>JAJJMB010008487.1:250946-507497 GCA_023531105.1 Papaver atlanticum | reverse complement strand
ATCCTAACGGGTACGGATTAGAGTGTGGTGTTGTCTTCAACTTTAGCTTCTTCACTAGTTGTTCGGATATTAAATTTCGTTGCGATCCGCTATCAAATAGAGTAAGCACATGTGTTTTCTTAACTCTTGCATTCACCCAGAATAACTCTTTTTTAGTAGATTCTGAGATGAGCAATCTTAGACAAATGACTATGCCTTGTATCCCAGTTGATACCCTTTTTCTTGTCATCATCACAACTTTGCTGTCGGGATCAAGTGATCCATCAATCACCTCTTTTTATTCTTTTTCCTCATCTTCTTTGTTGTAGATGGTTGTGTTAGCTTGCTTGTGGTATTTCCACCATGCTGGTCTTAGCTCCGGATGTAATATCCAACATCCTTCATTTGAATTTCGAAAAGTTTTGCAGTTCTCGCAGTATCGGACGTTTCCGTTTGCCACTACATGATTAGTTCTCCCCTTTTTATGGACAAATTTCACAACCTCTCCTTCTTCGGTTCTTGATTGCTTTGCTCCAGCGGGTTGATTCTTCATCTCAATGTACATAGGTTTCTTACAAGCATCGTCAATGTCGGTTACTGGAAATAATGCAAGTTCTGTCTGTATAGCAAAATGCAAACCTCCTTTATATTTCTCAATAGTCTGGGAATCTCTCATATTCACGTTTAATGTTATTGCTTGCTTGCGAAATTCAGTAGTGTATTCTTGGACGTTCTGCCTTTTCACTTGTCGCAAGAATTGTCATTGTTCGCGCAATCATTCTTTATAACCAATCGGGTAAAACTGATTCTGGATAATTGTTGTGAATTGCTTCCAAGTAGTAACTGGTGCTTCATTTCTAAGGGCCAAACCTGACGTATATGCTTCCCACCAAACTAGGGCATGTCCATCAAGTCTTAGTCTAGCGAAACTTACCTGTTTCTCTTTAGTAAATCCCTTGGTACTGAAATAAACCTCCAAAGACTTGAGCCAGCCATCTAATTTCTCTGGATCTAAATCTCCGTTGTAGGCAGCGATTTCGATTCTCGCCTCTACTTTGAATGGCGAATTTTCTGTGAACGCTGGATGTTTTCCCGTTTCTTGCTGTGTTCTTTGTAATCCTTTTATTATCTCCTCTAGCTCTGCCATATCATTCTTCATTATTCTCATATCTTCCTCTAATTTCTCCATAGTTCTTTCTTGCGGATTGGGTGATGATGATGATGATGAAACAGATGTGCTCTTTTTTCTATCAATATTAGGATCTAACTGTAATACCTCGTTACCCTTGGATCGAAGCCCTTCCATTCATCGCCGGAAACATTGCTTACTTAACTTCTTGCTCTGATACCACTGATCAGTTTTCAGACCCCAATATGATAGATAGAGAATAACCACACAAGTAGAATTAAAGTACTAGTAATTTGCAATAGAACACGTTAATTATATTGCTTTAGAGTAAGAACTTTACAATGTTAATTATATTTGTTTTCTGCTAGTATTTTTCTAGTCTTTTGCGTGTGTCCTCTACAAACTCTCAAGGTGCCTATTTATAGGTTTAGGACTATGCTAAAACTAGTCACACACAGATTAGGAAACCCCCTTATTTTTGTAACCTTCTAGGAATAGAACTCCTACTTTTCCTTCTAGGAATAAAAATCTACTTCTAGAATCACTTGGAGAGTAATTCAGTTGTATTTTAAACATAGGTATAGAGTATTTTAACGGGCCTATATCTAAAAACGGATCAACTTAGGGGCTAAGGATGTTAGAGACTATTAAAGGAGTATCTATACAAGTTATTCTGTTTGATTCTTTCTTGTTAGCATGTTGATAGATCATAGATAATTATCAGGATCCAGTTTGAAGCTTTTCTGACTTTCCTCTTCGATGTTGAGAGTTGCAATAGTGCGCCCAATGTCAGTGTTTAACTGAAGCTAATTTTAGTAAGCTTCACGGGTCACACCAGTAGGTTTTTTCATAAAGTCTTTGACCTGCACTATTATCATCACCAATATTAATAGCTGCATCGTTAACCTTTTTCAATAAACTAGGAGGAAAGTATCTCCATGGAATCCAGCATTAACCCTACTGTCTTCATAGGTGACAGGGTTTACATTGATGTTTTTTTTTGGTAGGCTTGTCAGTTGTTCCACTATCTTTTGTTGCTGTTTATCTTTCTTCTTGCGAACAGAAAGGGTTGTTTAGCGTGTACTTTATTAGTTTCAGGAGACCCATAATCGGTATGCCTAGGAACTCTCGTAGTTTGTTTACAGTTTTAGAGAGGTGAACTTTTCTGCTGTCAAGATAGCAAAAAAGAGGAGTAATCTGGCAAGGGGTAACTTAAGTGTATGCAATATGAGGCCTGCTTTCTTAGTTAGGTTATTACAGGTTTTGTGTATAGCTCGTTGCCCTTTTGATTTATGTTCCAGCTGTGTCCTTTGGTTAAGGCTCTTTGTTTGCAGGCGCCCTTCTTCGGGGTTTCCCTTGTTTGTTGGTACTTGCTTTTACTGTAAGTTGCACTTTCGTGCTTTCTTGTAATGTTTTGCCATTTTGGCTGTCAATGCAAAAATTGATTAAGAATTCCTTTTCTTTTTTCCTCTGAACACTATTCTTGAAAGAATTCTTGGTTATACAGATGCTGGTTTGCTTTTCAAGGAAAGAATTATCTTGATTTTTTGCAAATCTGAAGCTCTAATCTCGTACTGTTAGAGACTATGAGCCTCTAAGGGCTCATTTTTCTTAAGTCGCGATACTTCTAGAAATCTCTCAAGTTGTTTAAACCATTTCCCAGCAGATTAGCTTGTTACATAGAATCTAGATAACCGGTTCACTTTGAAGGTGTAGCCGTAGAATTTTTGTCCATCTACCATGTTTTCAGCTCATGGTTGCATGATTCTATATTCGTCTCTTCATGATCTTAAGTTATCTGGCTCGTAGATGGGCTTCTATGCAGTCAACTTTAAGGTCGTCCTTCATTGCACCAAACCCAATACAAATCCAACCAATTCTCCCATTTTTTGTATTTAGGCATTAATCATATCACCCACAACAATACATTGTATTCACTGAAGGCTATAACTGAAGCTGGTGAGACTGGAAATATCAAAAAGGATAAGCAAAATAAAATCCAAGGAGAACAATATTCCGGTTTGATACCCGGACTGTCACAGGGCTTGCAATTTTTAGACTCACCAACATTGGCGCCACCGCCACAGTGCTGACATAACTTTAATCAATCTCAAGGAATTCTTAGACTCACCACCATTGGTGCCACCACCGCAGTGCCTAGCCGTCCTAACCTGAACATCGTAGCTCATAGAAAAGAGTGTATGCGGAGTGTAAGAACCTGATAGGCTGAAACACATTTAAAATTATGGTCTCGGCTATATCTTATTCTTCCCATTTCTTATATGGGGATCTCTACGAACAAACACATATCTCGAAATTGTTTCCGAGAAAACCCCCTAAATTTTCTTGAAACCCTAAAATATCATTTTCTCTACAAAACCTTTGCCAAATCAAAAAATGGGATCTCGATTGATGGAGAAGAATATCAACAAGATTTTTCCGACAGAGATACTTTCAGACATCTTAAATCGTTTACCCACAGAATCAGTATTAGAATGTAAGTTGGTCTGCAAAATATGGAAGAATCTCATTCAACATTCATCATTTCCCCAAATGCACTTAGCTCGTCTCAATCATCCGGATTCGATCGATTCAGGTAAGTTAAGATATGTTTACTTAAAATCAGATGAAAATGATGATGATGATTGGTTTAATCGTAATCACCATCTTTTCTATTTTGAGTTTAATGAGAATGAGGATTGGAATTACGCAAAACCCATTTACAGAAAAATCAATTTTAGTACTGGATGTGAAGCTTACATCATTATTGGTTCGTTTAATGGTTTGATTTGTATTTATGGAATTGAACCTGATATACCTGATGCTAAACCTGATAATTACCCCAATGCTCATGGACCTGCCATTATTTTTAACCCAGTGACGAATGAATATGTTGTTCTTCCAAAATTTGTTAGTTTTCCAGAATATGAGACAAAAGGTTTAAAATCGATTAAGTATATTCATGAGGCGTGTGGATTTGGTTACCTTGCTTCGACTAATGAATACAAAGTTGTTAGGATTTACACAATAGAGGTAGCTGGAGCACTTAATTCTGTAGAGGTCGAGGTGTACACTGTTGGAAGTGGTAAAGGATGGAGACACGTTGGGAAGTTTGATTTTGGTTTTAGATTTTACACAGATTTTGATCAGACACATGGTGTGTTTCTGAATGAATGTCTTCATTGGAGGAATGGTTCTGGTATTTGATTTGGCTGATGAATTCACCACCTCCTATGCTAACGGAGACAGATGATGACTGTAAGGTGTTAGGGGTATCTGGTGGTGGGATTTTATATTATGCTGTTCGTCAATCCTTTGGAGGACGTAACTTTGATGATGTATGGCTGTTAATGAAGAAGAGTAATGATCTTGTAATGAAAGAACAGGAAGAACACCAGTCATGGGGTTGGAGTAAGGTGACTAGTCTTGAGCAAAGCGAACCTTTCGCATTTATAGAGAATGCCAACATCATTTTACGTTACGACGAAGGCACTATCAAATTATTTCGCTCATCAACTTCAACCTGGAGAAACCTTGTAAAATTCGGTGCAATATCTCATCAAGTATTTCCACACAAGCATACCTTAGTATCATTGAAAGAATTGGGTGAAGAAGGTGCAACGAAGTCACAGGGAATTAGTGGACAAATCAACTGTTAGAAACTGGTAAGTTTCATTTAGCTTTTTGAAGTCATATACATATGCTTAGATGTTTAATTGGGGTTTATTTTGAGATTGGTTAACAAGGGACCTAATTATTAACCTAAAACTATCGACAGTTATGTATAGTACCTGTGAATAGTTTGTATCATTAATCCCAACTTTTTTTTTATATGCAGTCACACTTCATTACTTTGTTAATTGCATTTGTTAGTCGCTTGACCTAATTTTGACGGGAGAACGTGATGCATGCTTTAGTAATTTGTTTCATTCATTGATCGGATTCGAATGTGAGAACTTTCGCATTAGTACAAGTTATTCTGTTTTCGTTCTTGCTTCTTAGTATGTTGATACTTGATAAATAACTATCAGGATCCAATTTGAAGCTTTTTAGATAATTTTCCTTCCGATTATGGGAGTTGACAGTAGTGCACACAATGTTAGTGTTTAATTGGAAGTAATTTTAGTAAGCTTCACATCATTAGGGAATCTCATAAAGCATGGTAGGTATTCTGAGTACCAAAATTGTAAGGCTTTGACCTGCATTATTATTATCATCATCAGTATAATATCTGCATCGGTAATCTCCTAGGAGGAAAATATCTCCAAGGATCCAGCACTAATCCAATTGTCTTCATAGGTGATAAGGCTTACATTGGTGTTTTGTTTAGGTTGGCTTGTGACTGGATACGCTGTCTTCTGTTGTTGTTTTTCTTTTTTCTTGTGAACAAAAGTAGGGTAGCTTAGTGTTTACTTTAGTTTCAGGAGACCCAGAATCAGTATGCCTCTGAATATTCGTAGTTTATTCACAGTTTTAGAGTGGTGAAGTTTTCTGCTGACTAGGTAGCAAAAAAGGGGAGTAGTCTGGCAAGGGTGAGTTAAGGGTATATGAGGCCTGCTTTCTTAGTGAGATTAGATTCTCCTCGTCAACATTGTTACATGTTTTGTGGAGTCTGTATAGCTTGTTGCCCTTTTGATTTCTGTTTTAGCTGTGTCCTTTGTTTGAGGGCTGTTTGTTTGTGGGTGTCCATCTTCGAGGTTTCCCTTGTTTAGTTGGTACGTGCTTTTTCTCTAAGTTGCACTGTTGTGCTTTCTTGTTATGTTTTGCCATTTTGGCTATTAATGTGAAATGAAATGATTAAGCAAAAAAAAAAAAAAAAAAAAATGAGCCTCTAAACAATATTCTTGAAAAAGTTATACAGACGCTAGTTTACTTGTCAAGGAAAGAAATATCTTGGTTTTTCACAGAACTGAAGCTCTAATGTTCAGCACTGTGTAAGAAGATCTGTTGTAATGATTGAATAACCAGCTTACACTTAGTGACTAGGACATACTGTTAGAGACTATAAGCTATACAAGTTATTCTGTTTGATTCTTTCTTCTTAGCATGTTGATACGATAATTATCAGGTTCCAGATTGAAGCTTTTCTGATTTTCCTCCCTTTCGATGTTGGGAGGTGCAACAGTGCACCCAATGTTAGTGTATAACTGAAAGTAATTTTAGTAAGCTTCACAGTTAAGACCAGTAGGTAATCTCTTAAAGCATGGTGGGTATTCTGAGTACCGAAATTGAAAGACTTCGACCTGCACTAATATCATCATCAGTATGATAGCTGCATCAGTAACCTTTTTCAATAAACTAGGAGGAAAATAACTCCATGAATCCAGCATTAACCCTACTGTGTTCATAGGTGACAGGTTTTACAGTGGTGTTTTGTTTTGGTTGGCTTTTGAGTTGATCCACTGTCGTTTGTTGTTGTTTTTCTTTCTTCTTGTCAACAGAAGTAGGGTTCTTCAGTGTTTACTTTTGTTTCGGGAGACCCAGGTCCCAGAATCGGTATGCTTCTGAACACTCGTAGTTTGTTCACATTTTAGAGAGGTGAACTTTTCCGCTGACAAGATAGCAAAAAAGGGGAGTAATCTGGCAAGGGGTAAGGTAAGTGTACGCAATATGATACCTGCTTTTTTAGTGAGATTATTACAGGTTTTGTGGAGTCCGTATAGCTTGTCGCCCTTTTGATTTCTGTTTTAGCTGTGTCCTGCCTTCGTTTAAGGGCTGTTTTTTTGTGGGTGCCCTTCTTTGGGGTTTCAGTTGTTTGTTGGTATGTATTTGCTTTTTCTGTAAGTTGCACTGTTGTGCTTTCTTGGAATGATTTGCCATTCTGGCTGTTAATGCAAAAGTCAATTAAGCAAATTCTATTTTGCCTGTGAACACTATTCTTGAAAAAGTTCTTGGTTATACAGATGCTGGTTTGCTTGTCAAGGAAAGAATTATCTTGATTTTTTGCAAAACTGAAGCTCTAGTGTTCGTACTGTTAGAGACCATGAGCCTCTACGAGCTTATTTTTCTTAAATTGCAATCCTGCTGGGATGGAAATCTGTCAAGTTGTCTATACCATTTCCCAGCAGATCAGCTTGATACATAAAATCTAGAGAACCGGTTCACTTTGAAGGTGTAGCAGTAGAATTTTTGTCCATCATGCATCACAGTTTTCAGCTCATGGTTGCATGACTCAATATTGGTCTCTTCATGGCTTATACGGGCTTTTACCCGTCCTTTATTGGACCAAGCCCGATACAAATCCCGATTCCCAACCAGTCTCAAATTTTTTCCCACAATCCCACTCACAACTTTGCTCTCTTCACAACTTTGCTCTCTTGTCCGAGAATGAGTCAAATCAGTAACTGCCTCACAGCATTGTTAAACTCGCCACCCCTGGTGCCGCCACCAAAGTGCCGCGGTGAAACACAGATACCAGCAGGACTGTGTATTCTGAGTTTAAGAACCTGATACTTGAACACATCCAAAATCATGAACTTCACTATATCCCATTCTTACCATTCTGGGTATGGGAATATCTGCAAACAAACACAGCTCCAAATCGTTCATAAAAAGTAACTTCTGAGTGTGCATCCAAACGTGCTATAAAAAGCCCTAAGAAAAACCGATAAATCTTCTTTAAACCCTAAAACTCATTTCTCTACAAAACCCTTCCTTCATTAAATAAAAAAGGGGGTCCGGATCCTAGTTAGCAATTTGGGATTCGGCAAACGTACGGAACGGCAAACGTACGAGTATTATACGGTTTTATAAAACTCAGATTCGGTCTAAATTCGGTCAACGGGACGTGATTCGTCAGTAATTCGGAACGGCATACGTACGTGTATAATTCGATTTATAAATGTGAGTTCGGCTCTGAAAATTCGGTATCTATATATAACAAATAATTTGTATTTATAAAGTCATAGACCAATTTTTATGCATATGTGTGAGTTATTTAAAGAAAAAATAAACTTAAAATGATGATATTAATAATATAAACAACATTAGTCATCCAAGAGGACGTGGTATAGTGGTTTAGATGCTTGGTTAGTGAGTTTGAGATCTCTCTCACCTTCACCTTCAAAGCTCTTCAGTCATTTTTGTTTCATAAAAATTACAACAACGTCTAATATTGGGTCGTGTATGCTCGGGAGGCAGTAAAGCCCAAAAAGTGGGGCCTTTGAAAACGTAAAAGCTAAAGAATTTCTGGTGAATTAAGCGGACGTATCATTCGGGATACGTAAAGTTCGTGAACGATTCGCGAATAATCCGGAAATGCCATATAATACGCGTCTTGGGTTCGGAGTTGCAAACATACGCGAACTTACTAACTAGGGTCTGGATTGATGAAAAAGAACATCAACAAGATTTTTCCAACAGAGATAATTTCAGAAATCTTAACTCGTGTACCCACTGAATCAGTATTAGAATGTAAGTTAGTCTACGAAACATGGAAGAATCTCATTCAACATCCATCATTTCCAAAGCTGCACTTAGCTCGTCTCAATCATCCAGATTCGATCGAATCAGGTAAGTTGAGATATGTTTACCTGAAAACAGATTATGATAATGGTGATCGTTATAAGCATAAGAAACATCTTTCTTATTTGAGTTTAACGATAACGAGGATTGGAATTACGCAAAACCCATTTATAAAAAGATCAATTCCAAAACCAATTGTGAAGCTTACATTGTTATTGGCTCGTTCAATGGTTTGATTTGTTTGTATGAAACTCAATCTGGTATGCATGATGCTAGAGGACCTGCTATTATTTTTAACCCGGTGACAAAAGAATACGTTTTTCTTCCAGATTTTGTTACATTTCCAGAATATAAGACAAAAAGTTTAAGACCGATTAGACATTTTCATGAGGCTGCTTGTGGATTTGGTGAATACAAAGTTGTTAGGATTTACAAGGTTCGGGAAGCACGGAATTCCATAGAGGTCGAGGTGTACACTGTTGGAAGTGGTAAAGGATGGAGACACGTTGGGAAGTTTGATCTTGGTTTTAGATCTGAGACACATCCTAGGCAAATACATGGTGTGTTTCTGAATGAATGTCTTCATTGGAGGAATTGTGTAGGAGGAATGGTTCTGGTGTTTGATTTGGCCCAAGAAAAGTTTCGCGACCATATTTCACCACCTCCTATGCTTACCGAGACCGATGATGATAATGATGAATATATTGTGTTGGGGGTTTCTGGTGGGATTTTATACTATGCTGTTTTCGAAACCTTTGAAGGGGGTGACTTTGATGATGTGTTGCTGTTAATGAAGAAGAGTAATGATCTTGGAATGAAAGAACAGGAAGAACACCAGTCATGGGGTTGGAGTAAAGTGACTAGTCTTGAGCAAAGTGAACCGTTCGCCTTTATGGAGGAATTCGAAATCGTTTTACGACGATGAAGGCACTATCAAAGTATTTTACCCATCATCTTCGACCTGGGAAAACTTTGAATATTTTAAGGCAATATCTCGTCAAGTATTTCGACACAAGCATACCTTAGTTTCACTGAAAGAATTAGGAGAAGAAAAGGCAGAAATAATGAAGTCACAGGGAATTGAGGGGACAAATAGCAGTGAATATGGCAGCGATTAGTGGACGAAGCAACTTTTGGAAACTGGTGAGTTTAGTTAAGCTTGTTGAAGTCATATTCATATGCTTAACAAGGGACCTCATTATTAACCTTAAACTAGTGACAGTAATGTATCAATACCTGCGAGTATGTGTTTCATTGGTCGGATTCAAATAAGCATATGCAGGCAAATGGTGAAAGTGAGAGCTTTCCCATCAGTACAAGTTATTCTGTTTTCGTTCTTACTTCTAAGTATGTTGATACTTGATGGATCCGATTTGAAGCTTTTTTAATTTTCCTCTGTTTTGATTATGGGAGTTGCAACAGTGCACACAATGTTAGTGTTTAATTGGAAGTAATTTTAGTAAGCTTCACATCATTAGATAATCTCATAAAGCATGGTGGGTATTCTGAGTACCAAAATTGAAAGGCTTTGACCTGCATTATTATTATCATCAGTATAATATTTGCATCCGTAATCTCCTAGGAGCAAAATATCTCCATGGATCCATCATTAATCCCATTGTCTTCATAGGAGATAAGGTTTACATTGGTGTTTTGTTTTTGGTTGGCTTGTGAGTTGATCCATTGTCGTTTGTTACTGTTTTTTTTCGTTCTACTTGTGAACAGAAGTAGGGTTGTTTTTGGTTTACTTTAGTTTCAGGAATCCCAGAATCAGTATGCCACTGAACACACGTAGTTCGTTCACAGTTTTGATTTCTGTTTTAGCTGTGTCCTGTCCTTTGTTTAGATTTGTAAGGGCTGTTTGTTTGTGGGTGCCCTTCTCTGAGGTTTCCCTTGTTTAATCGGTACTTATTTTTCCTTTAAGTTGCACTGTTTTTCTTTCTTGTTTTAGCCATTTTGGGCCGAAAATCGAGGAAGTAAAAAAATAATAAAAAAGAGCCTCTGAACACTATTCTTGAAAAAGTTCTTGGTTATACAGATGCCTGTTTGCTTGTCAAGGAAAGAACTACTCTAATGTTCATATGTATGTGTAAGAAGATTCTTTGTAATGACAGATAACCAGCTTACACTTCTAGGACATACTGTTAGAAACTATGAGTAGAGTATCTACGGGCTCGTTTTTCTTAAGTTGCAATACTGGCAATACTGCAGGCTGTGTCAAGTTGTCTTATACCATTTCCTAGCAGATCAGCTTGATAGGTAGAATCTAAATTACTGGTTCACTTTCTACATCGACGTCATCACGACAAAAGAAGATTAAATTTTATTTTCTCCAAATCATTGGGCGGAACTAGGAATTGAATCTAGGGGATGCTTCAAAAAAAAGTTTTATGTGCACTTGGATATATTTACCCTGGCTTGACCGTTGATTCTATTGGATTTAAGCTAAAATGGGCTAAACATTAAGCCTAATGTAATGAAAAAAAATTGTTTGGGGGTGGCTTAAGCCAGGCTTAGCCTGGCTGTAGTTCCGCCTGTCTATTAATGCACATCATTAGTAACATTTGATTTGGGCGACATCAGGTTTTACCAGTACACTACATTCCCTAAATACTTATTCCGTCGATCCTACTTCATAATATAAGATTAAAAACCCAAGTAACCATCATGAGTCTTCTCAGAGTCTAGCATTTTGGAATTGCAACACCACATTGTTGTGCCATCTTCTTAGCGTTTGGACTGTGTAAACACCCTTAAATTATCATAGAGTAATGTGGAGACTAATCCCAATACACAGTACAATTCTATGAAAATCTCTGCCTCTTTCTGGAGGATTGCTCTGCTTTTATAGGTAAAGCCTGATATGGAAATACCGTACACGTGTACCCTAATACCTTTTCTAGTAAGTCTTCTGTTATTAGTCGTACACGTGTAATATTACAGTTGGGGTTATTTAGGCAATCGTTAGTCATTTCTTGAGGGCAGCCCATTTGTGCCACGTCATCGTTGCTGGCTACCTCCGCTTGTCACGTCATCGTCAATGGTGGCTTCGGTTAGTCATCATCCGAAGCCCCCATTCCGGTGCTCTCGGCTTTAGCCAAATCCGTGTGCTTACATTAGCCCCCTGACTGTTTTGTCAAGACTTGCAGGCTTGGCAATCAGTCATAGCTCGTGTTTAGGATGTATCTTCGAAATTGTTTATTCGATGTGTTCTCTTGTCTTCTTGAAGGCCCCCTCTTGGTCACGACTTCGAATTTGAGTGTTGGCTGGATCCCCCCTTTTCTACTACAGTTTTATTCTTTTTTCCTTTCTTGTCTCTTTTGGAATAACGGTATTAGGTCCTTGCCATACCCTCTTACCTCCTGGGTCTTACTCAGCGGTTATTAGCCATAAGGTGTGATCCTTCTTCTGCCGCTTCATCTTTCCATTGGTTGACTGACACGCGTATTTCCTTTCCAAGCGTTTCGACTCTTCGTCTTTCTAGCATTTTCTCGTATAAAATCCTTTTCCCTCACTTTCTTTTCCTTATTTTCCTTTTCAGTAATTTTATTTCTCTCTCTCTTCTTCTTTTTTTCCTTTTTTTTCCTCTTTTACCGCCTTCGGTGCATTGATTGATCTCGGTTTCAAGATGGAACCACAGATGTCTGGTGCCGGTAAGTCGATATTTACAGAGGATTCTACGGCTATGAGGAAAGCTCGTTTATTTGGTATAGAGTCGGGTGATAGTCTTAATTCTGGGTTTGTCTTCCAAGACAAGTTTATCCCTAAATTACGTGTTGTCGGGTATCACACAATAGATAGAAGTTCGATGTTGTTAGCTCCCGAGGTTACCCCCCCTAAATTTCTTCCCCTCGAGAATTTCTCCCGGTTATGTATCGAGCGTGGGGATTATCGAGATCCTCCCATAGAGTTTGTTTCGACCACTCTTGTGAGTCATGGGTGGTCTTCATGGAAGCAATACATCTTGTCAAAACCACAACACTTGCGGCGCATTCGGTAACTTAACATTGAAAATGCGTTAGAACTGTCCGCTCATCGAAGTATACATCGGGCTAACAAGGCCCTTTCTTCAGCCTGTCTTCGGTGGATTACTGGCTTGCATACTTTGGTCTTTGCCTGGGGGAGGCTTCTCCTACATTGGAGGACGTTGTTGCCCTCACGGGGCTGCCCATTCATAGTTCTCATAGTTTCGAGGAGGCCGACCCCGATGGTGTCATGACTAATGCAGATTCGGAGTTATATAAAGTGTTGGTAGAGGTTCAAAAAGCTATAGCTCGTAAAGTGAGTACAGACGCTGCTGCGGGTTCAGTTAAAGAGGATAAGCGTACCTATCTTTCGGGTTGGATGAGTTATTGGGCGCCTCGTGTTACTGAGGAAACTAGCAAGAAAGAGCTTCCATCAGTTGTGAAATCATATGAACCTCCATCTCACGGGCATAGTGATGATGCCGAGCTTGCTGCATTCTTGGCATATTGGTTAATTCATGACCTTTTCGAGTTCTCACCGAAGGACACTATCCGGGATGACATTCTTCGGATGGCTGTTAAGATGTCGAGGGGTATTACTTATCCGTTGGCTCCTATGTTTCTAGGTGGAGTGTACCGTCATTTAGATACACTTGTGTTGGATGTGGAGATTGTGAATAGTCATCAGCACATAGTTTAGAGCTATGTTCCCACCAGCTTCATACAGATGTGGTTCTGGGAACGATTCCCTGCTAGCAGGTCTGACGTCCATGACTTAGTTGTTAGGGGAGATAATATTGTTAGTACTTCGGGCCGGCTTCCCCCTGCACCTGTTCGTCATCCCCGTACTTCCTTGTACGAGAATAAGCATATCAAAAAGACAAACAATGAGCTTATGTGGATAGTGGATGATTTGAAGTCGTTTCGAGCACGCCCGTATGACGATAGTCCTAGAAGATCATTATTTCTTGGTCCCAGTTTCGTATTCCTTGATGATGAGTTAAATTCGGAAAGTTCAACTCTTGATGACGATGAGTGGGATTTTTTGGCAATGGCGACTCCGGGTTTTATCCCTGGCTACTATGAAGGTAAGTTTTGTGTTGTTGGTTACAATATGGATAGAATTGCCAGACAGTTGGGTTATGATCAAGGATTGGGTGCCATCCAAACTCTACTGTTCCCGGAAGGTAGTGATTTGATGAAGGAGTGTTATCTTCGATTTGTTTTTAAGACCGATGATCCTAGATATTATCGGGATCTTCCATTTCATCTATCAGTTCCTTCATCGAAGAGGCCTCCAATTTTTTCGCAGACTTGGTGTACAAATTGGTATGATGAGTTGACTCGAATGATCGACTTTGTTTGTTCTATTTCCGATCCCATGGGCGTGGCTAGTCCTCGTTTTTTAAACGCCCGAGGACGGATTAAACTTGCACCCGAAGTCGCTACTGCGCATGGGATAAAGCCCGGGTCGAGGGGAAAAGGCATCATGGATTCGGCTCGAAAGGGGAAAGAGGCAGCTTCCACTGTTGCTGTTAAAGTAAGTTTGTTGTTGTTGTTGTTGTTGTTGTTGTTGTTGTTGTTATTTTTGTTTAGAATTTCTATGATGTTATATGTACTCTGTGTTTTGATGCGGGGTTTCTTTTGCTTGTGAAGCCATCAAACCGTACTCGGGTGGTGTTTCGGAATAGAGGAGAGTCAACAACATCATCTGATGATCAAAGAGGTAACTAAAAGGAAGAACATGGTGACGGAAGCTTTATGTACTGATCCGCAAGTGATTGTCATAAAGGATCTATAAAATTTGTCGTCATGTTGTCCACATCATCTGCTCTTGAAGTCTTATAAATACGCTTTCTTGTTAGTTCAAAATTCATTCATTTGAATTGAACCTCTCTCTTGTTTTTGATTTTCATTGTCTAGTTGGCGGAGCAGTCAGTCCCCACAATTCCTTCTCTGGCGTTGGTTCTCAGGTAAAGTATTTCATTTTTCATTTTTCAACTAGATTTGTAATTTTAAGTAGTTGTTGAAATATTCGTCTGGCTTGTAGGGTACGAGCATGGGGCGTTCGGAACATTTAGGGGAGCAAATGAGTTCAAGAAAAAGGAGCCATCCGGGTGGGCAAGGTGGTCCCGGCTCGAGATATCTCGATACTGCGTTACCTCTTGCCTTCGGCAGTCCGAATTCTTTAATCAGTCAAGCGACTTGGTTCGATTTCAAAGGAAATTTGGTAGCTGTTGCGGCTACTTACGCTCATTTTGTGCCAGTCTATAACTTCCCTGTTTCTCTATAGTTGAAAGATTATTATAAGGAGGTTGTGGAGGAGCATGGGCATGTAGCGACTACGGAGGTGCTTTCGGATCACAATAACCTGATTTCCAGCGTATCTGCTTTGGTTTCTGTTGCTAAGGAGATGGTCAAGATTGGTGATGAATGTCCATCCGATACAACTCTCGAGACATGGAAAGGAAGCTTCGTTCTGCCGAAGCTGTTGAATTTCAACATGGGCTGGATTGAGGGGTTGTTCAAAGGCTTAGAAGAGAAGAAGGCAACTCGGAAGTTGGTCCTGCCTGGTGAGATTACCAGTTTGAAGGAGGAGATCAAGGTGGAGGCGCAGAAATTGAAAGATCAACAGAAGGAGCAGGTTCGTATAACTGCCGAGGCTTCTAGGATTGCAGCGGACGTTGTCGCGACTTCGATGAGGCTGAAGTCAAAGCAGAAGGACGTTGGTGGTCCCGACTCGAGATATCCTCAGTGAAGTCGCCAAATGTAAACGACCTTAAATTATCATAGAGTAATGTGGAGACTAATCCCAATACATAGTACAATTCTCTGAAAAGCTCTACCACTTTCTGGAGGATTGCTCTGCTTTTATAGGCAAAGCCTGATATGGAAATAACGTACACGTGTACCCTAATACCCTAATACCTTTTCTAGTAAGTCTTCTGTCATTAGTCGTACACGTGTACTATTACAGTTGGGGTTATTTAGGCAATCGTTAGTCATTTCTTGAGGGCAGCCCATTTGTGCCACGTCATCGTTGCTGGCGACCTCGGCTTTTCACGTCATCGTCAATGGTGGCTTCGGTTAGTTATCATCCGAAGCCCCCATTTAGGGTCCTTGACATACTGGCAAAGGCAAGATTGTTGTTGCTTCAGCTTGGTACAACATAGTGCAGTTGGAGGAGCTGGTGATGTAATCGCAAACTTTAAAAGTATTCATGTAATCTAGCCATGTATGAACGTTATAAAATGGGGTTGTCTGTTGCAAACTTTTTCAACTTTTTTTTTTTGGGGTCTTGCAGAATGCATGTTTGTCAGTTTCATCATGCGTGTGAGCACCTCAAGTGTCACACCACAACAGTTGAGAGTTGAGATATTTGGCATGTCTTCTAGCTTCTTTGAGAAGAAAACAAAATTTATGGGTAGCTATGTGATTAAAGTCTACATTTGTGTGTATATGGACTAAAAGTTCAATCGTGCTTTTAACCAAGTGTGCGCAAGCCATAACATCGCTGTTGGTGCCAGGCATTCACCAAAACGGCTGTCCATCTGATGCGTTAGGCAATCTACATTCGCGGCACATGGATGAAAAAATTGCAATCCACAATTAAGTTGCTGCTTATGTTCTTGGAAATTTGGAAAACCAGGAAACAAAAAATAAAGAGCACAATACGTGTTGATCAATCACGAGAAAACACAGTGTGCGAGTCAAAAACAACAATTGAATGTGCACCAAAGTTATGAAAATCAGGGAGCGCCATAAGCAAATACCCAGAGGAATTAAAGAGATTATTCCAAACTTGCATTAATGCTACTAGCTGCTGCTGCTAAATCGGATTTGACGTGATCATCCTGAGAAGACATAAATTCAAGTTTTCTCATCATCATTTCTCTGTCTCGTCTTATGGAGTCATTTCTCAGCTTGAAAAGTTCCTGTTCTTGAATCATTATCTTCAACCGGGCATTTCTTTTCCTGACAAGAACCTCTTGGCATTCCTCCTCTTCATTATCGTCAGTCTCTTGCTCAGAAGCAACATCAGGTGCTTTTGCTTGGACTGGAGACACAAGCTTCTCGCATTTAGTCATTGATTTTGGTTTTCTACAATTTTGGGTAAATAACATAATCAGTAATTATTTTTGACTTGAAATAATGATATCAAAGACAGACACAATGATATACAGACTTACTTTGCGTTCTTTTTCGTGATCTTAAGACCAGCAATATTTACCTGCACAATAATTATATTAATCGGATTAAATCGATTCACACATATGCCACAATCTCGAACAACAATACAAGTAATCATGTCTTAAAACTCAAAAGAACAAATTTGAACTAATAAAGTTACCAATCAAACAAAATTAAGGAACACAACATATATTACCGAAGAACATTGATCAGTAAAAAACCAACGATAGAGAGACGCAGTCTGTCAGTCGTAATTAAATACAACAAAAATGAAACCCAATAGCCGAATCAAATACAATCAAATACGATCAACTTAGCTATAATAGTACAACAAATCTATACAACCAAATACCTTATTATATGTACAGAACAGATCAAATCATTGATTAAAAAAAAAAAAAAAAAAAACAGGTGATAGTATACTTACTTTTTTCTTTATCACAACCAAATCTTTGGTCATTGCACATGATGATGATGAAGTGATTGTCATTGTGTGGTTGCAAGAAAATCACTTATGATCACTTTGTTCTTTGATTTTGAGATCATGGATTAGGGATGATGTGTTATATATGAGAGGAGAGAAGGGAAGTTAGTAAAAAATACGAGATTATGGGATATTTTATGGGCGTACGTGGATCATTGATTTCGGCCACTTCACCACTAAACAAATGGGGTAATTTTTTTTAAAAAAAATTATGTTTTAAAAGGAAATAATATTCATCTCTCCGATTCACAGCGCCGTTTGCGTAACCAGTAGATTCAAAATTTTAATTTCCTAAAAAAGTTTGATTTTCACAATGTTCATTTCCTTTTTTATTTTTATTTTCTTATTCTTGAACCACTATATAATCTTCGATATTCTCCCAAGTCCAACGATGATAAGCCGGAAGGACTTTAGGTCATAGACGGACCAGCACTTGAATAAAAATTTTAATTTTGATTTTTAAAAATTGATTTCCTAAATTATAGATTACAAAATACAACGGTATAAATAAATATATTTGGTTAGTTGAGATTGACTTTAGATTATCCACATAACTCAATAAATATGGGATTATTTTCAAAAAATCAGCCTTACATATCGTTCCATTAACCCACTCATCACTGTCTTTCCAAACCCTAATAATAATATATTACTTATTAATAGATCATAGATAATTATCAGGATACTTTTTGAAGCTTTTCTGGTAATCCTCCTTTTCGATGGCTATGTTGGGAGTTGCAATAGTACGCCGAATGTTGGTGTTTAAGTGAAAGTAATTTTAGTAAGCTTCACAGCTCACACCAGTTGGTAATCTCTTAAAGCATGGTGGGTATTCTGAGTACCAAAATTAGAAGTCTTTGACGTGCACTGTTATCATCATCAATATAATAGATGCATCGTTAACCTTTTCCAATAAACTAGGAGGAAAATAACTCCATGAGTCCAGTATTTAGGTGATAGGGTTTACATTAGTGTTTTGTTTTGGTTGGCTTGTGAGTTGATGTTGATCGGTCTTCATGATCTTAAGCAATCTGGCTCTTAGGCGGGCTTTTTACACGGTCTTAACCCGACTTTAAGGCCCGTCCTTTATTGCACCAAGCCCAATACAAATCCAACCAGTCCCACCATTTTCCCACTCGCACCTCTTTGCTTTCTCTTCTCCTAGAATGAGTCAAATCAATAACTGCAAAACAGAAATTTTTAGACCATCTCCAACGGGTGGAATTTAACAGTCATCAACGGTCGGTAAAATTAAAAAGTTGTTCCATTTGACTAAACCGTCAAAAGAGGTACCAATAACAGAGCTTGGTCATCTTAACCCACGTTAAATCCCCACAGACGGTCATAATCTATACAGTCAAGACCAGTTTCCCACGTCCATAATCCCTTCATGGTCCATATCTATAACCATAACCTCCCACGTCTCAGTCAAACGTCAAACCCCACTCTCTCAAAATCCCTCTATAAATATAGGGTTCATCACACTTCATTGTTCACAATCACTCCACTACTACTGCTACTGCTATACTACTCTCTAAACCATTTGCCTTTGATCTCACAAAAACACAACAACATCATCATGAGTTCTTCTACTTGTTCTTCATCAGTCATTGCAATTTTCATTATCTTTGCAATATGCACACCAATTATAGTGTCAGAAGCTAAATCAAGTGAATTCAAAGTTGGTGAAAATGGTGTTTGGCAACAACCCAATGATACTAATCTCTACAACCACTGGGCTAGGCGCAACAGGTTCATCGTTGGTGATTCTCTACGTAAGTTTTTTTTTTGTAAAAATCTGACTAGTTCTTAATCATGGGTTAAAATTTTGATTATTTTGATGCTAATGATATGTTTTTTTCTCATTTTTGATGTTGATTAGTGTTCGAGTACGAGGATGGTGATTCAGTACTAGTGGTGAACAAAGGGGATTACAAGAACTGCAACACAACGAACCCAATATCCGCTTTCGATGATGGAAAGACGGTTTTCAAGTTAACTAAACCAGGACTAATCTACTTCATTAGTGGGAACTCAACTTATTGCAAGAATGGGGAGAAGCTAATCATCAGTGTCATGACTATTCATCCTCCTACTCATCACCAGTCTCCACCATCAGTTGTTTCCGATACGCCTTCGGTTTCACCAACTAGTCCAACAACTGAATACTCATCAGGAGCTTCCCTCATGGCTACCCCAAATACAGCATTATCAGCATTCATTGGAGCCTTACTCTGGAGTGTACCCATGCTACAGTAGTCATCTTGGACAACCTTACCTTAGAGTACTCTAGTGTTTTTTTCCTTCTGTTTGGTTAGTGTGTGAAGTTCCGGCTAACTAGTAGCCGGAATTATTATTTATTAGTTTTTTATTGTTATGATTGTTTGATTTTTCTATTTTATTGACCAAAACCATCATTGTTATTCATATATTATATGTACGTAGTTTGGATATCTATCCACACTTTTTCTTATTAATGAAATGATTTATTAGTATTATCCACAGCATAGTTCTTAATTTTTTTACCGTCTACAATCTACATAGATCATAGATGAACATAAATGAGCTCTTGAGGAAAAAATAATCGAAAGTAAGTTGTCAAATCTTAGCCTTTGGAAAGCAAAGTAATTGCATCCTTGACAACTTTCTATCATGCACTCGAGAACCGAACTTTAATTGCATAATTTCTAGGGTTTAAGAAAGTATTTCGTGTTTAACGAAAAACAAACTAGATCCTGTTGTAATTGAATATCATCGAAATGATGATTTTGAGAAGCCATACCAAAAGAGAAAGAAAAATGGATAGAATCAGTGAGTTAATCACATTTTCTCATTTCGTTGTTTCCACGAGTGTGTTATCTACAAATTGGAGGTATTTGTGGACATCCATTCCCATTATGGATTTTCGAGAATGGTGGTCTTCTTTTACTCGGACTGATAGCGAAGAGACCAAGGCATTCATGAGATTTGTCAATAGAGTGTTGTCTTTCCATCAAAATGTTCATTTCACCATAATTAAGGATGTTCTGTCTCTATTTCGATTATTGTTTTAGTATATCTCAGGTTAATGAATGGTTTTCTAATGTATTATGGCATGAAATTGAAGAGATTGTTCTTACTGCTATGATTTGTATTACCTTCGAATTCCAAGTCTTTGTCTTTTACTTGAACTAGGAAACTAGGTTGTCAGTTGAGGTTTGTGCCTTGTCTCTTTCGAGTTTTATACTAAATTGTTTTGATAATCAGGTTTGAATGCCATTTGTTAGTCTGATATAACAAGTCCCAGTTCTGTTTCAAATTTAGAGTGTTAACTCCTTTTTTTTTCCTCGTGTTTTTTTAGCTCGTTTGACCAGTTTATATATGAAGATCTTCATGACTTATGTATTTGAAATTCTAATGGATTCGTTACATTTGGGAATTTAGATCCCAGTAGGAACGAGGAGGCATTCGTTTTTCTATGATGAACAAGCTCAAGGGTCTCGTTTCTACTCCACGTCTGCCATCATCAGCAGGCAACTTCAATCGCGGTACCTTACTCCACAACGGTATGGGCAGGGACAGTCCAGAATGTGTCTTTTGTGAATCAACACGCCCAGGTAATCCGATAATTTTGTATCTTTTAACTGAGCATGTGTACAAAAAAACTGAGATGTGGATGATTTTAGATTTTTAATGATGTTGTTTTCCAGGGAAATTTCAAGTAAAAGACAAGGACTTGGGATCGGAAGATAATATGAGTAGACTCTTTAAGGTGTTTAATGAGAAAGTAAAGAATGGCAGCAGCACTATAATGTCGTCCGACATGACGCTTAATGTACGCGCACAGGATTCGAACCCTGTAGCCACAATTTCCTTGGGAAAATGAGGTAATGATGAAGCAAAGGGTATGTTACTTCCATCAATGTGCATCTGAACATGTTATCTGCTTACTTCAGCATTTTCGGATATTAACCGACTTAACCACTTTAACTGCTATAAGGTTCTACAAGTTCTTTGTTTGATATCTAGCTCCCAAAACTGTAGAAAAAATGATAGTATGAAAGGTGAAGGGGTTTATACCTGAAACCCTGGAGCTCTATCTGAAATTATGGGGGATCTGGGATTACATCCCCACAACTCTCATGTTGCAATGCTCAATAAATTGGCCTGGAGGTCAATCCGAAACCCTAATCACTTAGGCTCAAATTTTAAAAGGTAAGGCATCTCAAAATCATATGTTTAAAGGTCACACTCCTAGATTTGGTCCAGCATTTGTGGAGTTAGAACAAAATTATGTTTGGTAAGCGCATACCAGAGACGGTGTTAGAATTTGGGTAGATGTATGGGTTAGTGACCATGCAAAATTAGATGCTCAGGGTGGGAATCTGTCTACTGCAACAGTTTTTGTTTATCAGGACATGTTCATTCTAGAAACGGTGGTTTGGTCCTCTGACCATATAGTGAACCCGTAAAACCTTCACTCCAAAACTCAATTAGATGGGAAGGTAGTAGGGATGGATGTTTGTTTGGTCAGCTTATCGTGTCTTATGAAATAACTCTCAGGGGAAAGAAATTTGGGATCTTAAGGTGATTCCAAAAATCATGCTATCTGTATGGAAATCTTCACAATTTGTGATATTATGTGTTCTTAGGAATCACATTGTACCAGGTGCAGTCTTTGTTATTGAGAAATTTACTTGCTTACATTTGTTTATTACTTCTCTGTTTGTTGAGCTCTTTGGAGAAGCTTGAATATGCATACAAGCATTGCTTGATTCCATGTTACTTCTCCTAAAACTGGATTCTAGACATGTTTAAAAATGACTGAAACTGGATTCAAGTCAGCATAACTTTATGGATGCTGTGTAAATACAGAGCTAACTGCTGTTTAAGCATATCATCCCTAATCAAATTGATCTAATCCAATCTGTTGGAGGTGGGTTTCAGTAGTATAATATTTGCTAAATTATCGTAGTAAGCAGAAAAATAAAATAAACACCTCAAGAAAAATGTGAAACACCTCATTGGGTTTGTTTGCATATGACACTTTGAGTTATTGCAGGGAATGATATGTGGCTTATAAGCTTTGATTCTTCATTAATCTGGAGAGTATGGCATTGGACTTACTCAGATATATCCATTTGTGCAAATTGTAGATATCAGCGCAGTGGAGAACTGACGGCTTGGGAGAGAGTATCAAAGAAGATAATGGAGCGTGGAAGCTTGGGGTGCAATGATGCAGCTCAGTTGGTGTGTAATAAGGCTTGGTGTACATGTCACTGGAGAAGCAACGAGAGGTGTAGATCTCGAAGGATGCAGCGAAGTGGGGAACCAACGCCTTGGGAGAGAGTATCAAAGAAGATAGTGGAGCGTGGAGGTTTGGGGTGCGATGATGCATCTCAGTTGGTGGGCAATAAGGCTTGGTGTACATGTTATGGGAGAAGCAATGAGAGGTGTAGATATCAAAGTATGCAGCGCGGTAGCAACGCCTTGGGAGAGCGTATCAAAGTAAATAATGGAGTGTGGAGGCGTGGTGTGCGATGATGCAGCTCAGTTGGTGTGCAATGAGGCTTGGTACATGTCACGGGATGCAGCACAGTGGGGACCAATGCCTTGGGAGAGAGTACCAAAGAAGATAATGGAGCGTGGAGGATTGGGGGTGCATTGACGCAGGTGTGCGACAAGGCTTGGTGTACATAAGGGAGATAACAAAAACATAGTTGAATGAATGAGAGAAGGAACTACAGTGGCCTGGCAGAGTTCAGTGATATTTAATGAATCCATTGGTATTATTAGAATTTTAGTACTGTATTATGGTAGACTTCAAATGTATTGGTACGGATTGTATTAAATGGGCAGGCCTATATATCCAAAGAAGTTGAGCTTGTAACCACTTAGTCAGCTGTCACGAAAGACATTGAACTCTTGTGAGCTTGATTGAAACTTTTAGTTGTATGAAAAAATAATTTGGTGTTTCAGTCTTTCAGAACAATTCTCTGGATATGAAACCGTTGTTTTTCTTTTTTCTTTTCAATTTTCTGGATATGATAATGAAACAATTTTCCGGACAGATCCCGAGTAATGATTCAAGTAGATCATGATTCATGTGGGTAATAGGTTCAGGGACAGTGTGCCCTGGATGGGTCCCATGGCCGCAATTGATATATCCTACAAGAAAAGTAGAAAAGAACATTGGTCAGAAACGAAAAACCAAAAACCACAAAAGATGAGTATGATGCATATGATATGAGATTGATAAATTCATAGTGTGCCATACCTAGTTAAAGAAAAAACGCTTGGCAACAAACTTGATGGTGCTTGCATCCACAGCATCAATCCTAGCAAACATTTCGGCAAATGGAATTCTTCTGCCATATGCAAGTAGCTGTCAGCACTCAAGTAAACCAATAAGCTATGAAGTTAATAGGAGGGAAAATTTGATCATACACAAGACCCCTAATAATTATGAAAGCTTCAACACATTCTCCTCTTTTATTCTCACCAACATCATTTGGATTAATAGCAACAGGAGTGGTATCATCAAGTTGGAGTAAATCAAAGAGAAGGTTTTCAACTGCAAAACCACATCTTTAAGTCAGTGGTAACAGCTTTGACAACAAACATTACATAATGCTTGCAAAAGAACGGTCTGACATCGTCCACAAATTATGAATGGTAAGAAGCATAAAGGCATACTGATTACGACTGCAATTGACATCATCTTCTGCAATTGAAGTGTCAGCCAGAATACCAATAGCCATTTGAACATTCTTATTTCTGATTTTAAAGCAATAAATAGTATGTTCCATAGTGGTTAGAACGACCAAATACCTGTACTGTACTCAGTACAATTTGGAGATCAAGAGACTAAGAATTAAGAAATCTGGTTCCTATTGAACTCAGCCTCTACAACAACTTACAGATATTTTCATTAATTGAAATGGAAGAAGGTTCTTACAGGATTAATAGAAAAGATCAACCTAGTAATAACGGTCAGATAGTGCACACGTGTCACTATTTGAACGGTCACTACTTACCCTATCAGACCTTAGTTATTACAGCACCAATAATCAGCTAAGGGCAGCCAGAGTGCCACTACTACAAGAGAAGGACATGTGCATATGACATTGCCGGTCGCTAAAGAATATCCTTGTCCTCAAGGATAAAGTTTATATAGTGAGATCGGATAGTGGAGAAGTCCTCCCATATAGCATCTGCAGGTGTGGAGTTAGTCCATTAAATCAACAATTGTTTCACCAATTGCTTTCCCCTAAGAATGGTTCTGTTCTGCAGCACCTTTTCTGGTCTCATGATAATTTCACCTGCATGGTATACAATAGGCAATGTAGGAGAAGGAATATGTTGCCTACCAATGTGCTGTTTGAGCTGAGAGACATGAAAGACCGGGTGAATTCTTGCCTGAGATGGTAGCTGCAATTTGTAGGCCACTGAGCCAATCTTCTGGAGAATGGGAAATGGCCCATAAAACTTGGCTGAGAGCTTAAAGTTCTTTCTCAGTGAGACTAATGCCTGCCTGTAGGGTTGCAATTTCAAGTAGACCATGTCACCTACCTCAAAAGTTCTATCCTTTCTTGACTTGTCAGCATAAAACTTCATCCTCTCCTGAGCTTTGTGCAAGGATTCCTTGAGAATGTCCAGCATTGCATCTCTCTCTTTCAAGTAAGACTCAACAGCAGCTACAGATGTTGTGGCAGCAGAGGGGAATGACATGTGAGGAGGGAGGTAGCCATACAATGCTTGAAATGGAGACATTTTCAAGCTAGTGTGTTAACTAGTGTTGTACCACCATTCTTCTAGAGAAAGCCATTGGCACCACTTGCTGGGTTTGTGACCAGTAATGCATCTTAAATAGGTCTCCAAACATGAGTTTACTCTTTCTGATTGGCCATCAGTTTGGGGATGATAGGTTGTGCTGAGGTTCAAGCTTGTGCCCAGATACTTAAATAAATCTTGCCAGAAATGACTAGTAAAAACTCAATCTCTGTCAGAGACAATGGAAGCAGGTAAGCCATGAAGTTTAAATACCTGGTCAACGACTGCTTTGGCTACAGAAGTGGCAGTGAAGGGATGGTAGAGAGCAATGAAATGGATGTATTTAGTAAGCCTATCAACAACCACTAGAATAACAGTCTTTCTATAACTGGCAGGCAGGCCTTCAATGAAGTCCATTGTGATATGTTGCAAGGCATGCTCTGGAACTGGCAATTGTTGCAATAATCCAGATGGAAAGGTGCATTCTCCTTTGTTCCTCTGGCAAGTATCACATTCCGTAACAAAGAGGAGTATGTCCTTCTTCATATTAGGCCAGTAGAAATAGTTCTTGGCTCTGACATATAAGTAGCTTGCATCCCAGAGTGACCACCAATTGCAGAAGAATGCAGTGTGCTTTAAATGGCTGATATGACTCCATTACCAGTACCAACATATAGTATGGATTTGTATCTTAAAACTTCATCTTGATAAGAATATGGTGGTACTGAGATGGAGGAGAGTAGTATTTGTGGGATGAGTTTTTGGGATTTAGGGTCACCAACATAGCTGTGAAGAATTTCAGTCCTCAAAGTAGGTTTGACACAGCTAAAGCAGCTAGTTGTGCAGTGTCATGAGGTCATCTAGATAATGCATCAGCAACTATATTCTCCTTACCCTTCTTGTATTTGATTTCATAATCAAAGCCTAAAAGTTTCATTAGCCACCTTTGTTGTAAAACTGTAGTAATTCTTTTCTCTAAAAAGTACTTTAGACTCTGATGATCTGTGAGGATGACAAATTTGGTACCTTTTAAATAATGTCTCCACCTTTGAACAGCTTCAATTATGGCCAAAATTCATTCTCATAAGTAGAAAGGGCTCTTGCTCTTGGTCCCAATGCTATACTGAAAAAAAGAAATTGGCCTTCCTGCTTTAGTTAAGACAACACCAATACAGGTGTCACTGGCATCACTTTCAACAGTGAATGACTAAGAAAAATCTGGTAGTGCAAGAACTGGAATTGTTGACCTTGCAAATTTAAGCTTCTCAAATGCAATGGTAGCTGCTGGAGTCCAAGTGAAAGAATTTTTCCTCAAAAGGTCAGTGAGTGCCTTGCTAATGGCACCATAATCCTTCACAAATTTTCTGTAATAACCTGTGAGTCCAAGAAAGACTCTTAAGTCTCTTATAGAATTAGGTAGGGGCCAAGTCTATATAGCTGCTATTTTGTTTGGGTCAGCACAGACACCATCAGGAGTAATAATGTGGCCTAAGTATTCCAACTGTGACTGACCAAAACAACATTTTGACAGTTTTGCAAAAAGTTGGTGCTGTCTGAGTAATGAAAAAACAATCTTCAAATGTTCAAGATGCTCATCCATGGAAGAACTGTATATGAGAATATCATCAAAGAAAACTAGCACAAACTTCCTCAAATATGGAGCAAAGACTTCATTCATAAGGGCTTGAAAAGTAGTAGGAGCATTGGTGAGGCCAAAAGGCATTACCTTAAATTCATAGTGGCCATGATGAGTTCTAAATGCAGTCTTGAAGATATCAGCAGGATTGACCAGTATCTGATGATAACATGCTCTCAGATCAATTTTAGAAAGCACTTTGAATCCCTTTAATTCATCTAATAGTTCATCAACCAGTGGAATGGGAAACTTATCTTTAATGGTAATGATGTTAAGTCTCCTGTAATCTACACAAAATCTCCAAGAACCATCCTTCTTTTTGACTAATAGAATTGGGGATGCAAAAGGGCTGTGGCTATGCTGAATGATGCCAGAAGACAGCATTTCCTTGACCAATTGTTCAACTACCCCTTTCTGGATGTAAGGACATTTATAAGGTCTTTGGTTAGGAGGTTGGGAATATGGTTTTAAGGGAATTGAGTGGTCTAGGGTTCTGTGAGGAGGTAATGAAGTTGGTTCAGAAAAGATGTCATTATATACAGATAGAAGTGGCAGTAATAGAGTAGGTACTGCAGGGGGTACAGGTGAAGTGGCAACAGAAAAAAGATGACCAATAATGCCATGTGTTCTTTTTTCTAAATACGTTTTTTACAGCTGAACCACTCATCATGAGTAGGGAAGGTGAAGTGGTAGTGCCTTGTAAAGTAATTTGCTGACCTTTATGAAGAAAAGAAACACTGGGTTTAGAAAAGTTAAATACAACATCACCTAGCTTCTTAAGCCAATCAGCACCTAGGACCATATCACATCCTCCAAGGGGAAGTAACCTCAAATCTTCAGTGAACTGATAACCCTGCATAGTCCAATGAAGTTGATGAAAAATATAAGGACTAACTGTTTTCTCACCATTGGCAACTGTAACTAACATGGGAGCAGTTTGCTCCACTTTGCATTTGAGCTTAGCAGCCAAAGAAGAATCTAAAAAACTAGTGGTGCTACCAGTATCAGTAAGTATGGAGATAGAATGTTTCTTAAGAAGGCCAGGAATTCTTATAGTATCACCTGTGACAGTACTAGTGAGAGCATGAAGAGAAATTTCCATGTCAGATTCAATTGGAGAGTCCACTGCCTCCTCAAAAATTTCTTCCTCATGATCTTGTTCTTGTGAGTCAGAACTTTCAGTTTGCACCATGAACAATTGTTGTCTACCTTTGCACTTATGGACCATTGAGTAAACTTCATCACAATTATTACAAAGATCCTTATCTCTGCGAATGCGCATCTGCTCTTGTGTGTCAGTCTCTTAATAATTGGATTGGCTGATGTAGGTTTAAGTGGTGTTGGTGAATAAGCTTTTGGAGTTGTAGGAGCTGACTTTGAAGTAGAGTATGAAGTAGAATGTGGTTTAGGTGGAAAGGTGGCGGTAGAAAAAGCTCTAGAGTTAGTAAAAGAGCTGGAGTTGGACCTAACACCTTTAGCAGAAGTAGATTGAGACTTCTGTTCCTCCATTCTTGCTAAGGAAAAAGCTTGTGCAAGTGATTTGGGGTAAAACATAGCCACAGAATTTCGCAATTCATCCTTCAACCCACTAATAAAACTCATGATAAAATAATGCTCACTTAAAGATGGATTGTTAGCAAGCATAAGATCTTTAGGAGCTTCAAATTCTTCAAAATACTCTTCTACAGAATTAAGCTGTACCAGTTTATTAAAACTACCAATAAAATTTTCTTCAACAAGGTTTTCAAATCTAACACAAATACCATGAGCAAATTCAAACCAGTTGATACGGTGTCTACCCACCTAAAAATTGAGAAACCATTTATCAACCTTGCCATCAAGATAGATGGCTGCTATATCCACTCGTCGAGTCTCATCGATGTTGTGAATAAAAAAATATCGATCACATTTTTGGATCCAGCCACGAGGATTTTCACCATCAAATTTTGGAAAATCAAGCTTGGGTACTCGATTGAAGTGATTTTGAAATCCGCCTTGAGGAAGGGAACCAAAAACCAGAGGATTCTCTTGTTGAACACCATTTTTTTGTCCACCTGAATCATCCTGGTGATTTGATCTTGATGTAGAAGGTAATCGAGATAGCAATTCATCGAACCGTTTGTTAATCAAAGTAATATTTGAATCAACCTGTTGTTGATGTAGCAGAAGTTTTTCATCAATAACGGAAAAACATTCTTCTGAGTTAAGTTGATTGCGTTGAACGATTTCGAATACATCCTTTACTGTCTTAGGATCGGAAACACCCATCGGAAAAAAATGGATTGGATCTGATGCCAAATGTACTGTACTCAGTACAATTTGGAGATCAAGAGACTAAGAATTAAGAAATATGGTTCATATTGAACTCAGCCTCTACAACAACTTACAGACATTTTCATTAATTGAAATGGAAGAAGGTTCTTACAGGATTAATATAAAAGATCAACCTAGTAATAACGGTCAGATAGTGCACACCTGTCACTATCTGAACGGTCACTACTTACCCTATCAGACCTTAGTTATTACAGCACCAATAATAAGCTAAGGGCAGCTAGAGTGCCACTACTACAAGAGAAAGACATGTGCATATGACAATACCCTCCCATGTTCTCACTATTTGCTTCCATATATTCCTTGGACATACGATCTATTCTTCCAAACATCATATGTTTAACATAATGTGCTTTCCAGGCACCTGTGTTGCTGTTTTAGTAGATAAGTTAGCTTCAGTAGCAACTCTTAAACCATTAAACAGCACAGTACTGCACAATCCTTGGCCTAGAAAATATAAAAACTAGGCATTCCGGACAAACTCCAAAGTTTCTTCTACAAAGAGCGGTTAACAAAACACACTACTACTTTTAGGAACACAAAATAAACCTCGATTTGCCACCAAAAGCAGCAGCACTGATATCCTGCATGACCAATAAAACTCAAGTGCTAAAAAAAAAGGAAATCGCCCATTGCCAAAGAGAAAATTTCCTTCTGTGTCTGGTTTAGTTTAATTATTCCCAAAAATGTTCAAAATTACCAAAAAATGTTTGCTATAGTGTTTTTGTTATATATAGGGACAGAATTGGCAATGTATTTATGATGGTAGCCAATTTTTGCATCACGCCTGGACATCATGCAGTAATTTTGACACGTGGTGAATTTGTCGGATAAAAAAGGGGAAAAAAGATCTCACTTCAGTTTCTTGCTCACTCTCTCTTTCCGCTGCTTGTTCTGGTATGAGAAACTAGAGTTTCTTATCTTTAATCTTCCTTTCAAACCTCGTTACAACACAAAGATATATCAACTTGAAGATTAAACGAGCAAAGAACTAAGGTACGATTTTGGGTTTCGAATTAATTTTGATTTTGATTTCATGGTATTGCGGTTTTAGTGTGAGAATTTTTTTTCGTTTTTTGGTTAAATTTCATCGATTCACAATTGTTCCTAATATTTTTTTCCCCCAATTTTGATTCACGACTTGTGATTGAAATGGTGTGTGAGAGAATCTTAGGGTTCCTAATGTTAAATTTCATAGATTCATCACCGTTCTTAAATGTTTGTGTTTGTTCCTAATGTTAATGTTTGATTTACGACTAGTGGTTGAATGGGCGTATGAAAATTTTCTTAAATCTCGCTGTTCCTTTCTTGTAGTCTCAAGATGATACAATTGAAGAATTCAAAGCTTGGTTCCAGTACGTTATTATTTTTGCAAGTGAAAAATTTCTTTAACAATGAAAATGTTATGAAGAAAAAAGACCCAATGTTCATTGGATAGCTATGTTGAATGATTAATGTTGGGTATTTTAGGGAGGTTAGTTGGTATTACTGAAACACAATAATCGACTGTAATCAAACTTGGTGTATTAGAACTCACAGACAAACTAGAATGAAACTGAAATCGTTCTGTAGTATTTAGATTGATCTCTCGTATCTAACTTTGAAACTCTCTTATCCCTTGTTACAAATCTTTCTTTTTGTCTATTTTCTTCTCTTTTTTCATTGATCAAAATTGTTACATGAACATGGCTTTTATAGCCTTTACAACTGACATCTTGACATTTCTAAAACATAAAATATTAGGAAACTTACGTATGTGATTGTTTGATCAACACCCCAAGTAATCTACAACAATTACTTGCTGACCAAACTACTAGAGTTCACACTGTCAAGACATTTCTAACTTATTAACTTTTTTACATTTCAATAAACTGTAAACAGTAAACTGTAAATGCATTATTCTCAACAATTAATCATTTTCCTTTGTTAATGGATAGCTTTGGTCTGAAACCCTAAATTCTCTCACACACAAATTCAACCACCAGTCGTGAATCAAAATTGGGGGGAAAACAAACATTAGGAACACTTATGATTCGATGAAATTTAACCAAAAAACGAAGTAAAAAAATCTCACAGTAAAACCCTAATACCATGATATCAAAATCAATATTGATTCGAAACCCTAAATCGTACTTTTTTTCTCTGCTCGTTTAATCTTCAAGTTGATATATCTTTTTGTCCTAACGAGGTTTGAAAGGAAGATTAAAGAGAAGAAACTCTAGTTTCTCGGACGAGAACAAGTAGCGGAAAAAAAGAGTGAGTGAGAAACTGACATGAGATCTTTTTCCCCCTCTTTTATCCGACAAATTCACTACGTGACAAAATTACTGCATGATGTCCAGGCGTTGTGCGCACATTAGCTACCATCGTAAATACATCGTCAATTATGTCGCTATATATAACAAAAACATTGTAGCAAACATTTTTGGTTATTTAGAACATTTTTGGGAATAACTAAACTAAAACAGAAACCGAAGGAAATTTTCTCATTTTGGTAAGGGATTAAAGTGTGGTTGTTGGGGCAGTGCTGTAAAAAAATTCTTGCGGAGTTTCTTGAATTCACGAGACCGAGTAGCATAAAGATCATCATTATCACTATCACCATCACCATCACCATCACCATCACCGGCAACATTATCCTTGGCTTTGTCTGCATCTTCATCTGCAGAAATATTATCATTAGTTTTATTACCCTCATCATTGAAATCATACGATTCACACCCGTCTAAAATAACAGTAAACTAATAAGACGAAGAAGAAGGAGAAGAATGTCTTGAAATCTTCAAGCTGGTAGATCCATTATGGTGCAGAATGTCTTGAAATCTTCTCCAGTCTACCACATGAGTACCTTTCTCATTCCAGAAACCATAACTCAAAAAATGGAAAAATCCCAAAGAGATTTCTGGTGGGGAAAGAATAACCAAGGTGGTATTTATATTAAAAACTGGAGAGAAGTTTGTTCTCACAAACTTCAGGGGAGCCTTGGCTTTAAAGACTTAAAAATCTTTAATATGGCGATGTTAGCCAAATTAGCTTGGGCCCTTATTCATTCCCCAACTGAGTTATGGGTTAAAATCTTGAAATGTAAATATTTCAAGAATTGTCATCCCTTGCATGCTATAAAACATCTAGATTCTTCTTGGTTATGGAAAGGTATTGTTGTTGGTCTAGACATCATTAGGAAAAATTCTATTAGGGAAGTAAAGAACGGGTCTAGTATTCATGCTTTTACTGGCAATTGGATCCCTGAAGCATCCTCTCCTCTTTGTCATTGTTACCCTAATCCTAATATGCTTATGTCTGATTTCATAGACCCTCATACTAGGACTTGGAATATAACGCTTATTAATAGTTTTTTCACTTTGGACAATGCCCAGAAGATCGCCAACTTTAGAATTCCCCTCACAGGGGATGACAGATTGGTATGGTTGCATACTATGAATGGTGAATTTTTCGTGAAAAGCTATTATAAAGCTCTCTCTGGTGAGCTAAACTATTTACACAATCCCCATCCCAGTTAACCTACCTATAAAGCCCCGTGGAGCTTCCCCACTCTTCCTAAGATACATCTCTTCCTATGGAAGTGTATAGAAACCTACTGGAGTCAGACTCTCACAGTACAGAAACCAAGTAGATACTTGTTGCATATGTGATACTAATTCTGATGAATCGGATGAACATCTTTTTCTTCACTGTGATTATGCAAAAACTATTTGGGCAAATACTCCATTTGGTCACTATGTAACTTCAGAGGATCTTTCTGACACAAGAAATACTCATCCTATGGATTGCCACCCATGTAGCGCTTGGTTTAAAGTCGTCATCCCGACTATCTCCTTGCTTTCTATGACTCCTCCAGAGGGAGTACTTCCAAAAAGTTAACTCCTTCCACCACTTCGTAAGTGAAATTCTCATAATATGGTTTCAACCGGTGCCCATTAACTTTAAGTTCCTTGCCTGTAGCTAAGCTACGAATTTCTACTGCACCATGAGAAAACACATTAGTAACAATAAAAGGTCCAATCCAACGTGACCTTAATTTACCCGGAAATAATTTCAAGCGAGAATTAAACAAAAGCACTTTCTGCCCAATGCAAAATTGTTTCCTAGAAATCATGTTATCATGAAATGCTTTCGTCTTTTCCTTATAAATACGGGAGCTTTCAAATTCCTCATTGCGGATCTCCTCTAGCTCTTGAAGTTGTAACTTCCTTTGCTTTCCAGCACCATCCACATCCATATTGCATTGTTTAATAGCCCAAAACGCCTTATGCTCAATCTCAACGGGTAGGTGACAAGGTTTACCATACACAATCCCAAAGGGAGACATCCCAATAGGTGTCTTGTTTGCGATTTTATAAGCCCACAAAGCATCATTAAGTCGCATGCTCCAATCTTTCCTTGTTGGATTCACCTTCTTCTCTAAAATGGACTTCACCTCCCAGTTATAAACCTCAGCTTGTCCATTTGTTTGGGGATGATAACACTAGAGGAAAATAGCAATTTCGTGACCGCCAGGACAAGTCATAGATCCGAGTTAAATGACTTGCTTTAACGGTCGCGGAAATGATGGCTATTTGAGCGTTTTTTTCATCTATGACGTGGCTCTGCGGGTTGCGGAACAACCTATATCAACGACCGATTTTAACAGCCACGGTGTTAAAACTGTCTCTTATCATTCATAGATATACATTTTAATATAAAAAAATAATAGATTCATATTGGCTGACTTTCCTACACTGAATCAGTCTGAGCTGAAACAAGTCTGACTGAGACTAAAATGAAATTCAAATTACAATGAAATGAAACCTGGATTCATAAATTCAGATGGCAATTTATTTAAGCACCAGTATTCATTGTACAATTCATACAGGTTCAAAATGCAAAATTTCAATGAAACAAAACCTACGCTTAGCTTCAAAATCAGAAGAGAAAAAAACAGATACAAGTCTTAGCTGTTAGGTTCACATGTTTCTTAAAGACAAGTGCAAGTGTGAATACCCTAGTTTACGATGAGTTACTGAATCAACTTTCTTCGTTGTAACCACCTCACAAATAGCAGAGAGATGTTTTTGTGTCTTTGCTGTGAACCAATCTCTGTCAAGTATAATACATCCCTAAGCACGGCGCAGGATTCCAACAAGTCTTATCTGCAATATTTGAGATGAAACTAATCACAATGGTGAATTGAGACAGAGTTAACATAAGGACAAAATTGAGATGTTAAAAAAATAGCATTACCTCCCTGCTTGTCCCGAAGGTGTAGTAATCTACTGCCATCAGCTACAAGACCTTTGAACCTAATTGAAAACTTGTACCTTCACAGAATTCTCCCCCTGTCACCGACACAAAAAAACAGAAACACAAGAAAGGCGATGCATCAATATCATCAAGCTCTACTTACTGATAGGTATTATAAAGATACAACACCTAAAATGATTTGAAATAAGACTTAGAGAAACTAATAACAACTAAAATGATAACAAGGAATGATGCTCAGATAGGTTCTTTTGATTTACTTGAGTCCTAGCGGTGCTTTTCCATTATCTATGTTACACAATCCCCACCTCTTATCATTGACATACCAAGAAAAGCAAGTTACATTCAGAAACAAAATAATGTAATATCCAAACTAGGGGATGGAATATGTTTGCTGGCGAAACAAACCTCAAACATCTTTGTTGAGCTTTGATATCTCTATCAAATGCCACTTCCATATAATCGAATCCATCTTCAACTCATCATCAAATAAGCAACCCCTGTAATCCACAATAGCATTCTAATTCAACTATTGTTGCAACCAACCAGCAAAACCATAAAGAATCAACTAAACAATACTAGCGGAACATAGAAGCACTAATGGATTTCAATCAAAACCATGGATAATCATCAGAATTTCACCATCAAAATCTTCAAAATCTCCTCCTCCATCAAAGAATTTCACCAATGGAATAGTTTGAAAGCTAAGAAACCTGAAAAGGAAACAACAAAAACCCATTAAGGCATTGAATCACACAGTGAAAAGACAATAAAGGGAGTGTACATAAGCAACTAAAGCAAATTACATAAAATATATTTTATATATCTTATTTGCGGAATCAATCATGGTGAACAGAAAATTTTCCATTAATGTTATATATATTTTGTTTTTGATTAGACGTTCAATTCAAAGTGAAACTGTCTTACCTCAAGTTCTCGTATTTGCTCCATTTTTATCCCAAACCATTCATCTATCCACGCAAAACAGTTCCTATGAATTTCCAAAAAGAGTGTCGTTTCACCCTGTAAAGGTAAACTCAACATATCAGGAATTTTCTAACGGACGGAGTTTTAAGATTAAAACATAGTTATGGCTCTCAATTGATTATTGTGTGATGTTTACACTTTATACAAATATTGAACAAATCCGCATAACTGGTATGTAAAGGATAAACTAATTTGCTTAACAATATACTAGGAAACTTCACAAACATAAAGAGCAATGACACAGTACCTTAATTACTGCATGGCTTGACCCCCCATTTTTCCTGAAAGGAAAGGAACAAAATAATTAGTCTATGTGTAAATAAGTAAGCAAATCTTATGAAGCTGAGCAAAACATAATTCTAATGAGGACCTGCTTTACGTCATGGATAAGCATTTTGAGCTTCTTATTGCCTGAGGAGAGCATCTGTGAGTGAAGAAGTAGTGAGCCAGGTAAGAATTTTGCTGCATAGCGTAAAGAAGAACAGAAGAGCTTATAAGTTATTAGTGCTACTAAAAACTTCAACCATTAAGGAGAATATAACTGCTTATTGCGAAACATAGGTTCATGAAAAGTGAACTGACCCTTATAGTTTTAAATAGTCTTACTTTCTTTCAATTACTCCTCTAGATGCGCTTTTATTCTAAAAAAAGAATCCCCTCCTAAATGGGCCATCGGCATCCGAATTCTATAACATAACATTTGAACCAAGTAACCATGAATATGGAATAAAATTTAGATGTGTTATGCCCTTCCCAAACACTTCATCTTTGAAAGGTCTATTTTCTAACACCTCCATTCCTTCACGTACTTTGCTATTGCATTTCACTACCATATACATCTGGGCTACCTGAAACTGCAAATGAGAATAAACAACATCGTTCAATACTCAGTAAGATTCCACTAGGCATGGGTTCTTATGCAGAAGAGAAAACCAAGAAAAGTAAGCTACTATAGTAGTTTCATGTATCTTAGCCTTTGGTAGCCAACAACAACATCACCTGAAGTTATTAAATTACTTAAAATTCACGAGTATTCAAGTCCTTCAGCTGCAATCATAACATCCACAAACAGAATAACCATAATTGAGTATTCATGCTTACTGTTTTACTAAGATCCAAAGTTTACTCCACAGGAGATACATCTTATATATGGAAATGTTTAAGAAGTTCAAAGTTACTTGCAATGTGATCAGGAGCATCATCTTGTTTCCACGTAACCCATAGGACATCAGTGCCGAGCCCTAAAGCCATTGAAGCTTCTCATTTCCTATACGCTTTACCGGGAGCTCTAATTTCTCATTCCTCTGGTCCATATTCATTCTCAATCTGCAATGCAAACTACAAACACAAAACTCTCCATTTTCATGTATAACTTTTGTGAAGCAATAATCCAAACTGAAATAAAGTAAAAAATTCAACATCCCCGTGGTTACAAAATTGATCAATTTGTTCACCTGAGACATAATAATAGAACCCTCTTGGGTTTCAAACACACTCTTTCAGCTCTCATCATGTCGCCTTCATTATAAACCATTCAAAAAAATCCTCATAACCTTATCAACAACAGTACAATAGTTAAAAGTTGAAAGCATAACATAAACCCACCAAGTCAGACCACACATACAACCAAACTTAAAAGCAACGACCACTATCAATTCAAGAAAGGGAGAAGAAAAGTTAAAAAAAAACCCTCAGATCTCTTCAACAGAATCAATAAGTTGCATGCTATATGAACCCTTTTATTTATCACACCATAGTGAGATGGTGCATAATTGTTCAACAGAATTAATAAAGTTCCTATATAAACCAAAATAAAAATAAATCAGTAAATTATTAACTTTCAATTTTATGAAAAAACCCCAAAGTTAAGTCAAAATATAACCATCTAATCAAAATTGGAAGTAAAGGGATGGAAATAATCATAAAACGAGCCATCAATTTTACCTTCTTTCTGGTAAATCAGTCGATTCTTCAACTGTTGTTGAATGTGAAACCTAAAACCAAATCTCTCTTCAACTGTTGAGAAATTCAACTAAGGATGATACTTGTTCTTCTAATTAAAAACTCCTACTAGAAAAATCAAAAGAGATTTAAAACCTTAACAGTAAACAAAATTTACAACAAAGAGAGAAAATGAAATCCCAGCGACAAAAATGAAACCCTAACTACTAAAATATAAGAAGAACGATTAATACACTAAAAGCAAAGATGAAAAATAAAATGGTTGAAGAAAAATGGTTTTGAGTTTAGATTGAAGAAAATGGTTTTACAAGAAACAATTGGATCTGGAGAGATGAAGAAGGCAATGGTTTTTCTTCCTGGTTCGAGGTGGTGTGCTTTGTTTCATGAAGGTTTGTTGGTTTTTGTAAGATAGCAGATGGATCTGGGTAGTTCAGAAAGAACTTGAATTTTCTTCCAATGAGCTCGGCTGTGAATGGGTTTTAGAGAGAGGAGATACGATAAAAGAGGAAGAAAAATATGGATAAGGTTTATTTAGTGGAGAGAGATAGTCCCCAGCAGATAACCTTGAGCGTAGAAGTAGTAGGTCTCGCACCGTAGAAAAGAGCTACGGTCATCGGTCAAAGAATGGGTCTACGTGTAAAGGCTAAAATTGTAATTAAAAATCTAATTCTACGACTAACATTAACAGAGTTGTGCTCCGCATTTTTATTAGATCTATGACCGTTTTGACGGGTCCACGGTCAATTGACCGTCATTGAGGGTCGGGGATGTGGGTCATAAACACCTCATTTTCCACTAGTGTAAGGTGTTGCAATCTTGTGCGACACATTGTACTTCTTCAACAAGCTTTGTAAGATCCTGTTTTTGAAGTGAGAACCCCCATCGCTAATTATGGCTCTTGGAATTCCAAACCTTACAAAAATATTAGCTTGCACAAAATCTGAAATCACTTTAGAATCATTAGTTGGGGTGGCTTTAGCTTCCACCCATTTCGAGACATAATCAACATCAAGTAAGATATAAAAATTCCCATGAGAGTTGAAAAAAGGACCCATAAAATCAATACCCCATACATCAAAAACTTCAACAAATTGAATAAAAGTTTGTGTTCTTTGGCACCTATCACAAGTTGTACAAAATGTATATGCATCCTTAAACAAGGTTGGCCAATAGAAACCTCTTTCAAGTACCTTGTGAGCGGTTCTCTTACTCCCAAAATGTCCTCCGCAAGCATAAGAGTGACAAAAAGAAAAGATAGAATGGAATTCATATTCGGGAACACACCTTCGTAATACATGGTCACTACAATGTTTCCATAAGTATGGATCATCCCATATGTATTGGTTCCCTAACCTCTTAAGTTTGTCCCTTTCAGCACGATACAAGTTCTTTGGGATTTGTTTAGTTACCAAGTAATTTACAATATCAACATACCATGGTTCTCCTAAGGCAATTGAGAATAGTTGCTCATCCGGGAAACTTTCACGCAATGGGATAACTTCCTTGTCCACAGCAAGACGTCTCAAGTGATCCGCAACGGTGTTCTCAATTCCTTTCTTGTCCTTGATTTCAATATCAAACTCTTGTAAGAGTAGAATCCATCGTATGAGCCTTGGTTTCTCCTCTTTCTTCATTAGAAAGTACCTAAGTGTTGCATGATCAGAAAAGACAACAACTTTTGTACCAATTAAATAAGAGCGAAATTTTTCCAATGCAAATACAATAGCTAACAACTCTTTTTCAGTGGTTGTGTATTTTTGTTGGGCCTCATTGAGTGTCCTAGAAGCATAATAAATGACATGAGGTATCTTCCCAACACGCTGCCCAAGCACAGCACCAACTGCATAGTCACTTGCATCACACATGAGCTAAAAAGGCTTGCTTCAATCCGGTGGTTTAATGATAAGGGACGAAATCAAAAGTTCTTTCAAACGCTTGAATGCCGCCACACACTTTTCATCAAAGTTAAAAACCACATCTTTTTGCAATAAGTTGCAAAGTGGTGATGCTATCTTGGAAAAATCCTTGATAAATCTTTGATTAAAACCCGCATGACCAAGAAAAGAGCGTATCTCCCTCACTTTGGATCAGGAAGAGGTTTCAATTCTAACTTTGGAGATTTAACAATAGAAGGTACAAGCTTCTCATCACTGCATGGTAAAGAAATAAAAGAGAATTATGAGTTTTCCGGGCATCCTTGTAGTGAGTTAAGATCACCAAGGGCTTCCTTGACTTTATTACCACACTCTACACCATTATCCATGGATGTAGTTAAAACGGTTTCCAAAGCATCATCACCATTCAATTCAAACACTTGTTGTGCCAATGTATCCATAACATCAATGGAGAAACAAGAGTGGACATCACTAGGATATCTCATCATCTTGAAAATGTTGGAACGTATTATTTCTCCATCAAACTCCATAGTTAGCGTTCCCTTGTCCACATCAATAATGGTTTTCGCCGTTTTCATGAAGGGACGCCCAAGTAGCAATGGAAGAGATGAGTCCGGTGAACCTTCATTCATCTCTAACACGCAAAAGTCAGCTGGAAAGACTAATTGATTAACCTGCACAAGAACATCCTCAACAATACCCATTGGGTAGATATTAGAGCGATCGGCTAATTGCAACACAATTCCATACTTTTTAAGAGGACCAAGATCAAGTGAATTATACATAGATGCATGCATAACATTTACGGATGCACCTAAGTCCAACATTTCTTTGTTAAATGTAGTGTTACCAATTGTGACGGGAATGTCAAAGCTACTAGGATCCTTGCATTTCAGTGGGAGTTTGTGTTGTAAGATTGCCGAAGCATTCTCCCCCACACTTAGCACTTCATTTCCTTTGAGCCTTTGCTTATTGGTACACAAGTCCTTCAACACCTTTGCATACTTTGGATCTTGCTTTATAGCATCAATGAGTGGTATGTTCACATGAATCTTCTTGAGAATGTCTAAAATCTCCTTTTCTAGTTCCTCCTTCTTGGAATTTGCAAATCTGCGAGGGAAAGGTAAATGAGGAACATAAGCAGGAATATGAGTTTTAGAGTTAGGAACAGGTACCTCGGGAGTGTGGGGAATTTCATCCCTCTTTTCCTCCAAAACCGGCTCCATGACGACTTCTTCTTTACCCAAATCAGTAACTTTGGGTTGCACAAGTTGTGTACCGCTTCTCAATGTAATAGCATTGACACCCTCTTTTGGGTTAATAGGTTAAGAAGGGAGTTTCCCACTATTTTGTGCCTTCAATTTGTTTATATCTATCGCCATGGAACCCATTTGTGTCTGCAAGTCCTTGATTGCACTCTTGGTCTCTTTTTGACTTTATTGAAACATAGTAGAAATGCCTTGCATCATTGTTTGAAGCTTTGCATCGATATTGGAACCTTGATTTTGAGTTGATTGTTGTGGTTGCGGTTGCTGAAATTGTTGTTGTTGCGGCTGGAATTGTTGTTGTTGTGGTTGAAATCCACTCGAACGGTTGAAATTAGGTTGTTGAACCACACCTTGCTTGTTGGCATAGCTAAAATTGGGGTGATCTCTCCATCCCTGATTGTAGGTATTAGAGTAGGGATCATACCGTCTTTGCTGATTTGGAAAGACCGCACTAGCTTGCTCCAACTCTTCATCATATGAAGGTATAATAACCGCAGCCATCTTATGCATCATTCTCTCCATATTATCCATCCTTTGATCACGGTTTGATGATGAATCAGTAACTTCATGCACTCGCCTAACTATTGGTTCACCTCTTGTGTAGAATTGTTGCGAGTTTGTATCAATGCTTTCAAATCAACTCGGTAGCTTGGGCCACGGTCTTGTTCACTAGTACTCCACCACCCGCAGCGTCAAGAAGATATCTGTCACTTGGTTGGAGACTTTCGTAGAAGTATTGTATTATCATCACGTCACTGAATTGGTGGTGAGGGAAGCTTGCCACCAATCTCTTATACCGTTCCCAACATTCATACAATGACTCCCCATCCTTATGTTGTATCCTACAAATCTCCTTGCGAATTTGAGTAGCTTTGGATGCAGGAAAATATCTCTCTATGAAAAGTTTCTTCAACCCATTCCATGTAGTGACACTCCCGGACGGTAAATAATACAACCATTCCTTGGCATTATCCGCCAAAGAGAATGGAAAGGCTTTCAATATCGCCCCATCCGCATTAGTCTCCGCTGGAAGCATGGCCATGATAACGTTGTGGAAATCCATGATATGCTTGTTTGGATCTTCATTTACCATGCCATGGAACTTCGGTAACTCTCTAATCAACCCCGGTTTGATCTCGAAGGTTGAGTTGGTTTGAATACATCATCGTTGTGCATCAAGCCTGTGAGAAGACAAGTCCTTGAGTGTATGATTTGCATCACCCATTGCTTCTTCTTTTTCTTCTTCAAAAGGTGGTTCTTGTTCAACCGGAACCTCTTGTTCTTCTTCTTCCACTTCCAACTCTTGTTCTTCCGTTATGTCTTGCCTTGGTTGGAGTATTGTGCCTCTTCGAGTAGCTATCCCCCACCTTGGATAATTCCAATCTTTAGAAGCCAGGGATTAGGTACCTGAAAACAATTCTCGCAAACAAGTGAGAAACAAGACAAGAAATGAAAAGAAAATATGCAAGCAGAAAAATAATAAAAAGAAACTAAAAACTTAATAAAAGCCGTATGCCTCCCCGGCAACGGCGCAAAAATTTGATCGTTGTCGTATGCGTCAAAAATAATTTCACTTTCTTACTTAACTAAAATAAATGAAGTATTTGATAAGAAAGAGTTCATTTCCACAAAGAGGCAATTGTTGTTATGCAATTTTCATATTCTTAAGTAATCAAGGGGGGATTTTGTTTATCAATGCAATAAAAATAAATTGAAAGCAATAAAATATGAAAATAATCAATAAGAGGAAGATATTGGTCACGGGATAGTATCATTCACAAACATGTATTTTCATCAATGACTGGAATTGATAAATTAATGTTTCATTTACTAAAAGTCCTAGGATACCTTGATCGCAAGTATATCCCGCTAATTCCCTGATTTCATCACAACAACATTAAAAGATGCATATGTGAATTCTTCCTAGAAAGCAACCTAAAGTGTAAAAACACAATTAAGTTTAACTCCCTAAAAGCACTAAGTTGTATGGAATAAGACTAATCAAGGAAATCCAACGTGTAAAAGCACTAATTCGATTTAACCAAGGTTATGATTCATATATGATTATAAAGATGTATCACTACAAGTAATAACCACACTATGCTACTTAGAATCAGGGATAAAAAACTTTTTCGTATTGAAAACCCTAATATAGCTTTAGAAATGAATGCAAATCGGATTGATTCCGGACTCAACCAAACAAGTATTCAAATCATATAACAATATTAATAATGAATCATAAACAATAAATTATTGAGACAAAACTAATGCATTGAATCAAATAGCATGTTGAGAAATCAACTTTATCCCATAACCAGTAATTGTATTTAGCTACTCATATTAATGGAGTTCATCATAATCATATTTGGAATAAAGAACATAAAAAATAATGAAAGCAAACCCTAGTAGAATCGCCGCTCTCCTCCAAAACTCCAAGTAATAGTAGAAAATCCGTCCTCCAAAGTTGTAGAAGACTTTTTCTTGTGTAATTTTTTTTCCAACTTCTAAAATTAGGTCTAGTCTTCAAAGTCCATCACAAAAAAGTCCACCAAGCCCATAAAACTATGTGTAGAAATATCCCAATAAAATTCTTTCCAAAAAGTAGTCGCCGGAAAACTGGGTTCATCGCCAGAAGTTGACCGAAAAATGTCGTATAAAAAGTATCTCAGGTGACCGGCAAAGTCCACCCGGTCACCGGTCATAGTCAACCGAGTTAACTCAGCCAAATCCACTGAGTCAAACCGGGTCATATTAGTCAGGTAAGAGTCAGTTGTGTCTGGTCAGAGTCAGCTAACTGACTCATCTGAGTGACCAAGGCCTGAGCCGTTGCAGCCTTGCACATGCCATGACTTAGAGTTGCACAATCATTGCGCTTCACCAGTGAAAATCCAGCCATGATGGCTAGACCTTCCTTGCACATCTGTAGCATCAGCTAAGTTCTTTAAGCACCATAATCTACCAGTTCAAACTTCCACCAACCCATTATCTCATACTCCTGCAGCTTCTTCTCAGGTCCGTTTCCCCAACTGCAGCTGCATCAGTTCATCATTCTGTACATAGCTAATTCAACACACAGCTTCGTTCATCACTGCCTCAAACTCACTGCAGTACCAACAGCACCATCTCAATTCCATCAATGCCTTCAGTTCCATAAGCTCATTCAATCTCCAACTGCAATCCCAAATACAATCACTGCCGAACCAGCCACAGACTTAACCTTGCTCAAGTTCTCACATAACAGCTACTCTATTCCCTTGCTGCTCAAACATCACCAGTTTCAGGTCCTCTTTACTGCAATCCCACCTACAATGCCAATCTCCTACAATTGATTCATACCAGCTACAACTAACTCACACCCTGTAATTGCCCAGCCAACAACAACACATAACCCTTCTTCATTTCTCTACAATCAACAGCAACTGCTCAACTTTCTTCTCCACCCACTGAATTTGATGGCAACAGCTCCACTTCTTTTTAGTCTTCTTGGTTGAACATCTCTGCCAGAAATCACCCATGAGATTTGCCAATTCCTTCTTAGTTCTATCACCTGTAACTTCATCATCTTCTCCTACACCTCAGTACTAGCACCACCATACTCTCAAGTTCTGAAGCTTCACAACATTCTATTGTTTTTAGCCTGCAATACCAGCAGACCATTTACAGCTTTCCCTTCCATCAATATCAACCACAAATCTCCAGCTCAAGCTAAAACCAGTACCCACAACAACATCTTGTCCATCACAGAATCACCTCCACCATTTCTCGGATCATCTCAATCTCTGGAAAATACCAGGGTTAGCATTCAATTAGAGTAAAACCCATCTTTGAATTCATGACCTAATCCTTCAAACACATCTTCAATATTGAATCTGACTTCAACCCAATCTCCTTATTTCTATCTCAAATCTCATATACAACCACCACAAGTTCAACCCATTTCTGCAATCTTCCCTGTAAATCGATCCAACCTTGATTCCAACACAAACCCAATTAATCTTCTCTGGAACTGAACCCATCTGCTCAAAGCTGTCTTCATAAATCGAACCCTAACATTCTTCTCAGATTCCATTAACAGAACAGATCCACTTTTTTTCTTCCCTGAGTTTATTATCACTACCAACTGACAAGTACACGTCTTCTTCTCTGATTTTAGGAAACAAAACCAGCTTCTCTGTGTGGTTCAATTGATTACCAGCAGAGCCAAATCTTCTCTCAATTTCGAAGAACAGCGGCATCCATTTTTCTCTTTCTCAACTCTGAAATATAGGTTGAATGTAATGAGAAAACATTATTTTCTTGTTTTCAGGGGTGGATAATGATAGGAATTGTTATAGGAACCCACTGTTTTTATACAGGCCACCAACAGATTATTTGGCCAGTCATTTTCAGGTAACCAACATCCTAATTCTCTGTTCTTTCATTCTTCACCTCTTTCTGGCGTAACCTCAGCTGGCTCCAAGTATCACTCGCCTGTGAATTGATCTTTTTGACCTTTACGCTCCAAATTAAAGTTTTCTACTTCTTTTGCTCGTAATGACTCCAAAGTACCTATAACACTCAAAAGCAAACATAAGATACATATTTTACAAGAGAAATAGCAAGGAAAGCATAAACAATAGATATAAAATCAAGGTCACCTATCCGTATACCCTATTCTTCTTCTTTGGATATACATAACCCTTTCTCTTGTGGCTATTATTCTCCTCGTATTCCCCACTTCTCTCGCAAGCCATCTCAAAACGAATATCTGAACCTTGTGTATTCCTCACCAACACACACATGTTCTTAAGAGCCGTCTCTTTAGCCCAAACAATTTCTTCTTGTTAAGATTGTATTCCCTACGTAAGGACAATAATGGGAGATTATAAGGTTCATTACAAGCAATCCATTAGTAAATCTCAAGATACTAGGTGAAAAGCATTATTTGGTAACATACCGGAGGCATTTTATAGTATTCCGACGTATCCCGACCAAGCGGTCTTGCATTTGTTGGATCAATATATGTCACAACCTAAGGATCGAATGAAAACAAAATAAATTAGTTCCAAAATAAAATAAAATACTATGCCGGACCACAGTTCCGGCATGCTCGACCAAAGTTCCGGCATTGTCGAACTGAACCGAAACTGAAGACCAAATTTGAAATGCTTTCCGGCATACAAATTTCATTTGAAATGCTTTCCGGCATACAAATTTCATTTGAAATCAACACCGGAAACATAACTGCTGGCATTCTTGTTATCTATGGTTCCACGCCGGTACACCGTTCCGGCGTAGTCTATAATTAATATACCATGCCGGTATTTATCTTTGGAACACACTGCTTCCTGTATGTTTTTTTAGTGGTACCGGCATGGTAGCGTTAGGATTGAACCATGCCGGTAGCATATTCCGTAGAATATTCCGTGGTAGGTAAAAAGTAACTTTTGTACCGGCATGGTTTGTTCGGTTGAACACAATGCCGTCTTGCATTTCAAAATGGGGGATATTGTTGGCCGGCATGGAAGCAGTATGAATACCATGCCGGTAATGGGAGTGCCGGCATTGTATTCATACTTCGTCCATGCCGGCACCGAGCTTTTTCAGCTGCAACAATGGTGGATTCAAAGGGAAAAAAATCAAATTTTCAACACATTGGGACCTTTACCTGAGTATTGGGAGTGCTTGTATGTTGAACTAGTTTACTCTCTTGGGTTGGTTCTTCAAGAAACTCTCCATGCTCATAAAAATCATGATCCAAGGGTGTTGGTTCCACAAATACTTGCAATTGTGAGTTGTTGTCATTAGCAGAAGATTGAAGATATGCTCCTTGTTGTAGTTGAGCTAAAGATTCAGCAGCAATTCTCTCTTCAAAATCATCCTCCATTTTCACCAAAAAAAGTTCCCTCTCAATTTTTTCCCCCCCTTCTACTCTCACCTCACTCACCCAAATACAAATAAAAATTCACACTAATCATTTATCAAATAATCTTATGAATTTACTAATTATAATTAAGCACTAAACCTGATTAGTGAGGGGTAGATTAGGTATTAGGTAAAATACTTAGATAAGGGGTGACCCTGATTTGATATTTGGATCCAGGTTTTGTCCTTTTCCTCTATCCCCCAATTAACTTTAGTATCCCCCAATCGCGCGTTCTTGCTATGCTCTTCTCTTCTCTTTCTGCGCCCCTTCCGGAAAAAAGTCATCCACACTAATAACATACATTTACCATGGAATGATTTGAACTGATAACAAGTTTGTACCATTTTTTCAAACTACATACATCTAATGGATTATGAACCCAGCATCCATGATAAAATTCATAATCATTTGTTAAGTTGGTCGTCAAACATTCACATAAAAATGTGATTAGAATTTTCTTTTCTTTGGTCAACATTTTACCGTAGATGCTGGGTCCCACAAACCAGATAAATCATAGGTTGTGTTAACACCATGAGGACATGATGAGTACAGCTTACCCCTTATATATGTACTTAATTAAACATCTAGGAAGCCACTAACTCGACAAAGAAAAGAGGAAAATAGAAACCGAGAATCAAATAAATTACAAAAATAAAACATGTATTTGAAATCAACATCAACAAATCCAGGAAGATTTAGGAGAGTAGCAGAAGCGTTTAATGAAGGATCTAAGGCAAGAACGTGTGCTGAGAGTAGTGGAAGTGAGCATTCAGCGGTAAACCAAACTTCACCTGATGATGATCTTTCTGACTTAGTCCATTTGTATTTAGAGAGCGCAGATGATGATGAAGTTGCTGATCAAGAACAAACTCATGAGAAGATAGTTGAAGTTGAAAGGAAGAAGGGATCCATTGCTGAGGATTTTGATGGTTTTAAAAATGATTCTGAAACTAAAGAGATGTTAAAAAGCTTGTTATTAGGATTTGGAGATGATTCTGAAGTTATAAGAAAAATCCGCGATGAAACTGAATTAGCTTTTAATGATATTGGAATGAGTTCTTCCGAAGATGGATTTAAAAGACAACTAATGGCACGGTTACGTCAAAAAGGTTTCAATGCAGGTAATTAATAAAATATTTAAAAATAAAATAAACTACATTTTCATACTAAGAATTTTATTATGTTGATTGCAATGCCGGCTCCCCAAATATTTATTCATGTGTTTATTCGTTGTTTGCTTAATGTTTGGGATATTTTTGCCAATTTCCACGATCCTGGTTTAGCCACTGATTTTAATTGTGTATCATCGCATTCAGGTCTTTGCAAATCAAGATGGGAAAAAACGGATGGATTTCCAGTTGGGACATTCGAGTATGTAGATGTAATCGTCCAAGGAAACCGTTATATCGTGGAAGTAATTCTCGTCGGAGAATTCACCATCGCTAGACCAACTAATCATTATACATCTTTACTCGAAGCATTTCCTAAAACTTTTGTTGGGAAACCTGATCAACTAAAACAAGTAGTGAAAATAATGTGCGGGGCAAGTAAACAATCTTTAAAGAAAAATGATATGCATGTTCCTCCGTGGAGAAGTAATGGGTATATGCAAGCGAAATGGTTTAGTTCGTATAAGAGAACAATCAATGTCGTTACGGGAATGGTTGTGTCAGATTCCCGTAGTGGCAAACGATCTGTTGGATTTGTCACAACTCCGGCACCTATGAAGGTCTATTACTGTAGAGAAGAGTTGGAGCGAAGAAGAGATGTGGAAATGGGTAAAAAGGTAGGGAAATTAGGTCAGTTATTTGTATAAGCACCAATGCACCAGCTAGGATTTGAGTTGATGTTGGCATGTTAAGTAGATCTATGTTTTTGTTATGAATCTTTTGCAGATTCTGAGAGCTCTACTCTCTCAGTTCATGCCAATATGTCTATTATATGTTGTGTACTGTATAATATTTTTATTATTATCTTCCCGTTTTTCAATTAAAAAAAGTGTTAAAAGTGTTAATGGAGGCTATCCTATCAACATAAGCATGTATTTTGAGTTCGAAATTAAACAAAACAAGTGCATGTTGTGCAACACATATGCTAAGAAGGAAATTTTCGGCCGTGAACCTAAATTTACTTAGCTACCAACAAATCAACCTGGTACGTGACCTAAATTTGAACCTGAGCCCAAAATTTACTCAGCAACTCAAGTTCGGATGGGTTCTCTGATTGTAAAGGCTTTATCGATGATGTTAAATTATATTTTTTTTTCCGAAAAAGAGGCTCACCTCGTTCACATTAATTTAATAACTGGATTAGAACTACATGAACTGTTACAAAGAGGACTGTTACAGTTTAAAGGGTCACATACTGGCCGAGGAATCACCAAATTTTTGACCGAAATCAGACAGGGACAACTTAGTATCACTACCACCACTGGTTTGACATGGAAAGAAGAAGAGTCCATTTCCATCATTTTTTGCAGTTAGACTGCTACTGTGTACTTTAGTAAATTTTAAGACTTAGTATCACTACCACCACTGGTTTGACATAAAAGTACTCCATTCATCGTCTTCCAGCGTTTATAGGGTGACTACTCCATTCATGATGAGTAAAAAAATTGTTATGAAGAAAACAACGGTTCACAAAGTGCATGAACAGTAGTTACAATCAAATTCGGACCAAGGGATGATACCTGCACATCCATGGGACAAATTACCTGTTTCAACAAGTGGGGGTAGCATTGGTGGTCTCCTTCTTCTCTGCCTTCTTGTATTAGGAATTTGATCACTGTCTGTGGGCTAGATTAATTCCACTCTCTATTTTGTTTGTTCTGCTTCTTCTTTTTTGTCTTTTCCATGTCAAAAAGATAAAAATAAAAAGGTGGGGGTAACATCAGCAACTGTCAGTAGGATGGATTAGAAATAATTTTTAAAGAGATATATTTTTTTTTCCGTAAAAAATCCCTTGAAATAAAGGCTTTTGAGTAGGTTTTAGAAATTTTGGGTGGCTGGAACACCCCCAGCCATCCCCGCAGTTCGGTCACCGGATAGAATCACTGCTGCTTCTCTTGTAGAAATTCGTCATCCTTGAGTTCCAATGATTGAATCTCACACACACACTGGTATTGGAACTAGGCCTGCACACGGTTCGGTGCAGTGCGGTGCGGTTATTGGTAAAACCGTTTACCTAACCGTGTATAGTGCGGTTAGCAAATTTAAAACCGTAGCTGAACTGTTTAGTATTCGGTTCGGTTTTTAACCGCACCAACACTATTCGGTTATATTGCGGTTCGGTTCGGTTTTAACCATATATAAATATCTGAAAATTCTGACAGATTTTGTATTTGTACCTGCACCTGCACCTGTACATCCATTCCATACTTAACAAATAACAACTAACAAGTAACAAGTAGATTCTTAACAAGTAGATTCTTAATCCATTCCATACAAGAGTCTAAAGATCAAACAGACTTGAAGTCCAAAAGCAAGGAGTCTAAAGATCAAACACAAGTCTTAAAGTTTAACATAAGAAAAGAAAGTAGCACGAAGAGTTGAAGACAAGTAAAAGACTCCAGTCCATCAAATTCTCAAGCCAATCATCCCTTTAATCCTCATCCTTGCCCAAAATGTCTACAAAGAGAATTACTCAAAAGTCAGATATTCACATATTGTGCCTGCATCTACTTTCTCATTCCCATGCATAAACGAGATAAGTTACTAGACATCGTATCTCATATTTAGAAAAGATCAAGTGATTCAAGTCACCAACAAAGTGCAGGGTTAAGAAAGCAACGTAACAGAATGACAATAATCTACATATATCACTCACTAAAACAATGTCAATAGAACTTAAGTGCAAAGGAATCAACTCTAAGAGTTTCCATGGATGAAAACACTGATAATATTTTATATATCAGTCATGACTTATTATCGAACTGAAGCTAATCCTTCACATCAAAATTCCACAATACATATCAGTCCATCCAATTCTCAAGCCAATCATACCTTTGTGATTTACTAACTCATAGATAATGAAATTGAGTACTTCCTTATCATATGTATACCAAATAACGAACATAACGTATACCAAATAAAAGAAATTTTCATTTCTTTTTTCCATGTTCATATTGATCATATGTCAAAAGCAATACAAACTTGAGTGCAACTGATTGCAACTCCACTAACCATAGAGATAAATCATGATATGCAAAAGAAATGACAGTTGGAATTTTCCACATGTAGTTGGTACACTACTGAACCATATGCAACTCTAAGGTGGAAAATAGCTATCTATGCATGTTATATTCCTTAAGACAACTATAAAAGGGTGACTGCATTCACAGTTCTTTCCCTTATTACCAAACAGACAAGCTCTCTCAAAAGTATTCCAATTTAGAAACTCTAACTGGATTCAAGTGACAAACAGTTCTTCTTTTTTATTAACAGAGACATGGCTATAAGCAAGTCACTCCTAGCTACTATTTCTCTTCTGATCTTCTTTACTTTTGTGGTGGAAAGTAAGATTGATAGAAAGACTTTAGGTTTGGGTAAAAGTAAAAGTAAATTAAGTTGACAAAAAACAAGCAATACAAATAAGATGAAATATTGAAAAGCAATACAAATTTTAAGTCAAAAAAGAAGAGAAGAGATTCCATTACCATCTGCTGGCATTGTCATCTGGTACATAGTCACATATGAAATCAAGAGAGATAGGTTTTTGCAACCAGCTTTGCGTACAGAGAAGTGCTTCAACTGTCCTGGCAGATAGCGAGCTTCTCCATGGAGTAAGAATGCGCTTTCTAGTACTGAATGCAGATTCTGAAACAACTGAGGACACTGGTATTGCCAAAATATCCTTCGCCATAAGTGATAGTACCTTATACTTGGTACTTGCAGCTCGATAACGAAACCGAACTTGATCCAAGCATTACCACTTAGTTACAGCCCCTGCGAAATGTAAAAAAGTTAGTTGAGTTGGAAATGGCTAGCAAGTTCTTAAAACAAGCACACATATCTCTGTAACAAAACAAAAACCCTTGTAAATACACTGCAAATATAACATTACATAGTTATGAATGAACTAATCATATCATGTGAATTAGAAAGCCATCTATGAAACAAACAAACTCAAATAAAGTAACAAACAAACTCAAATAAAGTTTTCTAATATCATTTGAAGAACTGGTTATTGTTTTCTAAAGTAGTAGTCAAAAATAGGATTAATATTCTGAGTAAAAGCACACAATTGAAAGCCAATTAACCTAAAACACTGAATATGAACTAATCAACATAGGGTCTTATCAAATAACCATTATCATCAAACTCAAACAAACTAAAACTCAAATAAGCAAGAACCCATACTATCAAACAAACCCATACTATATGAAACAAGCTCAGATCTATAAACCCTATAAATCTCTATCAAAAACAAATAAAAATCTCTGAACAAAAAGAAAAAACACTAGTTAGTAGTTACCTGTTTGAAATAATCCACAACTTTATTTAATGAAGAACTCCAGCTGCTCCTGCTCCTCACGGTCTGAGAACATTAAAACAAAAAAAATAAAAATAAATTATAACCCTAACATAAATCGATTGATAACAGAAATCAAACCATCTGTTGATAATGAATCAAAAGAAACCCTAAAAATAAAATAAAAAACCCTAGAAATTGATTTAAAAAAATATCAATCGAGGAGAAGGAGAAACAGAAGAGGAGAAAACACTTACCGATGTGTATCTCTTGATAGAGGTGGTGGCGCTGGTTATTGTTGAATCTCTTGAGTCTTGATAGAGGTGGTGAACTGGTGGTGATGGAGGCGAGTCAGGCGTGGAGAGAAAGACAAGTCCCGGAGAGGAAGAGAAGAGAAGGGAAGAAGCTGCTAAGAGTCTAAGACATCAGGGTTTCAAAATATATACTTTAATCTAGACGGCTAGGATTGATCAGGATAAAAATAAATCAACGGCCTACAATATTCGGTTTTTCGGTTCGGTTAGGGTGCGGTTATGGGTAAAACCGTTGACCGCACTGAAAGTCTAACGATTAACAAAATTAAAACCCTGACCGACCGTTGGATTATCGGTTCGATGCGGTTACGGTTCAGTTTGTGCGGTTATCGGGTCAGTTTGCGGTTACGGTTCGGTTATGTGCAGGCCTGATTGGCACTGCTGCACTCTAGGGAGTCTACACTCTACAGAAACAGAGCCAGGTTAATTATGATCATCCTAAGAATAACGACGCAAACAAGGTCAGATTCATTTACCTTACAAAAGCCAAAATGTACCTTATAAATAATAAACTCTTTGTTTGCTCTCCTCACCGTTGCATCCATAATGTTGGGTCCCTGGACCCTAGCTCACACGAGATTTATCGTAAATGAATATGGACGTGTTTATGGTCTAATTAATTCATGAATGTATATGGTCTATAGTTCATTCAACATTATGCTATCTTATCCCGTATATATAACTTAAACATCTCTGTTTCCGTCAAACTCAACAAAGAAAAGAGGAAAAAAGAAACCGCAAATTACAACAAAAATAAAATAAAATAAAATGCAAGTGCACTTGAAATCAACATCAACAACAATGGGGAGGAATCCAGGAAGATTTATGAGAGTGGCAGAAGCGTTTAATGAAGGAGCTAAAGCAGCAAGAATATGTGCTGAGAGTAGTGGAAGTGAGCATTCAGCAGGAGGAGAGACTTTACCTGATGATCTTTCTGACTTGGTTGATTCGTTTCTTGAGAGAGGATATGATGATAATGTTGAAGTTGATTCTCAAGAGCATGAAAAGGTAGTTAAAGTTAAGAAAAAGAAAGGATCTTCTGATGATGGTTTTGATGGTTTTAAAGATGATTCTGAAACTAAAGATATGTTAAAAAGCTTGTTACTAGGATTTGGAGATGATTCTCAAGTTATAAGAAAAATTCGTGATGAAACTAAATTAGCTTTTGAAGATATTGGAATGAGTTTTTCTGCTGAAGATGGATTTAAAAGACAATTAATGACTCGATTACGCCAAAGAGGTCTTGATGCAGGTAATTAATCATCTAGACCTTTTTTTTAAACCAATTTTTCATTACAGTACTAGAAAAATACCGCACTATTAAGGGGTGCACTTTCAGTGATTTTTAATAATGTCTATCATTCTATGTATTAACAATTAGGTCTCTGCAAGTCAAGATGGGAAAAGACGGGTCGATTTCCAGCCGGAACGTTCGAGTATGTGGATGTAATCGTCTCAGGAAACCGTTACATTGTGGAAATATCTCTTGTTGGAGAATTCACAATTGCTAGACCAACTAACCGTTACATTTCTTTACTCGAAGTGTTTCCTCAAGTTTTTGTGGGTAAACCGGATAAACTAAAACAAGTAGTGAGAATAATGAGCGGGGCTAGTAAACAATCGTTAAAGAAAAATGATATGCATATTCCTCCGTGGAGAAGCAATGGATGTATGCAAGCGAAATGGTTTAGTTTGTACAAGAGAACGACCAATTCCATTGCGGATATGGTTGTGTCAGTTTCGGGTACTGGCAAGCGGTCGGTTGGATTTGAGATGACTCTGGCACCTGTGAAGTTTTATTATTGTATAGATGAGTTAGAGCGGAGAAGGGATGTGGGAATGGGTAAAAAAGTAGGCAAATTAGGTGAATTATTTGTATAAGCACCACTGCACCAGCTAGGATTTGAGTTGGCGCTGATATGTTCAGTAAACCTATAAGGGGACATGAATGTATAAATTGAAACACAAGAAGTATGTGTTTACATAGGATTAGGAATTTGCAATTGGTGTAGAAACTTTGTCACTTGATGCGTGTTGAGTGTGCTATGTTTTTCTTTTGTATTCTTGGCAGATTCTGGGAGCTCTATTCTCTCAGTTCATGCCTTTGCCATTGTATATATTGTGTACCGTATAATATAAATATTGGAGTGTACTCAAGATGTCGACAAATCAGCTAGCTAGGACTACTGTCACTTTAACTCGATCCTAATTCATAATCGTAAGTGGTCGTGTTCCAGTTGAGAGAGGTCAGTATACTAGTAAACTAGTAGTTGTTTTTTGAGGTCCAAATCGTTATACTCTAGGTCAAAAATATTGAGTGAAAGAAATAAAGAGACAAAGAAAAGGAAACCAAACAAATAACATCTATATATTAAGCAATGCTTCAACATTTTCCAGATTGTCTATCTAACCGCTATTTGCTGAGCCATGCTTCAACACCTACCTTATAACCTCAAAATAATACATGATTAACAACGTAAGAGGTGCAATATAGCCTCGGATTGGCATAATATATATCTTGAGTCCAGAAGTAAGCAAAACAGGTGCAAGTTGTGCATTGTACGCCTTATTGTTATTAGTTGCAAGATGGCTGCTGAATGATATCTTACAGCATCATCTGGTATAACGTCTTGCAAAAAGAAGCATCATCTGGTCTAACGTATTGCAAGAAGAAAAAGAAGAAAAAAAAAATCAGATTGGTCTCCTCCTAGCACACAGTGGTACACTATATAGCCCCATAATTTGGATTTTTCACAATCAGCCCAAGCCCATAAAACGACCAATCCAACCTGACCAGAATATAAAGTCAAGACTCAAGAGTATGACGATTGCTTTTCAGTTTCTACTTCTTCGTTTCATCCGCGGGAGAGAATACAGACGAAGAAATAAGGGTTGAAGAAGGGGTTTAGTTCTGAAATTCGCTATCTGTGTCAAATTATGATCGATTGAGGTAATAATTGAATGATTTATTTCCCATCTTAGATCTTTTGATTTGCTCAACTGCAACCGGTTTCATTTTCAGAAGTTCTATTTTCCTTTTTCTATGGTTTAATTGCAAAATTTTGAGGGTTTTTTAAGAAATTATCTATCAAAATTGAAATTAAAACCTGATCATTCAAATGATGATGTCGAGAAGTCATGGTAAAATATATAGTGAAAGGGATAGGATCAGTGAGTTACCTGAACCCCTAATTCATCACATATTCTCATTTCTTCCTATCAAATCTGTTGTTTCCACAAGTGTTTTATCTACAAAATGGAGGTATTTGTGGACATCCATTCCAAGTATTGATCTTCGAGAATGGCGGTCTCCTGATACTAGAATAGGTATTTATCAAGAAGAGGTCAATAGATTTATGGGATTTGTGGATAGATTGTTGTCTAATCGTCACGATGTTCATTCACCATCTATACAGAAATTTTGTCTATATTTCGATACTTATTTTGATATATCTCGGGTTAAGGGATGGATTTCTACTGTTTTACGACATAAAGTTGAAGAGCTTGCTTTCATGGATCGTAAAGGTATAGTGTTTCCTCCATGTCTTTTTACTTGCGAGTCTTTGACTGTATTGGAGATATATGAGTCTTTCCTTGAACTTCCGGAATCAGTAGATTTTTCGAAACTCAAGATCCTTCGACTCAATGTCAGTTTGTACGATGAGAACTTGATTCAGAAGTTGCTTTCCAACTCCCCCATTCTTGAAGAGTTGAGTTTGGATGTGCGCATTTGTAATATACAGTATCTAAGCATTTGTGGTCCTAATTTGAAACGCTTGTTCATTAATGGTCCATTGTGTTGGGATTTCAATATCCACATAGATGCACCAAACTTACAGTTATTCAGATACTCTAGAGTTCTTGCAAATGATTTTGTTCTGCATAATTTCTCAACACTGCTTGATGCAGAAATTGTCCTTTCGAACCCAGCTCCAATAGATTCGAGGGAAAGGGGTGAACATGGTTGTCTTGCAAGAAAGCTTTTTTGCAGTCTTTCTTACGTGAAACATCTAACAATATCTGATTACAGCTTGAAGCTTCTTTCTTATCAAAATCATTTACATACGAATTTACCTTCATTTTATTATTTGACCCATTTGGAAGTTACTAGTGCAAGTCTTTATTTCGGATATAGCTGTCATGATGAGGGTAATCTTCGGTGTTGGATTGTTGGAATACTGCTCGACTTTCTCCACATCTCACCTAATCTGAACTCACTTGTCTTTGCTGAAGGATTTTGCCACTATGAATCTAACAACAATTATAGTTGGTCACCAGATTTTCTTCCTCAGTGTTTGTTGCTACACCTGAAGTCAGTTGAATTCCGCGGGTTTTTCTGGAACCAATTCGAGAAAGACTTGGTAAGATTTTTTCTGAAAAGTGCAAAAGTTCTAGAGAGGGTAAGAATAACAGTTTCAGGCCGCTCAGTTTTATCAACATATCCAAATTACAGGAAGAAGGTTGTGAATGATATAGCATTTTTTCCAAGAGGCTCAGCTAACTGTGTAATTCATGTCTCTTAAAACTTCCGGAGAATTAGTTTGTTGAAGCACCGAGTAATATTGCGTCAGATAATTCCTTTAGACATGCTATTGAATTGGATTAGTTGAAGTTCGGATGGGTTTTCTTGCAGTGCTGCAGAATCCAAAAAGGTAGTCATCAGTTCAACATTACGGTAGGTGTAGCATATATCAATCACTGCATTTTGTTACTACAACAATTACGATTATGAAGGCTTTATTGTTTGCTTCTCTTTCTGATGTTTGCTGCTGTGAATCCTAGTTTGGCATACTGTTAATATCTTTCAAGACTGTAAGTACCTCTTTGGGTGTTTATTAATGTTGCAGTATGTGATTTTGTTCCTAGACATTAAAATTAAGTCGTCCATTGAATTTTTCATAGGACTGGGGCTGCAAGATATAGTGCAGACGTTACAATACGTCTGGTAGGGTAATACAGTCACCAATTAGGACTTCAGAAACCCACTATCTATAAGCCTTGTGCAACCCTACTTAATGAGGCCTATGGGGGACTACAACTCCAACTTCTTTTACTCTACTGAATTAATAAGAAAACGCATCAAATTACACATGTTTGTGCCAAGTACTACTATTCTATGGTTTCAAGATTCTAAAAAACTGGGAATTAGAAACGAAATTGAAAGAACTGCATTGTGGTTAAAACAAAAGCCATCATGAGCAGCAGCATATAAGTCATAACCAGTTCTTCATCTTCATCGTCATCTTCGTCCGTACTACCATCCTCATCAGTGCTACTACCATGCTCGTCGTCCTCATCCTCATCAGAACTACCATGGTCCTGGCTTTTATCAGTACTATCGTGCTCCTCATCATTACCAGTGCTACTATTCTCTTCATCGTCATCAGTAGCACCATGCTCCTCCTCAACAGGGTAACAGAAACTTTCCGCAAATTTTCTTTTCAATGGAGTAAGAGAATCCTTTCCCCTTTTAGATCTTGGAGTCTTGATATCTGATTTTGTACCGGAAAGAGCAGCAGTTGTTTGAATATTCTCTGGCAACGCAGGGTTTGCAACATCTTCAGTTTTGGGGATTTTGGAATCAGATAGTAAATTGTAATCCAATATTTCGGATTTGAGGGTTTTGATATCCGATTTCGCAGCGGAAACAGCAGTTGCTGCTTGGTTTGGACTACTGAACTCTCCTTCAGTTTTAAGAGATCTCATCATTTTCTGAAAAATGGAATTGGGTTCTCTAGATGTAGAAATACAAAGAGATCCGAAGTTTGAGCCACAATTTCCGTTTAGTTATCATTCGTGTTTGATTTTCCCTCCAAAACAATTGGTTTTAGCGCCAAAGGATGTTTTATTCTTTAATGAACAAGGTCCGCGACTCAGTTGGACTTGGTTACAAACTCGAGTTGTAGTGGTAGTGCCAGGGCGTATTAATGTTAGAGGCAGTTCCTACGGAATGAATAAACTTCGAGTTTGTTCATTTTGCTCCCACTATGGACTCAACAAATATGAAAAATGGATGAACAAGAGACATGCGTGTGATGGAACATCGGGCGGTTGTAACAAAAACGCGCGGCTCTTCCTTACACGCCCGCGGCTCTTCCACTCACGACAAGTACAATTCCTGTTTACTTTACTATTTTTTTATGACGAGCAAACCTCAAAAGACTCGTTTTTTGTTTTTCAAGAATCGAATTGTGCCTTAAATCAAAGATTTGAAGTTTTTTTAGTTAAACATTTATATATATATATATATATAATTATTAAGATCCACTTAAAGCTGAGCGGATTTTTAATCGCCCGAAAAAAAGGATTCTTTTTCATGAAAAATTTCTCGACAGAAACTAAAAAATAAATTAAAATAAAAAGAACACCTCTTAGATGAAGGTAATCTTTTATTCGAGTGTCTCCCTTTCCTTTATACAATAAAATCAAGATTGTAAAAATTATTAAGAGGTATAACAGGATTTAGCAAAACTCAGAGTTACCTTTCTTATTTTTCCCCCTATTTGTATATATATACATTAAAAGAGATAAGAAAAACTTACTTAGGCACATAAGAAATTGGAACATTGTCATATTGAAAGTCCTATTTTGATAAAGTTTTCAGGCCGTATACCACCGGGATTTGTAATTTCATCTTTACCCTTAGAACGCGCATCGCTCGACGTTCTATTAGTTAGAAAAAGAAAACGCTATGGGATTGATTTAAAATTAAGATATTTGATACAATTTTTTCTTTCTTTTTTGAAGCAAATTTTGTTATATATAATAACATGTATATGTGTGAGTGAAAGTATGTGTCGCACGTGAGAGAGAGATAAACTGTAACCGTGCAAACAACACGTGAGAGTGACAGATGTTTAGTCTGGTTCTTACAGAATTGAGTTGAGAGAGAGAGAGAGCTATATAAACCCTTTCCTGTGTCTGTATCAATTATCTTTTTTTATATCAATTCTATTGATCAAACCGTATTACAGAGATGTAGATTTTACAAATCTATCATGGTATCAGAGACAGAAATCAATTTTTGAGGGTACAGAGAATAGCTGTATAAGGAAAACTGGACTCATTGAATGATACATGCCTAGAGATGTAGATAGTGTCAGAAACTGAATCATAGCATCTGTAACCTTTTTGTGTCAAACTATAACCAATAAAGATACAGTGTTTGCTTCTAGGATGTAGTTTGTTGGCTGTATAAAGTTTGAGCCAAGGAAAGCAGGCACAACCAAAAACTTTTAAAAAATTATAATCTGGTGCTCTCTGAAAAAGCATTTCAAAGGGAGTTTGAAAGCCAATGGACTTTGTTGGAAGCCTATTAATGAGATAATTGGTTGTCTGTAAAGCCTCAACCCAGAAGGATGTAGGTAATCCAGATTGAAAGAGAAGAGTCCTAGTGATTTCAATTAGATGCTTATGCTTTACCTCAGCAACACCATTTTTCTCTGGTGTATGAGGACATGTCAGTTCATGAGTAATGCCTTTAGAGGATCAAAATTGTGCAATAAAGAGATTGAGAAATTGTCCTCCATTATCAGTTCTAATAGTGATGACTTTATGAGAGAACATATTTTCAATTCTAGTGACTAAGGCAATAAAAGAATGTTTAAAATCACATTTTGAAGATATGGGAAGAATCCAACAATATTTAGTAAAATCATCAATAACATTGGCATAGTATAGAGCACCACAAGTGGATGAGGTATGACATGGACCCCATAAATCCATGTGTAACAATTCAAGTGGTTTTGTAGCTACATTGCATGACAACTGAAAGGGAAGTTTATGAGACCTACAAACTTTGCACTCAGTACAGAAAAATGGTTTATTTTTGACATTTGACAATTGTAGTTTATGACACAGTCTTTGGAGAGTTTGAAATGTTGGATGACAAAATCTTCTGTGAAGCAAGGCATGATCAGTGATGGTGGAGGCATGATGAGCATGATGCAATTTGTAGAATGAGATAGGATAAAGACCATTTTTATGTGGTCCTTGGAAGAGAGTGTTCGCAGAATTGAGGTCCTTCACAGAAAATCCCTGAGAATCAAGTGTTAATGAACAGTTATTTTCAGATGTGAATTTATGAATGGATAGCAGATTATGTGATGATTGTTGAACAACTAAGACATTATTGAAAACAAATGAATGATCATTAGCAAGTCTATTAGAGTTTCCTATGTAAGAAATGGACATACCTTCTCCATTGGCTGTTTGAATAGCCTCAGCACCATCATAAGGAGTTACCTATTGTAACTGAGTAGAGGAAGATGCAATATGATTATTTGCTCCACTATCTGCAATCCATTCCTCTATGTCAAAAATATCATCTGCTGCTAACATTACACTGAGATTAGATGGTGGATGTCTGCCTTGATAGGAGAAGTTCAACCTTTGTGTACAATTAGGTGCAAGGTGACCATCTTGTTTGCAGAGTTGACAAGGTTCCTGCTCAGGTGCTGAATAACCTCTACCAAAAGTATATCTGCTGAATATGTTGGGATTTGGATATCTGCCACCATTATATCCTCTTCCTCTAGAAGAATTTCCCATATAGTGATTATAACCTCCTATAAAATTACCTCTATGAGTAATGAATGCCTTTGCATCTAAAGTTTCAAATGTAGTTTTGTGTCTTTCACTGATGACTGTCTCTTTACTTAACAGATGGTTATGTAGTTCTACACATGTTAGTGGTGGATTTCTATGACGCATTGTAGTAGCAAAGGGAATGTAATCTGAATTCAATGCTTTTAGAGTAACAACAACTAATTCCTTGTCTGAAATTATCTCTCCAGCAGCGGCTAATTGATCAGACATGGACTTGATTTCATTGATCAAAGATGGAATAGATTTGTTACCTTGAGTAAGAGATAACAGCTTTGCGCGTAGTTGAATCGAGTGAGTCGATGATGCTCTAGCAAATCGTTCTTCAATACTGGACCAAAGATGATGTGATGTCGTTGATGTTGAAAAGTATGCAATAACAGAATCTGAAATTGTTGAATGATTCCACATAATAATTGTTGAGTCCTCATCTATCCAATCAAGATATAAAGAATTCTCAATTCCATTAGTTTGATTGCGTGTCGAAGTATATTGAGGTGGACATGGAAAAGATCCATCCAAATAGCGACGTAATTTGTATTTTTGAATGACCGGATTCATCATATTCTTCCAAGTAATGAAATTATCTTCTTTGAGTTTGAGATGAACAAATCCAGTGAGTTGATTTAATGGAATTTTAGAGAAAGAAGCTATTGCAGTTGGATTTTCCATTTGTGAACTTGATGAAAAACTTGAATTGATTACATTATTGACGTAAAAGATCAAGAAACTTGAATATTTCAACAAAAGATTGCAAAGAAAGTAGATATGAAAAAGTTAATCAAGAAAATGAAATCGTGATAACAAGAAACGAAAAAGAAATATTGAATCAGTACCTCTCAGATTTACAAAAGATGATACACCAGTGAAGATCTTCTCAGTGAAGACTTTGGATCGAAGAAATTTAGGTTGAAGATGAACTCTAACCTAACCTGCTCTGATACCATAATAGCATTGTATCTATTACACAAAACTCTCAGAGAGAGATATGATTCATTACACATTAAACAACAGTTCAGACAGTATTAATACAGGAAGAGAAAGTCAAGCTATCACGCGTGTGAGATGATAGTGTGAGATACAGAACATACAAAGTTGTCCTGCACGTTTGACAGAGAGAGGGAACATGTGATTCAAATCCTTAACCTACACTGCAATCCTCTGTTATCCTTCACCACTACAGGATACATTATTATTAGCGTGTGCTATGCACGTGAGAAGTATAATTGTAAATCTGAGTGTTGAGAGAAGAGAGATATCTAAACTCATCTCTCTGTCTGTAAAAACTTATCTTCTTCTATTAATCAATTGATTAATAATTTTAAAAACTTATCATCAGGATTACCCAATGTTACTATGGTATCATCGAGGGGGAAGCTTAACTGCGTCGATCCTTGGACCTAACCTAAAATTTCATCACCAGCACCACCATTAAATAGATCTACTTTTGCTGCTGCTTCTGTTCTTCGTCAACTTCTGCTGCTGCTTCATCCAAAATCAAAATATCAGATCTAATTAGGTTCGTAATTCACTAATTATCAAAACTCTATTGTATTTTGTGATTATTACAGTTATTCATGAAGTTTGATTTAAGATTCATGGAGTATTTGGTATGGATTATGTTCTTGGAGGTTTTTTGTCGAAATTAGGGTTTTGTTTTGGTACCTGTTACGTCAACGAACAGGATTAAGCATGTATTTTGGATCTAAAATTCAGTTTTAGGGTTTAAGCTTTTGGTTATTTCAATTTCCTGTTTGGTGTTTGGATTGAAATCTCTTACCTCATCAACTATCATCTGAGTCTATGTTGGTAATCTCCAATTTCATGTTTAGATTACTTTAGATTTAATCTCATGTGTTTAATTTCTACATCACTTGCTCAACTACATCCAGTTTCATCTTCAACTGCCTCATACATCATAATTAGCATGTGTTTTGCATCTAATTTCTTCATCAAGATCTGGTGTTATTGTTCCCTGATTCCATGAGAGTCTGAGCGTGTTCTAGTCCACTACACCAAGGTCTAGTTAGGGTGAAAACTTAAAGTCGTTCCACTGATTGGATTCAGCAGAAGGTTGTTAAGTTGTTGGTCTTAATTCTTATTTCAAGGAAGTCCTCACCAAGGTGTTGAAGAATCTTGCGGTTTTAATGGTGTTTCTTCGACTGGACTTCGAACCGGAGTTGGTGAGTTACATTAAGTATAAATTGAAGTTCTCTTTGTTGAGTTTGTGTACACTTAATATGCAACCTGGTTTTCAGCTTGCATATGTACATGTGTTCAATGTGCAACCTGTTGTTCTTCTATTTTTCATGTTTCCTGAATAATTCAGTTGAAGTTCATCTTCAATGGTTCTTTTATACTTCCTTAATAAGTGTTTCATGGTCCGATGCTGCAATAATTGAATAAGGGGAATAATTTCAAGATGTTATTGCAGTTCTTGCATCATCTTTCATTTCTTCTTTAGTGCATCTATTTGTGTTGGTGACTGAATGCTCTATCTACATCTTACTTGTTCATTGCCTTGGTATGTTTAATGCTGGTATAAATCTGATGATGCTGAGTTATAAGTGCTACAAATGTTGTATTATGTGAAAGAACATCAATTGCAGTTGTTGAATAGTGTGTGTGCTTGTTACTTCTGTTAAGATTTTATGGTATGTCCCAAGAAGACCTCACCACAAACTAAGTTGCAGAGAAATTCTTTATACAAGTGGTCACCTACAACTACTGTGTAAACTGCCGAATCATCAATATCAGTTGTTCCTTCTGTTTGCTGGTGACTGAAGCCAAGTCAGGTGTCTTACTTCACAGGATTGTAACCATTTCACGGTTTTTGTCATATTTTTACTGCTAGCAGTTGCTGATTCCTTATGCTCCTTCATGGTACCCTATTCTACTTCATCTACTGGAGCTCTTGGTGCTTGGCATTGCGTAAATACAAGCCTTATTGCAGTTTTTGAGGTTCGTTTTGCTGCTGCTAATTGTTATGTGTACTGGGGTACCTATTCTGTTGGTGCAAGAGCTTCTAGTAATGAGGACCACTTATTTCTCAAGTGTCTGCAGTCAATGGTTTAGGTTCAGTTGTTGAGTATTTAAGCATGGTTGTGCAATACAGTACTGCAGGGTTTTTCATTAAAGCTAACAGGGGTCCAAATTATTTTGGTTATCTCATTTATCGACCCCAACAATTGTTGCTGCTGATTCTTCATGTCTATTTCTACACCAACAACTATGTCAACTTTTTATATTTCTTGTACTACAGGGGCTATAGTTGCTGAGTATGACCTGCTTCCATTCTTATACAATCACCACCTACTACAACAACTGATCACTTACTGCATCAACTATGTCACCAACTACTCATGATGTTGTCTGTTTCTCTCAACAACTAGCTTGCTTCTTCTTCTTTGCTTTATCTACAACAACTACTTCTACAAATATCAACTAGTACACTATTGTGTCAAGTGCATCTACTGCTCTTACAATGGTTAGTTTTGTTGCTAGATTGCTCACTCCTTTACTGCAATTATGACTGTCATTTTTTTTTTTCGTTATGACTGTCATATTTTTTGTGTGAGTGAAAGTATGTGTCCAATCTCCAGTTGGCTATGCCCACTTGAGATTGAGGGGACGTAATAACATGTATATGTGTGAGTGAAAGTATGTGTCACACGTGAGAGAGAGATAAACTGTAATCGTGCAAACAACACGTGAGAGTGACGGATGTTTAGTCTGTTTCTTACAGAATTGAGTTGAGAGAGCGAGAGAGCTATATAAACCCTGTCCTGTGTCTGTATCAATTATCTTTCTTTATATCAATTCTATTGATCAAATTAAAAAATAATAATATTAGGCATAACAAAAAAAATAATTAGGCAGAACTACAAATAAAAAAATAAATCAATATAATAACAGTTATTAAATGGTATCAGAGTGTAGGATTCAACGCATATCTTAAATCCTCACTCCAATATCATATAACAACAGCCAGTATACCAACTTCATCTTATTAAGTTTTACATTATTGTTATTAGTGAAAAGAACTGTAGACATATTAAACGATGTGGGACAATAAATCGCACCAAATTCCTTAAGCATAGGATCGGGTATAGCTGTCCTGGATGTAAGCCCAAGCCCAGATTCCTTAAAATTCCTTACTCCAGTTGGATCAAGAATCTATTTCACGCAAATTCAGCAAAATCAAAATGTTTCGGAATAAAAAGAATCAAAAAGCAAAAAAACTTCACAACTATGTTGCAGTATAGCCGTCCGGACCAGAGTAAAATTCTTCTTCTTTTTATAGGGTTAATTTTGGGTTATAAACCATCTCTTGTTCTTAGTAATCTTGCTTCGAGTACACTTATCTCTGATCTGTCTTCGAGTTCGAAATTGTGTATCAACACATCGTTATTAGTTGCAAGATGGCTACTGATACGTTGCAGCTTTGTTTGGTCTTAATTAGAATCATATCTGTGACCCTATTGATCAGGTGATCAATCCAAAAGTTTGGCCTAAAAACTAATTTTGTTGGCGAAAAAAATAGACCGACACGAAAACTTATCTCGCAGCCCAAGTTTACGCTTACACCTTAAAACCAGCTTAGTGACTCGAAAATCAAAATTTGTGTCGGAAGACTACATTATAACCCAAAATCAGCTCAACTCCCCAAAATCCAAACCTGCCCAAGCCAAACCCCAACCACCGCCCCAAGTGCAAGTGAATTGCGATTAATCCAACCTGAGCAGAGTAAAATCAGAGTTTGCACGACGACGAAAGAGGGGTTTAGGGTTTACTTCTGCAACCTAGCTGATAAATTGAGGTAATCAAGTGATTTATTTTGCAGTTTTACCTTTTGATTTGTTCAACTGATTCGCTTCAAATTTCCAATTAGAATTTTTCTAGGGTTTATTTGCAAAATTTAAGAAATTATGGTTACCCGTTTGTTTATCATGAGTTAATTCTAACAAAATCGAAACCTCTGATCAATTTGTTGTAGAAGATCATTGAAAATGATGATTTTGAGAAGCCATAGCAAAAGAGAGATGGAAATGGATAGGATCAGTGAGTTACCTGAATCCCTCATTCATCACATTTTCTCATTTCTTCCTATCAAATCTGTTGTTTCTACTAGCATTTTATCTACAAAATGGAGGTATTTATGGACATCCATTCCCATTATTGATTTTCGCAATTGGAGGTCTCCTGATACTAGTATGGGTAGTTATCTAGGAGAGGTCAATAGGTTTATGGGATTTGTGGATAGATTGTTGTCTAATCGTCAAGATGTTCATTCACCGTCTATAAAGAAATTCGTTCTCTTTTTCGATACTTATTTTGATACATCTCGGGTTAATGGATGGATTTCTGCTGTGTTGCGACATAAAGTTGAAGAGCTTGCTCTTGTAGATCGTAAAGGTATAATTTTTCCTCCAAGCCTTTTTACTTGTGAGTCGCTAACTGTATTGGAGATAGATAAGGGTTTCCTAGAACTTCCAGAATCAGTGAATTTTCCAAATCTCAAGATCCTTCGATTGAGTATCATGTTGACGAATGACCACTTGATTCAAAAGTTGCTTTCGAACGCACCTGTTCTTGAAGAGTTGAGTTTGGAACTGCGTAATTGGAATGTACAACATCTAAGTATTTTCTGTCCTAAGTTGAAGCGGCTGTTCATGAATGGTTTATTGTATAGGAAATTCGCTATCCAGATAAATGCACCAAGTTTGCAGTCATTCAAATACTCTGAAGTTCTTGCAAAAGATTTTGTGTTGCAGAATTTCTTAACATTGTTGGATGCAGAAGTTGTCCTTTCATGTGCAGCAGATAGGGGGGAAAGGGAGGAACTTGGTTGCCTTGCAGCTAAGCTTTTTGCTAGCCTTTCTAATGTAAAGCGTCTAAAGATATCGGAATATACCTTAAAGCTTCTTTCCTACCAAGATGATTTCCAGATGAAATTGCCCTTGTATCATAATTTGAATCATTTGGAAGTATTGAGGGCAAGTTTTCACTTCAGACGTGATGGGTACTTTGAAGATAATGTACAATGTTGGATTGTTAAAGTACTGTTTGACTTTCTCCAGGTCTCACCTAATCTTGAATCACTGATCTTTGATGAGGGCTTTTCCAATTGCAAGTCTAACAACTATGATGGTTGGTTGATGGATTTGATTCCTCAGTGCTTGTTGCTACACCTCAAGTCAATTGAATTTCGTGGGTTTTTTGGGAAGCAAATTGAGAAGGATTTGGTAAGATTGTTCCTGAAGAATGCGAAAGTTTTACAAAGGGTAAGAATTACAATTTCAGGTAAGTCATCTTTATCAAAGAATCCTAATTTTAAGAAAGAAGTTCTAGATGAGATAGCATTGTTTCCAAGAGGCTCAGCTGAATGTGTACTCCATATCTCTTGGAACATCTAGAGAATTAGTTTTTGAAGCTTTTAGTGTTATGGAGTCAGAGACTCAAATATCTCTTAGTTATGTTACTGAATTGGGTTACCTAAGTTCAGATCTGTTCTTTTGAAGTGCAATGGAAGCCAAAAAATAGCCCTGAAAGAAAAACAAGTCGCTGCATTTTGTTTCTACAGTGGTCGCAAAGGCTTTATTGACGTTGTTATGTATGCACTACTATGTATTATAGTTAGTTTCGCTTACTTTTAATATCTTTTGAGACAGTAAACCTTTTTTTGGGGCTTATCCAGCGTTGCAGTATGTCTGTGCCTTCCTGAAGCTTAAAACTGAAGCGTCCATTGAATTACCTAGGACTGCCAGACAGTATGTTTGAATTTATTTGCATTGTCGGGAACTGCAACACATAATCAGCTTGAATGTATGTAAAGAATGTTTTGTTTATGTGCTAATATCAAGTTCCATATTTTGAAGTGTTCTGTTATCTATTTGAAGACATTGAGTTCTTCTCTAATATATCAGATTCCATAGAATATTATGGGGTGGAGTATGTGAAAGCTCAAACATAAACTTCTTGCCAGAAAGTAGGTCTGCACTTTTATGGTTGTCATGGTCTCACTTCCAACAGCCTGTTTTTCTTGGTTGAGAACCAGTAGTCTATATTTGGTATAACACGATTCTGGTCAGTTAAATCTCTTGCATATGGGGTTAGTTTACCAGCTACCTGATTAAAACAAAAACGTTGCCATGAGTTGAATGAAGCACAGTAGACAAGACAAATAAACAGACATCCAAAATAGACTTGCATTCACAGGTAATGTTTGTTTTGTTACTGTTTGGGTCATCATAGGTTGATGATTTATAATGCTTGTTTTGTTACTGTTAGGGTCATCATAGGTTGATGATTTTTACAATTAAGAAAAAAATAAGATATTTAGCACCAAAATCGATTCTAGTAGCAAAACCATACCCAAGAAACAAAGTGTACCAAGAGTTTATTTCATCCATTAAAATTAAGATATTTGCTTAACAAATTTTGTTATGTATTCCTTGTCAAGGAGTAAAAAAAAATCGATATAACAACGATTATTAAATGGTATCAAGAGCGTAGGATTGTACGCTTTTTATATATCTATATCATATCGTGAAGCCTCGTTCCAATATCATATAAGAACAACTAGATATATCAATTTCATGTAATTAAGTTTTACCTTCTTCTTATTAGTAAAATGAATAACATATTAAGTTATTAACTGATGTGGGACAATAAATCGCCAATAGGGTATAGCTGTCCTTGAGGTAAGCCCAAGCCCGATTCCTTAAAAATTCCTTACTCCAATTGGAACAAGAAAAATACCTTTGAAACAAAATATTTTCACGTTTTCCTACGACAAGAGACATTTTGTGTTTCTGTTTTACACAAATTCAGCGAAATCCAAAATGTGCACATTTGGGGATAAAAACTTCACAACTATGCTCCAATATAGCCGTCCTGACTAGAGTAAAATTCTTCTTCCTTTTATTGGAACAACTTTTCATAGGGTGAGCAAAAACATCCAAATCCATGGATTTTATCCAATCCAATCCGCATTTTGGTGGATGGATACCCAATCTGTTTCTAGGCGGATTGGACGCGGGTGAATTTTTAAAACCGATCATTTTCACGAGTTGGACGCGGATGGAACAACATCCATCCGTTGGACACTGGACCCAAAGGATAATGTTAGTATTATATATATATGAAGGTTATTATACAAAATTGGTAGATAATATATATAGTTTCCTATTGAGATGCATTAAAGTTCCTCAAAAATATTCCAAAAGTATCAATTTTGGATTGGTCGGAGGCCCTCGTGTCAATAAAAGTTATAATTTTGGTTGTTGGAAAAACATTATGTTACTCTTGTTATGGTAATTACTTATATTTCAGTAATCTAAGTTTTGAGACTAAGTTATGTTACTCATCTTCGACGGTTACTTGTTTTCGCTTATATCTTTTTTGAATCCGTAAATCCATTAGCATCCAATCCGCTCATCCGCCCACCCGCGGGTGTCAAATCCGGTGGGTAATGGTTTGGACGTGGGTGAAAATCTCAAATCCGTCATGTAGACGGATTGGACACGGGTGATACCAAATCCGCATCCACCCATCCGTTGGTCACCCCTAATTTTTTGGAGACCATGCTTTTTTTGAGGGCCCATGGTTTGATTAGGCCAACTTCCCTATACTTATAAGGGATGTCCTAAAGTTAGGAAAATACTAATTTACCCTTTATCCTAATTTAAATTATAACTAGCCTAATAACCACCTAAACCTAACACTAGTAGAAAATGGGTGTTTAGCTACCCACATCAGAGACCCTCATTGATGGTAGTTGGACCGTTGACCATACATAGCGGTCTCTGATATAATAAAAAATCGGACCATATCCGAGAGCTTATAGGCGGTCTCAGAATAACAAAATTTATTTACCCTTTTATCCCTCTCGGAACTCCGATTCAGAGACCCCTAGGCGTACGCTGTAGTTACTATTTTAGATGTATGATGAACGGCTGGAGATGCTTAAGATTTGAGCCATTGATTGAGATGAGATGGATGGCTGGATCGTGAAGAAGAGACCTCGCTATTATCGAGGATAAAGATATCTTCTCCTTCTAGTTGTGCCTCATCTTTCTCCTTTTCACACTCACTACTCCTATCCATCTCTTCTCCAACTTTTTCATCTCCAAGTTCTTCATCAGAGATGAACTTGCTGCAACTTTTACCTTTGCTTTAGTTATCTTCATCTTCTAAACTATTTGTATTTCAACATCTTTTTATCTTCATCAACAACTACCAAAATCCTGTCCTCGTTTTTTATCATCATAATCATAAAACCCTAACTTTCTCTCTCGAAAATCAACAAGTATAAACCTTAATTTTTCTTATCTCACCTGTCTTTACTATCGTTCTCTGAATTTTTCTCTCTCTAATATATGTTTTTGGAGATCTACACTTCACTGATTAATTTGTGGGTTTTCTTTGCAAATTGTTTAAGAGGTTAAACAAGATGTTTCTTACAAGGTGAGAACAAAAAAAACTTTAATTTTTCAAATCTAGGATTTTAATTAATTATTTTTATTTTCTAGGATTTAATTTTTTGGGGATTTCTTTCTCTGCATGGTATTGAAATTGTTGATTTCTATTTTTGATCCTTGCAATTTTTGATTTCTTCAAGACAGTAAGTTTTGTGTAATATTTTTGGTTATAAACCCGAATTCATATTCTACTTTTCTGATATTTTTCACAGCAGTGTAGAACTTGAGTGCTTCTAAGTACAGAGCTATTTTACTCAAGTGCCAAGAAAATGAGTCTAAATCTGGTACTATTTTTCTGTACTTGCATTTTTAATTTTTGATGGAATTCAATACTTGTAGAGTGTTTTTACATGGTTTAGGGCAAATGGGTATGTTGGGGGGTCATATAATTTTGTATTTATTTGTTGATTTTAGTTAACAAGAAGAAGGTGATAGGGCATTTTGAGAGGGAAATGATTCACCTCAAGGGGTTAGGGGGAAGTAGGAGGTCAGTGCAGTAGAAGTAAGGTTAAGGAAAAGCTTGGGAACATACGACCCTCTAGAAGAGGGAGAGATTAGAGAAGAGAACATAATCCCTCTGGAACCAGAAGAGGTAATTTCTGTCTAGGCATGTTGCCATTTTCGGGTCTAGTTTTAGTTGATTGTCCTTCTTGTGTGAGATTGTTCTGATTTGTGGAGGTTAATGCCAAGGTTTGTGGAGGAGGAATCAGTGAAGTATGTTGCAAGAATGTACAACAGAGGGATGGGAAGATGATGGTGAAAATTGGAAATTATGATAATGTTTGTGTTAGATGCAAGCTTGGTGGAAAGCTTTTGTAGGTGACTGTTTCTATTTTCATGTTTGTTGTTTAATATGGTGGTATTTAGTACTAAAATGTAAAGTCATACACTTCCTCATGGCACTGCATTGATTTATTATGTGCTTGTTGAGTTACAAGATTTAGTATTTTGTTAATCAAGTCCTGATTTTAGATATGATTATGCATGTATACCCAAATAATATTCATATGAAACGCTTCTAGAAACACCTGAAAACAAGTTGGTCTGTTGTATTAGGTGAACCATGCACACTTCTTTCTTCTAGGCGCTATGTTTAGTTAGTTATTATTTTTGTGGTGAGCCATATTTTAGTTGATACGTGTTATCTCTGTACCTTGGTGGCTATTATTATAGAGGCGGAATTCATAAAAATAATAGACGAAAACTAGAAAACAGAACACACTAGAAACCAGATTCGAAGAAAATATCTTTTCTAGATTATGAACAAGAAAACTATTACAATTCTCTCTTTGTTACGCTCACAATCTCTCTAGGTAAATAACCTTAAAGTATTTGCTAAGCTTTCTTTTACAATAATTAATTGCCTCACGAACTTCTCTCTAGGTATGTGTGTTAAACCTCCTTTTCTAGGTGTCAAACCACACTCTCTAGATGTTTTAGATATGAGCTAAACATCTCTATTTATAGCTTTAAAGGTTTCCCAAACCTTCTAGGAATCGATTTCCTTATCTAGGAATAATTCCCTTTCTAGGTATATTTCCCTTTCTAGGAATATTACCTTGTCTAGGAAGTATTTCCTCATCTTGGCATACTTCCTTACTTTGGTTTGGTTTCCCAAACCTCTTAAGAATTTACTTTCCTTTTATAAGAATGCTTCCTTAAATTAATAATCCCTCCTAAATTACAATTCTATCCTCAATCCATTTTGAGGATTACTAGTTCCCGGAAAGAGGAAGATACATATGTATCATGCGCCCCCCTCAAGAACTTGAATTCCGGTGAAAGTTATATTTGGAGGTTAGGGAACCCGAGAGTTCCTTTCTCCATGCTGAACCATCTCTCCTTGTTGGGAACTTGACTTCGACTTCCAATTAGAAAAGCATCCTTATCTTCTTGTCTTGTCTTAGTCTGTCTTTGCTCCGTAATGCAATCCTCTTCGAGTGGTTCTTCTCTATCAAACCACATGTCACAAGATTATCTTGTCATCTCCGTCATTATCTAGTAATGCTGGTTCAAACATCTTCAACCTTCCTAGGTCGTCTTCTTGTTCTTTGGTTAGGGTTTCCAAACAAACTCTACTCGGCTTCTCGTCAAGAGAACGGGTCACAAGGAGAATGAACTTCGTACTAGCATTCACCAACCGTTTAGCCTGAGTGGCTGTAATCAAGCTTGCTCTCTCAAGAGGAGAGTCTATAGCTCGTATTACAAAAGCTTTCCCATCTTTGGTAAAGATATACTTTTGGTCTCTCCTATATAAAACCGCATCTCGATCCCACAAGTCAGGACTACCAAGTACAACCTGACAAACATCTTATGGAACCACATCGCATGTAACCTCATCAATGTATGACTCATCAAAAGAAAATTTGAACGTACACTGCTCTGCAACCTGTAGCCCACCTTCCCTTTGAATCCAACCTAAAGGGTAGGGTTTCAGATGTTTGAAAGTCTTCAAACCCAACTTCTGTACCAAAAAATGTGAAAGTAAATTCTTCTGACTTCCCGGGTCAATAACAACATCTGTAAGTGTTGTCTTAACCTGCATCTTAACTGTGAAGAGTCGTTCCCTAAGGTCATCTATTAAAGGTCCTTCTTTTGCTCCTGCCATAAGAGAGAGCTTTGAGTTGGGTTCTGTTAGTCCTTGGACTTCTATTGGAGCTTGTGCGACTAGTGTTGTCTTCTTGGCTTCTTTATTCTGCAACCTTTTTGGTTTCAGATTAGGATACTTCATCTAACACTTTTCGACAACATGTCCTGTTTGTTTGCAATGAGTGCAATTCAAACCTTCTTTGTCTTTAGATTTCCTATCCTATTTTCTCCTTTCATATCCTTTAGCGACGAAACCTCTAGATTTCCCTTTGGTGTTTCCCTCAACATCATATTTTTTAAGCCTGCCTTCGATAGCATTAGCTTTTATGCTTTCTTCGGAGATAGTATCCACCGAAAACATCTTCAACTCCTTCCATATATACTCATGGAACCCGGATATATACTTCATATAGATAGCATAATCTTCCAAGTCTAAATCCAAAACCATAGCTTGATTCTGAAATTCCGAAGTATATTCTTGCATGGTTTGGTTGTAGGACTGCTTCAAGTCGTACTACTTGAACCATCTTTCTTCAAGGTAGCCAACCGGATAAAATTGTTTCCTCACAACTTCCTTGAATCCTTTCCACGACAATGCTCCCTTACTTAGGTATTGTCTTTGATAAGCTTTCCACCATATTAGAGCATGCTTTGAAATCTTCAATGCCGTAAAAGATATCTTCTCCTTCGACCCATATTCAAAGAAAGAAAGTACCTATCTAGACGCTCTATCCAATCATCTATTTTCTCTACATCGACACTTCCATCATAAAGTGGAATATCAACATGAAAATCAATTTTCAGATACTTACCATGAAATTTAGTTGATGTAGGACATTTAAGAAACTCGTTTTTCTTCTTTTCTTCGTCCTCATCATCATCATCTTCTTCTTCTTCTTTCTCGTCCTCTTCTTCCGAAGCTTCTGGTGAAGGTGTAATCTTTTTCTTCGTCTTCGGCTTGGGTATATGAGAACGAATACATTCAGTCAATTCTTTAAGGGTGGTTTGAATCGAATTCATGTCTGTTTGTAGCGTAGCCACCTTTTCTTCCACAGTGTGTGGTTTGTTTTGCTTAGGATCATCATCTGACTTCGTCATCCTTGATCCCCTTGTTCTCCTAAAGTCTTCTAGCTTCTCGAGTAACTCACCAAGTTATTTGTAGAGAGATCCAGTGAAGACCATAAACCAAAGGAATCTTCCCTAAAAGAAACGAACCTTGCTCTGATACCAACTTGATACGTGTTGATCTTTGTACCTTGGTGACTATTATTATAGAGGCGAAATTCAGAATAATAATAGACGAAAACTAGAAAACAGAATACGCTAGAAACCATATTCGAAGAAAATATCTTCTCTAGATTATGAACAAGAAAATTATTATAATTCTCTCTTTGTTACGCTCACAATCTTTCTAGGTAAATAACCTTAAAGTGTTTTCTAAGCTTGCTTTTACAATAATTAATTGCCTTATAAACTTCTCTCTAGGTATGTGTGTTAAACCTCATTTTCTATGTGTCAAACCACACTCTTTAGATGTTTTAGCTATGAGCTAAACATCTCTATTTATAGCTTTAAGGGTTTCCCAAACCTTATAGGAATCTATTTCATTATCTAGGAATAATTCCCTTTCTAGGTATATTTCCCTTTCTAGGAATATTACCTTGTTTATGAAGTATTTCCTCATCTTGGCATACTTCCTTACTTTGGTTTGGTTTCCCAAACCTCTTAGGAATTCACTTTCCTTTTATAGGAATACTTCCTTAAATCAATAATCCCTCCTAAATTACAATTTTATCCTCAATCCATCTTGAGGATTACTAGTTCTTTGAGAGAGGAAGATACATATGTATCATTAGTGAACCATGACTTGAATTCTTTTTATCATGTTGAAATGCAAGTGCTGTGACGGGAAGGGTTGTAAAAAGAACTATCATCTCAGATGTCTTGATCCTCCCCTGAATTTTTTGCCACCTGGTGATTGGTATGGTCCCTTCTGTGCTAAGAAGAATAGAGTGTCAGCTTTGCCTAAAGCAGCATTATTTCATTCATCTTCAAAATTGATACTGTGGAGACTCTCCATGATATTCTTATTTCAACCAGGAAGGTGAGACCTACTTCTATTGCTAAAGTGTGCTTAACTCGTTATGTATATAGATCAATGTCCCCGTTCATTTTTAGTTAAAGATTTAGATAGTTTACAGTCTTGTTATTGATTTTTCACATTTCTTTGATATGTGTTGCAGGTAGATTCTTAATTTGCTGGAAAATTTGCTTGGTAACTTGTCCTTTGGACATTATTTCAAAACCCAATTTATCCGTTTGTGGAATTCAATCCTGCACAGAGTATATCTATGATGACCAATTATGAGTTTTTATTTCCTTTTTGTGGCTAGTCTGCTGCATAATATTATATTTAGATTGGTGAGAATCTTAGATTGTTGAGATTCGTAGTTCCATCTGCATATTGGTAATATGAGGTTAAAATTAAGAATCTCACTTCACTAAAAATATAGAAGTGTATATAGTTAAGTGTGTGTGTCTGCACCTTTTAATTTTGGGAAATGATAATGTGCTTATGTCAGTATGGTTGAAGTTGTGTATGCACATTCTCAATACACATAACTCTCTGCAAATTCTCCATTATTTGTCAATACTTGCTTATAACTCTCTGTATATGCACATACTCCATCGTATATAAGAATACAAGTTTTAATATTTGTTGTGTGAAAGATGCCCTGTGTACATGTAGAATGTGGTAATGTTCTTCAACTGTAGACAATACTTTAGGTAATATGCATCTTTATGTGGTATCAACTCTTGTTTAGAGTAATACTGAAACTGGTGTTGACACCTCAATTTCTCACCTTCCATAGAAAAATATCAGTCTTATACTTTGAAGCTGGATACAAGAGAAATTTTTTGTGGAACCATTAAGGATTTCTATGTCCTTCAAATTGAGCCCACAAACACTACTCAACCACCCATTTCACTACCCAATTTCATTTCCTTTTAATCAAGCCCACAAACACTACCCAATTATCCATTTTACTACCCAACCACCCATTTCTCTATCCAATTACCCACTTTCATAACCCATATGAATTATTAAAGAAAATAAAAAAGAAAAAAATTCTTTCAACATTACCGACATCTTTCTTTATTCAATTACTAAAAGGATTCCCTCCTTCTCTCACAAACCACAAAGCCATCACCCTTTTACATTTTTTATTCAACCCCATTACCCAAGAAAGCAAAAATTATCCTTCTCAAATCCCACTAAAAACCACTTTTTCTTACCAAAATAATAAACCTCTCCCATCACATTATCCAACAAATAATTTTAAATACACCACATGCACCCCTTCTACTCATGTCTCTCTTCTTTCAACCCGTACACCTATTCAAAAAACCACTTTACACCCAAAAAAGAAAAAAGAAAAAAGAAAAAAAGAAAATCAATCCCAACATATTTGTCCCCCACTATTCCTTTCATCATTTACTCCATACCTCTTTTACACCTATTCCATGCCTTTCTACAACTATATAAGGCTTGCCTTACTCCATTTGGAGACAACAATCAATCAAAACCAATTACACCAAAAGAAACCCAAGAGAGTCTTATTCTCCCCATACAAATAAAAAATCCTGATTCCCACCCATAATACCTAAACTAAGAAGAATTATTGTCTCCCAAATAGAAAATACTTCTTCTCACATGTTCCAAGTCTCCATGTATTTTGTCATTTTATCAAAGACAAATCAAATTTCCTTCCTAAATAATAGTTATTATTGTCTTATGCATTTATAGTTCATTTTGAGAAAAACCCAAAAAATAAATAAATAGAAATATTAAATCAAGTATTGTTTTTAAGTTTTTAAAAGATTAGCATTAATTTGCTGGTACTTTAACTACTTTCAGCATACTTAACCAAAAACAAAAAGAAGAGTATAAGAATCTTTGAAGCAAATACCCCGTCTAAGGTATATTGATCAAATTTATTCTCGTGGGTAAATCAAAATTGTGAGCATAGAGTGGATTTCCCCTCTCACATTCTGATTGTCCATGTCAATTCCTATATAATTTATTTGTAATGATATATTTTGTTGTATAATCTAACTAATTCATATCGCGGGAAGATCTAAATATGAGCATAGAGCGGCTTCCTCTCTCATATTATGACCCCGCACGTGAATAATATGCAAATAATTTATCTACTTACCGGTTAAGTTGCAGGTTATCGGTTATCACCCCAAAATGTCAATAAGCCTTCAATCGTTAATCCGTGACAGTTTCCAAATTTCTGTCATCATCCAAGGATGTCTAGTTTAAATCTAAACTATTCGCATCGATAAATTACAACTTTAAATTTGGCCTATTAATATTCTCAACATGCTAGGAATTGATCTAGGTTCCCCATACCTTTGAATAATTTTGAGTTGTTCTGCCGGCTATATATATATTAGTCCAAGAGTCACAAGTGTGTATAGAACATTTTAAAGAGAAGTTGTAAATATTATTCCCATTTAATCATGAAGTATAGGCCAATCATATGATTGGGCGACTGATGGGTGCCTAATACCTTCCCATCTCGTACTAGAATCTCCTTACCCTGAATTCTCTGATAGCAGACCATGAACATGTAAGTCATAACGAGATTTGTTTTCTCGAAAGAATTCAAACTAGTTAAAAAAGGGTCATGATTCCCCTTAGTCAGGTGGCGACTTCAATACATCTCTTTTCCTTGTAGAGTTAGCTCTCTTACTAACGAACTAGTAAGAAGTTACCTCTGTACAAACTTGTGCGATAAATATCCCCGAACGGATGAGCACATAGACTTCACCCCCATAATAATTAGGGATCGGAAAAGTCCGGCTCTTGACCTGTGATGACCCTCGATTTCTACAGTGGCGACTCTGCTGAGGAAACTTTAAGAGATTCGACTTGAAAAATGATTAATGGGAAATATTTATGATCTTTGCTTTATTTCGTACTAATATTCACTTATTAAGATTTTGTGATCGAAGGTACTCATCCAAGCGTAAGCAACCATAACGTGAAGGGGAGCTTACACTCGTAGATGGCACCAGAACAAAAGAGAAAGGCTGATCAAAATGCCTGACTTACATGAACAAGAACATAACAATTCTGAAACTCTCAGCGTTTAAAGAATTGAACAAATCGTCGAAGAACAACTGGTGAAGCTCTTCAAGCAGATGGGATATGAAAACCAAGAAAGAGAGCATAACGCGGAGGACTCTAATTCTCATCAACAGTCAAACGGTCAAGGATCCAGTGATGGTCCACATGATGAGAAAAACAAATACGGAGGACCTAATAATCCTCGTAATCATGATGAGAATATACCAAGCAAAAAACGATTGGAATTTGAATATTGCAAAGAAACAGTAATAAAGAGGTTGTCAGTCATTGAAGAAAACACCGGCATCGAGAGAAAAGTGTGGTACACTCCGCCAAAACGAAAACTGCCCGAAGGTTTCAAATTCCCTAAAATGGCGAAATATGATGGTCGCGGTCCTCCAGCGTCTCATATCAAGATGTATCTCAATTATCTAAAGCCCCAAGGGTTAACAAATGACTGGCTGTTAAACTTATTCCACCAGAGCCTGACTGGACTAGCTCTTGATTGGTATAAGCATGTGGAAAAATCTAAAATATCCACATGGCCAACCATGATTGAATCATTTGTCGAACATTTCACCAAGAATATAATCATACAATCGCCTTACGCCAGCTCGAGTCCCTCCGACAAGGGGCACATGAAGGGTTCTTCGACTGGATGAGTCGATGGGACAAGAAAGTGTTCGAAATGTTCGAACGTCCATCTGAAGAAACTCAATTAAGAATGCTATTGAAAAATGTTTCCATGTCTTACAGGGGTCTAATCATCCTATCGGCACCCACAAATCTTTCTGCTTTTCGAAGAAAATGAGCTAACATTGAGGACGCCATGAGGGACGGTGCATACTCCGGATTCCTTATGGGGCAAAGCTCAACAAAGGAGAAAGAAGTCAATTATGTTAACCCAACCCTTTCCAGACCTACTTACATCAAGGATGCAGGGAAACCACCAATGACCGAGACATTTCGTCAAGACAAGGGTCAGCGGTATGTCGAGAAAAGGTGGAGCAGAAATCGGGTATTCTCTGAACTAGATGGAGAAATCAGCGATTTCCTTTCCATGCTAGTTAAAGAGAAATTGATTCAACTTTGGGATCCTAAACCTGTACCTAACCCCAAACCTGGAGGTTACGATGAATCAAAGATGTGCAATTACCATCAGAGCGCGGGGCATGATACCAACTCATGTTATGTCCTAAAATATCTTATCCAAGATTTACTGGATGATGGTAAGATAGTCATCGAGGGGGCATCAAAGCAATCCAATATCCAGCAAAACCCTCTTCCGGCACATCCAGAGAATCAAAGAGTCAACTTCATCGAAGTCGACGACACCGAAGTACGCCGAACACTCCCAGAAGAATTGCCAATCGAAACAAAGGAAGATGTTAGAGTCATTGCCAATAACAACGAAAAAGAAGCAAAAATCACATTAGATGTCAACATCTGTAAGGTAAAAAGAAAACCGTTGTTCACTATTGCAGGGAGCGGGAAAGTCGTTTAATCGGAACAAATGCCGGAAAAATGTTAAGAAGTGCAGCACCAAACAAGGGGAGGAAGAAAGTTCAAGCCTCCCAATCTGCGGTCCGAAAATCCAGGTGTTCTGGCTAGGGGAAACCCAGTTCGAATCCGGACTAGTAATCTAGAAGAAGCGATAAAAGAAGATAACTTGCTAATTGAGCAGTTGCGAAAAACAAAGGCGGATATCTCCATTTGGGGACTTATAGAAGCATCAACAAGTCATCGCCAGGCCCTACAAGAGGCACTAAGCTATATGCAGGTTCCTTTGGGAAACACTCCCAGCGAACTAGTGCACATGATCGACCAAGATTCAAGACCGGGTGCAATTACTTTCACGGACGATGACCTACCACCAGAAGGAAGAGATCACAACAAAGGGCCCTACATGACCATAGGATGGGAAAACATGATTATACCATTAATTTTCATGGACAATGGTGCAGGTGTTAACATATGCACCCTAAAAGCAGCAAAAAAGATCGGGATTGATCATCTTACAGTTCCCTTTTATTGACTCATCTTACAGGTGTATTTCTCTATCTGTATAAAAGTATCTTTAAACAATGACTTGGCTAGTTTTATGTGCATAAGCTTGAGATCTCCAATTTGCAGTTTAATCAAATGTCTATTAGTTCATCATTTTTTTGTTTAATCTTAGAACTTACTAGCTAGCTAGAACTTATATATTGTTTTGAACTCAGGATTTCAATCCTTTTTTGTGTTATTGTAAACCTAATGGATACAATGAATGAATGTTGAATTTGAGTTTAAGTTTTGTTTCATTTGAATTTCAGTTTGGGTTCTATTTGAATTTAATTTGAGTTTCATTTGACTTTAATTTGAGTTTGACTCGACTTTAATTTGAGTTTAGTTTGACTTTTATTTGAGTTTCATTTGATCTTCAGTCAGATTATTTCATATTCATCCATTCAGGCATTTCAACAAATCTGAATCTATACATTTTTTATATTATAATTTAAATCTACGACCCACGGCTTAGGGTCTGTACCTCGTTACCCATAAAATCAGTCGTTATTCTGAGGCCCACGGCTTAGGGTCGTACAAAAAAATGACGCTTTATCAGCGACCCCATCAGAGACCGTTAAAACATGTCATTTAACTCGTATATATGACCTATCCTGGCGGCCGCGGAACTTCTATTTTCCACTAGTGGGTTAATGTGGCCATATACTCATCTATGGCTACGGGTGATGGGATTAGACCTAGACCCATGACCAAAAGATGCCTATGGCTACAATTGATAGGTTTAGGTTTAAACCCATGACCAAATGGTGCACTATGGCTACATGGTAACACAAAACGTGGCTATAGTTATACTGATGACCAGTAGCAATGCAAATACCCCGAAACGTGTCTAGGCTGTAAACCAAAAAACGTGGCCTACGTGAAGTTTTGTACTAGTGTGACCTCAGTCGCGTAACTAAAAGCAACAAATTATCTTTAACGGTCATAGGTTTCGATAACGGTAAGCAAATAGGAATTAGGGAAATCACGCTCAAAATATGGGTTGGGCCTATGAAAACCAAGGCTACCTTCCTCCTCATGGATATCTCGTCAAGTTTCAACATGCTTATGGGACGTCCGTGGATGCATAAAAATGGAATTGGTGCATCCTCCCTTCACCATAAAGCCAGATTCTGGATGGGAAATGAATTAATTACTATACAGGCAGATAATGGGGAGAACGAAATAAGGGCTCATCAAGCTTTTATAAATATGGTCCCGATGATTGACAATTACACTGCAGAGATCCGGTACAAGAGTGAAGCTGAAGCAGAAAGTCTCCATGCATGTTTGGGTCAATTCAAATACCGGAACCGGAATGTGCCAAAGATGCTACACAAAAGCAAGTTCTTCCCGGGAATGGGACTTGGGCTCCGACAACAAGGGCCAACACAACCAATAACAATTCCATGGAAGAAGGCATTCAATACGCGGGGCCTAGGATATCGGTCGACCCATCAGAATTCTACAACATTCCGGAAAAGGCAAGAAGATCAACGAATCGATTGGAATCTTCAACCATCATTACAAGAATGGTTCGTCCGCAAAGGAGAAGAAAAGGCTCCACCACCTAGAAAACCAACAAATGTTATACCCGTGATAACAAGACGAAGTCCCAATAAAGGAAAAGAAGCCAAAGAGCCTGTTTATGAAGGGGTAAGTCATCTTTTTTCTCCGTCTCCTATTAAAAGCGCAGGAGAATCCCGCGGACATAAGGGGGAAGACGGACGAGAACTGGAAATTCCTGAACTAAAAGAGAGCACGACAATCTCGACCCAGGAAAATGAAGGGACAGTCAAGGAATGTATGGTTATCACATGCTTAGGGTTGCGATTTCCTATTTACAACGGCAAGGGCTCTCCAATTAAGCACCTCAAATCATTCTTGTGGCACATGAAACCATTAGAAATGTGCGAAGAGCAGCTCAAACAGTATTTTGGCCAAAGCTTAACCGACAGTGCGTTAATGTGGTATTCAACCAATGACCGCGTCCGATATGCAACATGGCCAACAATGATTAATGCATTCGTCGACTATTTTACGGAGATTCGCCCAGAAGCGATCAATCAAAACCTGGAAAAGTACCTTGAAGAACAAAGGGAGAGATTCTGGAGGACAAATGCCAGAAGGATGGAATGGTCATCTCCCCGAGTTCCTCCCAATTCCGATAGGAGCACTTGCATGATAATTCCCAACGAAGTAGCAGAGGACGTCGAAACTTCTTCCGACGCCAAAAAAAAACAACCTGGTAAAAATGGATGATGAGGGTCTAAAACTGACAAAGGATGAACTGCAAGAATCCTCGTGGACCCTGGAAGACGGTATTTGTATGTTTAATGCACCTTTAATTTTAAAGAAAAATAAAAATAAAATCAGAAAAATATGAAAAACAAAAAAATGTAGAAAGTGTGATTTCAGAAATAAAAGAATGTGAAAATCAATATGACGTCTTGGATTTGGAGGATGACATTGCAGGAAATTTTGAATATGAGGATGAAGAAATGATAACCTGCCTAAAAGACGTTCCAGAAGAGATCTAAAACAGCGTCGAAAAACATGAAAAAGAGCCAGAATTCATGGAAGAAGAAACAATCAACTTGAGAACGGGAGAACAACCACGAAATGTGAAGATCAGGACAACATTATCTACTGAAGAAAGGAAAGAGATGATCGAGCTACTTAATGAGTTCGAGGACGTCTTTTCCTGGTCTTATGAAGACATGCCTGGGTTGGATACTGACTTGGTGGTCCATCGTTTGACGACTTATCCAGATGTAAATCCGGTCAAACAAAAGCTCAGGAGACTAAGGTCAGAATGGACCTTAAAAGTCAAAGAAGAAGTGGAGAAGCAACTCAATGCAGGTTTTCTCAAAGCGGTTACTTATACCGAATGGTTGGCTAACATTGTACCTGTTCCAAAGAAAGACGGAAAGGTAAGGATGTGCATTGATTACCGCAACTTGAACAAAGCAAGCCCAAAGATGATTTCCCGTTGTCGTACATTGATATCTTGGTCAACAATGCCTCTGGGCAAGGATGTCTTTTATTCATGGATGGCTTCTCCGGATATAATCAAATCAGAATGGCAGAAGAAGATATGACTAAAACATTCTTCATCACTCCATGAGGAATATTTTTTTACGTAGTTATGCCCTTCGGATTGAAAAATGCTGGAGCCACATAACAACGAGCCATGACGACTATTTTCCACGATGTGATGCACAAGGAGCTGGAGATTTATGTCGACGACATGGTGGAAAAATATGTGCATAGCAAGGATCATGTAAATGTTTTAAGAAAGGTGTTTCAACGTCTTCGAAAATTTCATCTTAAGCTCAGTCACAACAAGTGTTTGTTCGGTGCCAAGTCCGGTAAATTGCTAGGTTTCGTCGTCAGCAACAGAGGAATTGAATGCGACCCGTCAAAGGCTAAGGCTATCATCGAGATGTCTCCACCAAGAACAGAAAAGGAAATTAGAGGATTTTTGGGTCGACTGCAATACATAAGTCGGTTCATAAATCAACTCACTCCCATATGCGAGCCAATATTCAAGTTGTTAAGGAAGAATGTGCCTACTGTGTGAAATCATGAATGTCAAGAATCTTTTGAAAAGATCCAGAAATATATGGCTAATCCACCAGTACTTGTTTCCCCTACCCCTGGTGTTCCTTTGATTCTATATCTCTCGGTTACTGAAACCTCTATGGGAGAAATGTTGGGGAAATATCATAAAGACGGCGGCAAGGAGAGGGCCATATACTACATCAACAAAACTCTTTCAGGGTACGATTCAAAATATACCATGTTAGAAAAGACCTGTTTGGCACTTGTATGGGAAACTCAACGTCTTCGAAATTACATGTTGTCTCATAAGGTTCAGCTACTATCAAGGATGGACCCTATCAAATACTTATTTGAGAAGCCCGTATTGTCCGGAAGAACGTCAAAATGGAAACTATTGCTCTCCGATTTTGGTATTATGTACATCATGCAAAAATTTGTCAAAGGAAGGGCAATTTCCGATCATCTGGCATCACATACCCTCCTCAACAATACCGAGCTAAAGATTGAGTTCCCAGACGAATGGGTAATGTACGTCGATGTAGACGAAGATAGGCCATGGAAGATGTATTTTGATGGCGCTCGCAACAAACAAGGAAGGTGTGTAGGGGCACTGCTAGAGTCACCATAAGGTATCCATACACCCATTGTTATCAGGCTATGTTTTCCATGCTCTAATAATGTTACAGAATATGAAGCCTGCATAGCTGGACTGAAAGCTGCTATTGAGATCAATGTCAAAAGTATTATGGTGTATGGAGACTCATTGCTGATCATCAAGCAAATACAGAAGGAGTGGAAGGTTAATGAACAGTTAGCCCCGTATCGTACATACCTCGAAGAGCTCACCAAATAATTCGACCACATTGAGTTCCACCACATTTACAGAAACAAAAATTATGGTGCTAAGGCTCTTGCTGTTTTAGCTTCTTGGCTTGCACTCCCAGAAGGAATAACGGTGAGGCCCATCGAAATAAGCCAAAGAGATGAACCTGCATTCTGTTATACCATTCAAGTCGCCGATGAACAATTAGACAACGCTCATTGGTTTGTTGATATTCAGAGGTACCTCGAAGATCAGTCATACCCGGAAGATTCAACAAAATAACAAAGAAGATACATCCGAAGAGTGGCATGTCAGTACACCATCTTTGCAAATGTTTTTTATAAAGTTTCAATAGACGGAACCTTATTACGATGTGTGAACGAACACGAAGCAAGAAAGATCCTAGAAAGAGTACACAATGGTGAGTGTGGTCCTCACATGAATGCACACATGATGTGTAAGAAGATAGCTCGCCTTGGATACTACTGGAGGACAATGATGTCAGATTGCAGCTAAAAAAGCAAGGGTATAACAACCACACCAAATATTTCGCTTAGCAATCTGTATGGACTAACTCCAATATTCTTTTAAGAGAATCAACTAGACATTCAAACTCAATATTAAGAAAAGTATATCAAGGAGTTATATCTCAATTTCTCGATTCAATCCTCACCCAAACAAATAGGAATTTGCGAGCCTGATTGAATACAAGAGAAATAACTTGAACGGTACAAAAGACCAATATTCAAGGATCAATCAATTTCAATCAACAACCAAAGGTTGGATTTACCAATTGATCGATTCAACGCACAACCTGTGATATTTCAATTATATAAAAAAATATATTACGGAAAAGAAATTACACAGACACCAGAAGTTTTGTTAACGATGAAACCGCAAATGCAGAAAAACCCCGGGAACTAGTCCAGATTTGAACACCACACTGTATTAAGCCGCTACAGACACTAGCCTACTACAAACTAACTTCGATCTGGACTATAGTTGAACACCAATCAATCTCACACTGATTCAAGGTACAGTTGCGCTCCTTACATCTCTGATCCCAGCAGGATACTATGCACTTGATTCCCATAGCGGATCTCACCCGCAACTAAGAGTTGCTACGACCCAAAGTCGAAGACTTTAATAAACAAATCTGTCTCACATAGAAAAGTCTACAAGAATAGATAAATATGTCTCCCTTAGAAATACCTACGAGTTTTGTTCCGTCTTTTGATAAATTAAGGTGAACAGGAAACAATCGATAACCCGGACTTATATTACCGAAGAACAGCGTAGAATTATCGATCACCTCACAATAATCTTAATCTACTAGCTAAACAAGATATTGTGGAATCACAAACGATGAGACGAAGATGTTTGTGACTACTTTTCTATATTGCCGAAGATATAAATCTCAAGCCAATCTTACGATTGCACTAAATCACGATAGAAACAGCAAGATCAGATCACGCAACTACAGAGAAAATAGTTGGGTCTGTCTTCACAATCCCAATGAAGTCTTTAAGTCATTAACCTACAGAGTCTCGAGAGAAACCTAAGGTTAAAGGAGAATTGACTCTAGTTTATGCAACTAGTATCACACAGGAGGTGTGGGGATTAGGTTTCCCAGTTGCTAGAGTTCTCCTTTATATAGTCTCCAAATCAGAGTTTGCAATCTAAGTTAGCTTGGTAACAAAGCATTCAATATTCACCGTTAGATGAAAACCTGATTAGATTCAAGCTAATATTTTTTAACCGTTAGATTGAATTTAGCTTGTTATACACAAATAAAATGCACGTTCATTTAGGTTTGGGTAACCGTACCTAAACATGTACACTTAGTTGGTTCAACAATAGTTAACCAATGGTTAGCCATATGAGCACTTTCATATCAACCTTATTTATCTTCACCATAACTAGTTCAAGTGACTCAAATGAAGTAGTTAGAGAGTTGTTCAATTGCTTAGATCTCATAGAAGTATACAAGACACAATTGAAGCAAAATCGATTTTGATTCACTCGAATCAATTCATGAACATTATAGCCACGGTTTGCAAAGATTGCATTCCTTAGTATATAAATGTTTTAGTTCATGAACAAATCGATTTTAGAATGTAACCTACCTAAGTATGCAAACAGGTACACGTACTTAAGTAAACAGATGAGTTTGTTTTTCACTTCCAAACTCCAGCAGAAATTCACGGACGTGAACTTTCCGCCAGTATGCGTACAGGTACGCATACTTACCCGGATTTCCAACAACCGCCAGTATGCGTACGGGTACGCATACTTTGGGTTCCCGGTATTTTAACTTTTACACAAATGTGAAAACACACTATGTTTATATCCAAAGATGGTTACATGTTCTAAACTCTCATTTCAATCATTGAAACTTTCTTAGAGGATGTTATATAGTTGTTATTAACAAACTATTTTTTATCAAAACGATTTTCAAGTTATTGAAATATTCAACATGACTTTCGTCACGAGTAAAGATGAACTTGGCCAAAGCGAAATCTTACCAACACATATTTCGAGAAATAGATAAGCGAGATAAACTCGGCTCAAAATAGCAAATGTGTATAATCGAAGTCTATATAGCAATGCGACTTTTGTCTCAAGATAGGAGATAGAATAGATAGAATTTTGAGTGATAGATAAGTTCAGGTCTCCACATACCTTTTTGTCGATGAAGTTCCACAAGTTCCTTAAGTAGTTCTTCGTCTTTGCATGATGAACGACGTGGAGTCTATAGCTCAACTACATTTACTATCCTAGTCCGAGACTTAGCTTTAAGTATACTAGAAATCTAGACTTATAGTTTTGGCAATTAAACTTGACAAACAAGCTTGAGATAGCAACGCTTGCGAGTTCGACCGAGCAGTGCTCTAACAATCTCCCCCTTTGTCAATTTTAGTGACAAAACTATCAATGCATATGGAATACAAAATAAATAAACTTTGTAGATTCTCATCCAAATGCTTGATCTCCTTGGTTCTTCAACATTACTCGAAATCTTCGTCACTTCTAAGTACTCCAAATATTCCAAAGGTTTCACTTCAGCATCATCGTTGTTGAAGATCCGTAGCCATAACAATGAGAAAACAAAAGATCTCAATCATTGTTATACAGTGTCATAGTATTATTACACAACATCAAAGTTCAATTGTATCACAACTTCGACAACAATACTATGGTGATATGTATCACTCCCCCTTAGTCAATACTCCATCTCAAATGGAAACCACTCCCCCTTACATAATGATCCGAAAACCATATGTATTTGTAGTGTGAACTACACATTAATTCTCCACCTTTTTTTCAATAAAATTGGCAAAGTTACGAAAATTAGTGGGATCCTAATGGAATTTCCATAGAGACACTTCATAACCAAAAGAAAAGCACATATCAACTTTTTTAGATGCAATCATATAGCCGAAACTAAATGCATTCATCAAGGAGTTTATAAAGATACAAGATAACCCTTATAATATTCCACAGCTGCACTCCCCATAAAGATTTGGCAATTAAGCACAAGTTTAATTAAGAACTCTCCCCCATAAAATGTCATTCTCGAAAGAACAACAAGAGCGACCTTACTTTCACAAGAAAAGAAGGATTTCTTTGGACATTAACAAATCACATAAGAATATGAATTTGTATCCAAGAATCTCAATTATATTAACCACAAGAGAACCCATGATTAATTTAATCGAAAATGCTCACATAAGAGAACTTACGGAGCCGCACAGTATTTAACATAAAAAATATGGATCAAGGAAGATCAATACTGCGGAATACACAAAGATTCATTCTATTTTCTATCACTATTTTCACAATGACATATAATAGACTTTAATCTTTGTAAACAAAAGTTCATCCTTTCTTCCATTAATATTTTCATTATGACATAAAAGGCTTAACTTTTGTTTGTCAAAAGTTCATTCTGTTAGAGCACAGCTCGGTTGAACCCACCAAGCGTTGGTATGTCAAGTTTGGTTGTCATATTTTAGTGAATCAAAACTCATTCAAAGAGTCGCTTGATTATATACTAGAGTCAACTTCGTATAGGTTAACTTGAAAGTGTTTGGATATGAGACTTACAAGTATTACATGAAGACTTGAAGAATGGGAAGAAGTATGGAGCTACAACGACAACATCATCCTTCCTCTTGAGGTTAGTAATATTTGACTTGAACTGTTTCATTCCCTAACGTATCTTTCAAGTCGTGCATATTGAAAACATAACTGCGAAGCTGTGTATGATACTCTAGTTAGACCGAGTATTAAGGAATACAATACGAGGTTTATTGCTTAACCATTAAACTTTGTATATAAGACATCAACATGATCATATGAATGCTATTGTGATTATGTATGGGTATGAGTGAAGATTTCATCCTAGGAAACAATGTTTTACATTCGTTTAAAGGAAGTAAGTTCATAAACTCGTTTTGTGAATCGAAAGGGAAATCGCTAGGCTTATTGGTATTGTTATTCATTACAAATCTATTTTGAATTACCAATATGTGTGTTTAGTATAACCGCTCATAAACTTGTGTTATGTATCTTGGTAAAACTATTCACAAGGCCTGACTTATGTATTGGTATGACTTTTATTAGTGAAATCGATCTTAAGTAATCACTCAAGATGGTATGATCGATGCCTTGTAAATAGAAACTTTTATCTAGCCATTCGGGAACCGATCCTAGTAAGAGGTGCAACAAATTTACAAGAGGGGAATCGATCCTTGTAAGAGGTGCAACACGTTTTTAGTAGATGGGGGAACCGATCCTATGAACATGTGATACAAGTTCTTAGAAGATGGGGGAACCGATCCCATGGACATGTGCACCAAATACAGGTAGTTACCATAAGTATGTGGGGAACCGATCCTAGTACCTAGTCAACCGAGTTTTGGTAACTAGCGTGACTATGCACAGTACTCACATGGAGGTAGAACAAAACTTGTTTTGGTAGAACCGTGAAACCCATGATTGGTGATTTGATAGGATAATCAATCACATAGTTCTTGGAACTCAGACGAACCAATTCTAAATTTATTTAAAAGTGTGGAAAATCGGTTCCAAGATTGTAAGTATGAAAAAGAACTTGCAAAGTAAAGATGTTGACATACTTTTAACATGTGCAGTAACTCTTATCATTAATTGTTCAAAGATATTCCTTAATAGCTAAAGGAGAATTCCAGGATCGAAATAAATTGAGAATCTTTTAATTAAGGTGTCTTAGTTTTTATATGCTATTTAATTTCCAGCAACTAAATGCATATCTTTAGAAAATAATAATTAGTAATGTGCATTTACTGATTATATATTTTTCTATTGGGATTTCTGTCAATATTTGGACAGTGCATTTCCAGGAGTTATGAAAACCGATTTTGTGTTTATTGCATATCTTTGAGAATATTCGGTTTTGGAAATTCCTTGGTGTCCAAACTTCCTTTGTCTATAAATATTGAAGTTTGCATTTCTAGCAAACTAATCCTCAGAGCCAGCAAAACTACCTCAGTTGTGTTGTTACTGGTGGAGCCGCCTATCAGAGAGGAAAGTACCCTAATTAGGAGAAATCTCTTACGACCGCTCGGTTTAAAGACTTCTTTGAGATTGAGAAGCTCTATTAGTACCGTTGGTGGGAAACTAGATAATTGCAGTTTATTTTAGTTTTCGATTGATTTGATTGACTAACGGTTGTTGAGCTTTGATTGCACATAGTTTGTTTATACTTGAGAATCTTCTCTTCTGATATAAGATTAACTCAAACTAGATCGAAGTTTCGATGGGGATCTTTAGACTGTTTGTAGATCTAAAGACGTCTTGTGATAATCCAACATTAATAGACTCCGTTCTATGTGTGATTGATCACAAGAGATTCAAGTTGATTGTGTGCAGGTGTTTATTGAAGATCAAAGAAGATTTGAAGACAAGAAGACTTTTTGGGTTCATAATCTTTGGTGTGCACAATACTTGTTTCGGCTGGAAAGAGATCCAACTATAATCGGTTTACCTTTGTGATAGATTGGATTGATTAGTTGAGTAGATCGGCATCAATACACTTTTTGTGATTAATAGTATTGATTGCATAGTCTAACAATTACTTCGGTAGTTGTTGAGAGATTGATCTAAGGACCCGACGAAGGAGTTTATTGGTTAAACGGAAGAGCCTTTGTCAAACTCATAGCATGTTGTTTGAAAAGAGTTGTTACCGAACAGATTTGTTGTTCCTTTACTATTTGGAATACGAACCAAAGGAATTGTTCCAAGTGTGTGACTTACTGCAAGTTGGAGGCGCAGGGATACTGAAGAAACTAGGTGAACTATAGGTTTAGTTATTTGGTCTCAACTATACGAAGTTTGTTTGATTTTGTATAGCGGCTTAATTCTGAGAGTATTCAATTCTGGACTAGGTGTCGGGGTTTTTCTGCATTTGCGGTTTCCTCGTTAACAAAATCTTGCTGTGTCATTTACTTTTATTTTCTGCAATTATAATTGTGTTTATTATAATTTAAAGTAAATCGTACAAACGTTAATTCCTATTTTACTTGATAGACAATCCCTAGAGTTTGGTTAAGTCCGAATCTATTATCAAGTAAACATACTTCGTTGTTATATTGTCTCGGTCTCGTATCCATAGACGATCACACAAAGTGTGAACCGATTAGTTGTATTTTCTCGACTCAGTCCATAGACAATCACTTTCGGAAAAGGACTTATAGGTGGAAATTTTTTAGATTGAGGTATATTTGGGTACCCTCGTCTTTTCACATTCAATCTTTTATCAAGACTTAACTTTTGACCACGTATGGGATAATCACAGTTCACGAACGCAAACACATATATCCCATAACAAGTTGCAATATATGAAACCATAAAGATTAATACTGCAAAATCATCTTCCAAATCAACTTTAGAATTTAAAACAAATAAATCTAAAAACATTGAAGATGAAAATCGTTGGAAATAACTATGTGTAATCACAAAAACGGCTATTCCAAATCCTAGTTATCCTTCTTAAAAACACAAGAATAAATTCTCATAATAAGTTTCTTAGATATTAAGACCTTTGAAAAATTCTTTATCGTCCCCGAACTCCTTGTCGTCAACAGCCATTGGGACATAAGGTTCATGAAGATAGGAGTTGATATCAACAAACCTTCTTGACTGATGCCGAACCAGGGCCTTCTGAATTTCAAAAGTCCTAAACACAAAAGCCTTTATTTGCTGCATCTCCTTCCTTGTTCCCTTCAACTCTTCAAGAACATCAGAAAACTTCTAAGAATTTGAAGGAACAACTCTTGGCTTCCTCACATTCCTTCTTTTTCTTTTCAAATTTGGAGGTAACGGAGACTTATCTTTTTCCTTTATGATTGATGGCTTAACAATCATTTTGACATCTTTTCCATCCGTCGACATAATGCTTGGAGTATCCATTAGAGCGGAATTGTGAGAGTAAATCACAAGATAATCTCAACAGGCAGTCTTATGATAAAAAGAGTTTTGAGAAGGAAAAAGGAATGTAGGGTTACGGAACCTTTATACACTTGAAGGATTTACGTACGAACAACTCATACCCTAAAAAAAGGAAGAATTGTCTATTTTAACCCTCTTTTATTGAATAAACAGGAAAGTCCTTTCGAATATCAAAAAGATATGAAAAGCGGCCTGAATTCCAGACTTTGCGATGCTCACAGAGTAGACACATGAAAAACAAAGATAATCAAAACATTCTAAAAGAATTTTCTTTTCCTAAAGCCTGAGGTGTGCAAAATCTTGTCTCTTTTGATCAGGCACATGAGACAAGATGCACAAACCAACACAATTTAGGTTGTGCTAGGGTGCACAATAATCTGTCCACCGTATCCTTTTCGGAAGGAATTCATAAAGCCCTGTTTCATATAGTGTTTAGAAAAAGCATTTCTTTCTACTGATCTAGTCCTTTATTTGGAAACTAACTTCTTTGAAGAGGAGATGCGTTTACATACCTCAGCCGATTCCTAAACACTTTTGAGCTTGTTAGCTAATCGATTTGCTCTTCGTTGAAGTTTGTTGACATATCTTATCTTATGTTTGTACTTAAAACATTTTGATAACTCATGACCTCTGAGAGAACAATAAGGACATGTCAACCTGGAGGAAGGTTTATAATCTCATCTTTGCAGGATGCTAGACACATGGTGGAACCTGCAATATCAGAAAAAGAGTTTCCAGTAGAGGTAGGTAGGTCAGTTTTTTTCTTCCAGATTGGTTGGAATTTTTTCTGAAAGAATATCAAGATTGATGTATGTATTGTTACAATTACCAAAATCAATATTTTCACAAAGAAGTGCAACACTTGACTTTTCGTCTTCATTAGAATCATAATTGTTAGACATTTCATCAAGAGTTGCAGCAAGACCTTTGTTCCCAGTGTATTTTTTACGATTTGGACACTCATTAGTAAAATGGCCAAAACCTTTACACTTAAAGCACTGAGGCATATCATCGTCATCAGTTTCATCATTATCCCTGTTTTTAGGAGGAACATGGTTATGGGGTTTAACTGATGACCTGGGTTTATCTCTGGAAAACCGTTTACTTCTCTTCAAAAGAAGATCACTAAATTTTCTTGTGATCAAGGAGACTGACTTGTCAAGATCTTCATCTGATGAATCATTCTTAGAAATATCATCTTCAGAGATGCAATCACTTTTACTTTTATCAATTTTGTGTTGTTTTGTGCTTTGAAAGCAACATCCTTTCCGGATTTGGATGCATACTCATGATCAAAGATCTTTAATTTCCCAACCAGAGTATTTTTGGAAAGAGTTGCGAGATCATTTCCTTCAACGATGGCATGCTTCTTAGAATCGTATCTAGATGACAGAGATCTGAGAATCTTTATCATAATGTCCTTTTCAGGAATAGTCTTACCCAATGCAAAAGATGCATTAACAATTTCAGACACTTTGTGATTAAACTCATCAAATGAATCTTCATCTGCCATACGAAGGTTTTCCCAATCGGAATTTAGGTTTTGAAGCCTAACTTCCTTTTCACAGGTATTCCCTTCAAATACGGTTTCTAAGATATCCCAGGCTTCTTTGGACTTCGTGCAAGTAGTCAAATGATGCTGAAGATCTGGGGTAATGGTATGTATGATAGCATTTAAGCCTTCAGAATTTTTCTTTATAACAAGGATTTCTTCGGGACTATATCTACCAATATCCTTAGGTATAGATACATCACCTTCTGTATTAACCGGAGGATCATATCCATTAACAACACGTACCCATGTTTGAAAATCACGAGCTTGAATAAAAGCACGCATATCAATTTTCCACCATAAGTAGTTTGAGCCATCGAAGACTGGGGGTACGTTTATGGAGATATAATTTATGTCCATAGAGTCAGATCCCTACAAACACAGACTTATCGGGTCTTTAATGTGTTTTCTTGCTCTAATAGCAATTGAAAAAGCGGGGGTATAACAACCACACCCAATATTTCGCTTAGCAATCTGTATGGACTAACTCCAATATATTTTTAAGAGAATCAACTAGACATTCAGACTCAATCTTAAGAAAAGTATATCAAGGAGTTATATCTCAATTTATCGGTTCAATCCCCACCCAAACAAATAGGAATTTGCGAGCCTGATTGAATACAATAGAAATAACTTGAATGGTACCAAAGACCAATGTTCAAGGATCAATCAATTTCAATCAACAACCAAAGGTTGGATTTACCAATTGATCGATTCAACGCACAACCTGTGATATTTCAATTATATAACAAAATATAATACGGAAAAGAAATAACACAGACACTAGAAATTTTGTTAACGAGGAAACCACAAATGCAGAAAAACCACGGGACCTAGTCCAGATTTGAACACCACACTTATTAAGACGCGAAAGACACTAGCCTACTACAAACTAACTTCGGTCTGGACTGTAATTGAACCCCAATCAATCTCACACTGATTCAAGGTACAGTTACGCTCCATACGTCTCTGATCGCAGCATGATACTACACACTTGATTCCCTTAGATGATCTCACCCACAACTAAGAGTTGCTACGACCCAAAGTCGAAGACTTTAATAAACAAATCTGTCTCACATAGAAAAGTCTACAGGAATAGATAAATCTGTCTTCCACAGAAATACCTACGAGTTTTGTTCCGTCTTTTGATAAATAGAGGTGAACAGGAACCAATCGATAACCCGGACTTATATTCCCGAAGAACAGCCTAGAATTAACGATCACCTGACAATAATCTTAATCGACTAGCGAAACAAGATATTTTGGAATCACAAATGATGAGACGAAGATGTTTGTGACTACTTTTCTATCTTGCCTATCGAAGATATAAATCTCAAGCCAATCTTACGATTGCACTAAATCACGATAGAAACAGCAAGATCAGATCACGCAACTACAGAGAAAATAGTTGGGTCTGTCTTCACAATCCCAATGAAGTCTTTAAGTCGTTAACCTACAGGGTCTCGAGAGAAACCTAAGGTTAAATGAGAATCGACTCTAGTTTATGCAACTAGTATCACACAGGAGGTGTAGGGATTAGTTTTCCCAGTTGCTAGAGTTCTCCTTTATATAGTCTCTAAATCAGGGTTTGCAATCTAAGTTACCTTGGTAACAAAGCATTCAATATTCACCGTTAGATGAAAACCTTATTAGATTCAAGCTAATATCTTTAAACCGTTAGATCGAACTTAGCTTGTTATACACAAATGAAATGCACGTTCATTTAGGTTTGGGTAATCGTACCTAAACGTGTACACTTAGTTGGTTCAACAATAGTTAACCAATGGTTAGCCATATGAGCACTTTCATATCAACCTAATTCATCTTCACCATAACTAGTTCAAGTGACTCAAATGAACTAGTTAGAGAGTTGTTCAATTGCTTAGATGTCATAGAATTATTAAAGACACAATTGAAGCAAAATAAATTTTGATTCACTCGAATCAATTCATGAACATTATAGCCACGGTTTGCAAAGATTGCATTCCTTAGTATATAATGTTTTAGTTCATGAACAAACCGATTTTAGAAAGTAATCTACCTAAGTATGCAAACAGGTACGCGTACTTAAGTAACCGGATGAGTTTGTTTTTCACTTCCAAACTCCAGAAGAAATTCACGGACGTGAACTTTCTGCCAGTATGCGTACGGGTACGCATACTTACCCAGATTTCCAACAACCGCCAGTACGCGTACGAGTACGCATACTTTGGGTCCCCTGTTTTGGAATTTTACACAAATGTTAAAACACACTATGTTTATATCCAAAGATGGTTATATGTTCTAAACTCTCAGATTATTCACAAACTATTTTTCATCAAAGTGATTTTCAAGTTATTGAAATATTCAACATGACTTTCGTCACGAGTAAAGATGAACTTGTCCAAAGCGAAAACTTACCAACACATATTTCTAGAAATAGATAAGCGAGATAAACTCGGCTCAAAATAGCAAATGTGTATAATTGAAGTCTATATAGCAATAGTATTTTTGTCTCAAGATAGGAGATATAATAGATAGACTTTTGAGTGATATATAAGTTCAGGTCTCCACATACCTTTTTGTCGATGAAGTTCCATAAGTTCCTTGAGTAGTTCTTCGTCTTTGCATGATGAACGCCGTGTAGTCTAGAGCTCAACTAACTTACTATCCTAGTCCGAGACTTAGCTGTAAGTAGACTAGAAATCAAGACTTATAGGTTTGACAACTAAACTTGACAAACAAGCTTGAGATAGCAACACTTGCGAGTTCAACCGAGCAGTGCTCTAACAGCTGCAACTTTGTCATGAGGTGTCACCAATGTCAGATACATGGGAACCTTATGCATGTACCTCCTTCTCAACTTCATACTCTATCATCTTCATGGCCATTTTCCACCCGGGGAATTGATCTCATAGGTAAAATCAATCCATCTTCCAACGGCCACAAGTATATCTTTGTGGCAATCGACTACTTCACCAAGTGGGTGGAAGCCATTTCGACCAGAAGCTTTAAAGGAAAGCCGACAGTCGATTTCATACGACTGAGTGTGGACTGAGGCCCAACTTCTTCACCATTTCCCCTTGATCGAAACCAGTGTGTGATGGTGGTAAAAGTGCCCATGTGACACACTTGATTCAGACGTCTTCATCCCAGGCAGATCATCTATACTTGTCAGAATACATCTAAATCTAAATCTGGCTTCAACTTTGAAATCCAGATTTATCATTGTACGTATTTCGAAGTTGCATATGGAATGATCTTGCATCTTTCCCTAAATCATCAGATTTTCATCTCCGAGCCGAACATTAATCTGGATCTCAAGATGTACTCATCTCGAATATAGAAAAAAAAAAGATTCGTGCAGATCTGTGTTGAGATTCCACCGAAGACATCTTTTCTCTGTTAACCCAACTTCAGCGAATATGTTCTTCATCTTCTCAAGTTCTATCTTGCACATTCCACCAGTAAATGATTACGACGGCAATAAACCAAACAAATAGAAAGTAGAAGAACATGAAGACAGTGATTAAGAGAAGAGAAATCAAAGTCCGGATCCGGCACATACAAGAAGGATCTGATAAAAGCTGGAGGAAGGAGGCGGATGTGCATAGAAAAGAAGAAGAATAAGCTGGTGGTCGAAGAGGAGAAGACGAAGTATATAAGACAAAGATTTAGGACTCCATCAAAGCACCTATTCGGGCATCACCCGAAATGAAACCCGATCCGTTGCAGTCACCCGTCCGACCCACTAGATCCTTTTCTCTATTTCAAACAAAAATAATAAAAAAAACACTGGTCAACCTCATGAAGCAGCCGGAGTGTGGACAATTTTTCAGAAAGAGCTTCAATGCGTGCTTGCTGCTCTAAAGATTCCTTACTGATAGCGTCATTCCTCAACATGATCCCATACATCTCATTTACTACCTAATTAAGATGGCGGTCTCGTCTATCCACCAGACGGAGCAAGTATTCTTGAAAAACTTTTGAAACCTATTAAAAGGTACATGTTAAAACAAGATGTTCTTATAAATGATCAAAACAGAGCAGTCATAATGAAGATACCTCTGGAATGTTGATCGGAAGAGGTAAACCGACAATACCCTCCTGGTCAAAAGGGACGGCTTCAATACAAATCATGTTAAAAGTATCCAAGATAGGTATGTGAAGATCCCAAGAAGGAATCAGATAACCCACGATGAGTAAGGGAGTTGAGTAGGAAGATTACTTGAAGATCCCATCAATAGCGGACGAGGGGAAGAACCAAGGTCTCCCACAATAAGATCCTTATGCTGAGCACGGATGGCAAGAGATGGACCCAATGAAACAGACTTCCAATACGTGTCAAAATCCAAGTCACGATCGACCGAGTCTTCATATAAGCGCTGCGGTTGTCAAGACATAGCGGTCATATCACTAAAAGATGCATAAATTAAACATGTATCCCGAGGAGGGGGAAAGCGAGGTGTCGCATTCGGTTGACCGATTTTCTTCCCAAATCTATCACCAAGATACCGGGCACAGTAATCCGGGCCTCATAATAAGTAACGAAGCATGCTAAGCGTCATAGCACGGATGGCTCCGTCATCACGATTGGTCAAATGATTCTTCCAAGGATCCCAGCAAATCTACAACAAAAATGAAGTGAAGGTAAAAAAAAACAAAAAAAAAAAACTTATTGAGTCAATGGTAGCCTATTCTAAACAGAGACGTGCATGCGTAATCGAATGATTTCGAAAGGCACCTCTCCACCTAGCCATTCGTGGAAACAACTGGATATTAGAGAAGCTGCAATCAAATGGTGGACGACTAGTGGGAAAATACTCATAACACCAGAACTGTCGAAAAGAGTTATAAGCGGTGTTAGAAGAAAACGATGAGAAAATTTAGACGAAATTATCAGGATTAATCCAAGGTGATGGGCAGTCACATTCAAGATGGGCCAAAACCCACACAGAACCTTAATCTCAAGATGAGTCACTCAAGTGAGACTGTTGAAGAGGCAAGCCATTGCGCAACTTCCCTAGTCATAAAAACCCACCAGGTCAAGATCATTGAAAGCTGTCAGGTAGCCCAATTTAACATAATCGTGGGAAGAATTGATGAAGGTATACCTAGCAAAATAAATAAGAAAATCTCTAGTAACTTCAATGACTTTAGGGTCATCTCTCGGAGCGTCATCAGAAAGTTCCGTCTCAGGAGTCCAGAAACTTGATCTCAAGTCAGGAAGGATGACTGACCAATTCTTTGGGGAAATGTTCCCACAACATGGCCCCAACATCTTCCGTACATTTGCCTAGATCATGTTAACACCTAAAGGCACCGGACCTCCAACCCCCACATGGATTCCAGTAATCATGTAGAAATCCCAAGGAGTGATGGTCAACTCACAGTGGGGAAGATGAAATGAATTAGTGTCACCCCACCATCGCTCCGCCACAATTATGGAATTATCACGATCCTGGTGCAACCCCAAATACTCTATGAAAGCGAACCAACCGACTCGGAGTACAATGTCACGAACACCGATGCATTTCCTCAACACAGTCCACCACTCCGTTATACCAGTGGTCGTTCTACGGACGCGTGCCCAAGAGTAATCCTGCAAAAGTACACAATAAGGAAGAATGTCGGTAAGAATTACTAGAAGACAGACTCGAAGAACATGAAAGGTGGAAACTTCAACTCAAAAAGCTTACCGGATTATTACGGATCTTTGCCGAAATGTGGTTTTCAACATCATCCAAAACCCCAACCCTCCGTTTTCTACGCATCGGCGGCAAAGGAGGAAAAGCAGAGATAATGTCAGATGGATACCCATATGTTATCTTGAAAGAGAAAATAATAAAAACAAATGAAAGAAGAACCCCCTGGGTAAAGAATAGTCTTCTCCCCCAATCTTATAAAGAAAGAGAAGTAATTCCTTCTTCGGGAAGTTTGGAATAGAAAACGACCTTTTCCAAGAAAGGGTTATTCCGTGAAGGAAAATCAATCGTATGAAGTCAAGGCACGACACACCGAAAAGTTGTGACCTCAAAAACAGAATCTGCAACAAAAGACACAGTGCAAGGCCCGACGCCTCCTAGGTGAAAGAAATCGACAAGCTTAACCAGGGCAAACCTGGCCAGTGTAATAAATATCTGCATCAACAATTGAATCACCTTTCATCAACAACGAAAAAAGCGCGAAATCGGGTCCACGGTTTTGTTCGCCAACCGCGAGCGATTACTCTCAAAGAGGGGCAACTGTTGACACCCCAATTTCGCACCTTCCACAAAAAAATATAAGTCTTATACTTTGAAGATGGATACAAGAGAAATTCTTTGTGGAACCATTAAGGATTTCTATATCCTTCAAATCGAGCCCACAAACATTACTCAACCACCCATTTCACTACCCAATTTCATTTCCTTCAAATCAAGCCAACAAACACTACCCAATTATCCATTTTACTACCCAACCACCCATTTCTCTATCCAATTACAAACTTCCATAACCCATGTGAATTATTAAAGAAAAGAAAAAAGAAAAAAATTCTTTCAACATTACCGACATCTTTCTTTATCCAATTACTAAAAGAATTCCCTCCTTCTCTCACAAACCACAAAGCCATCACCTTTTTACATTTTTTATTCAACCCCATTACCTAAAAAATAAAAAATTATCCTTCTCAAATCCCACTAAAAACCACCTTTTCTTACCAAAATAATAAACCTCTCTCATCCCATTATCCAACAAATAATTTTAAATACACCACATGCACCCCTTCTACTCGTGTCTCTCTTCTTTCAACCCGTACACCTATTCAAAAAACAACTTTACACCCAAAAAAGAAAAAGAAAAAAGAAAAGAAAAAAAAAAGAAAAAAAAGAAGTAAATCAATCCCAACATATTTGCCCCCACTATTCCTTTCATCATTTTCTCTATACCTCTTTTACACCTATTCCATGCCTTTCTACAACTATATAAGGCATGCCTTACTCCATTTGGAGACAACAATCAATCAAAACCAATTACACCAAAAGAAACCCAAGAGATTCTTATTCTCCCCATACAAATCAAAAATCCTGATTCCCACCCATAATACCTAAACCAAGAAGAATTATTGTCCCCCAAATAGAAAATACTTCTTCTCACATGTTCCAAGTCTCCATGTATTTTGTCATTTAATCAAAGACAAATCAAATTTCCTTCCTAAATAATAGTTATTATTATCTTATGCATTTATAGTTCATTTTGAGAAAAACCCAAAAAATAAATAAAATAGAAATATTAAATCAAGTATTGTCTTTAAGTTTTTAAAAGATTAGCATTAATTTGCTGGTACTTTAACTACTTTCAGCATACTTAACCAAAAACAAAAAGAAGAGTATAAGAATCTTTGAAGCAAATGCCCCGTCTAAGGTATATTGATCAAATTTATTCTCGTGGGTAAATCAAAATTGTGAGCATAGAGTGGATTTCCCCTCTCACATTCTGATTGTCCATGTAAATTCCTACATAATTTATTTGTAATGATATATTTTGTAGTATAATCTAACTAATTCATATCGCGGGAAGATCTAAATATGAGCATAGAGCAGCTTCCCCTCTCATATTATGACCCCGCACGTGAATAATATGCAAATAATTTATCCGGTTACCGGTTAAGTTGCAGGTTATCGGTTATCACCCCAAAATTTCAATAAGCCTTCAATCGGTAATCCGTGACAGTTTCCAAATTTCTGTCATCATCCAAGGATGTCTAGTTTAAATCTAAACTATTCGCATCGATAAATTACAACTTTAGATTTGGCCTATTAATATTCTCAACATGCTAGGAATTGATCTAGATTCCCCCCCATACCTTTGAATAATTATGAGTTGTTCTGCCGGCTATATATATATTAGTCCAAGAGTCACAAGTGTGTATAGAACATTTTAAAGAGAAGTTGTAAATATTATTCCCATTTAATCATGAAGTATAGGCCAATCATATGATTGGGTGACTGATGGGTGCCTAACACCTTCCCATCTCGTACTAGAATCTCCTTACCCTGAATTCTCTGATAGCAGACCATGAACATGTAAGTCATAACTATATTTTGTTTTCTCGAAAGAATTCAAACTAGTTAAAAAGGGTCCTGATTCCCCTTAGTCAGGTGGCGACTTCAATACAACTATTTTCCTTGTAGAGTTAGCTCTCTTACTAACGAACTAGTAAGAAGTTACCTCTGTACGAACTTGTGCGATAAATATCCCCGAACGGATGAGCACATAGACTTCACCCCCATAATAATTAGGGATCGGAAAAGTCCGGCTCTTGACCTGTCTGACCCTCGATTTCTACAACTGGACAGGTCTACAAGAATGTAGTGCGGAATTCAGAATCGTTAGGTGTAATTTAGTGAAACTAGTAATTTCATAAGAGCATGAGTTTATAGTGCGACTCGATAACTATGTCATTTGCATTGGCTGAAATTTGTTTGTTGTCATATCTGCAGCGAGGAGGATAAGAGATGGTTTATGGAAGCTATGCAGCTCAGATGGTTGATGTGGTTAAAAGGATGAAGAGATTACTCTTGTTAAGAAGACTCCTGAGAATGTATTGGAAGATCAAGGTGCTACGTCCGCAGAGATCGAAGGTATACTAGATTAACCATGAAATGTTATCGCTTTGGGTTTCGTTATGTTATCGTTGTGTCAGTTTAAGTAACCTGCTTATGGTTTGTTGATTTTGCAGATTTGTTGGACAAATTGCAAGAACATGTTGAATCCATTGACATGGAAAATGGTAAGTTGATGCCTTTGTATGACTTAGTGATATTTGATTTCGTGTTGTTATGTATATTACTTCTTTGGTATGTGCCTTACAGATTTGCATAAATTGGTGGTTTAGTATTGGAATGAAGCTCCCTCAATTTTGACAACTATTGGAGATGATGAGTATTGGAATGGAGAAGCTCAGGTAAGGTTTTATTCTATTTCTTCTTACATGTCTCTTCTAGTAGATTTCATATTTGTTACGTTAGATCTTTTACTTTCGTTTTAATTTCATTTTATACAATTGGTTATCTTTCCAAGGGCACGAGAAATGGGGATACACGTGAATGAACTGAAGTCATCAATGCTAGATACTAAAGATTTTGCTAACCCTTTAAGCTTTTTTTCCTTAATTATTATCAGCTGCTAGCTATCTCCTCCCCTCTGTGAGTGTTAGTACGGAATCACTTGATACATATCAGTAATTCTTTAAAAAAAAAAATATTGCTACTTTTCGTGCTCAACTTCCAAACCTCGGAACAACGATTCCAGAATTTCAGCATTTCATCTGGATAGATGAGACATCATTACTTAATAAACCATTTTGGGAATCAAATGAACTTTGTAGTGTTGAATATGGATACAATGCTAGGTTTAGATTGCTGTTAGTATGCAAATGTAGTATCCACTTGTGATAAGGAATCATATGATGCGTGATAACAAATTTGTTATTTTCTTAATTGAATGTTCATATATCTGTACGTAATACTGTCATTTTATTCAAGTTTCTAAGATAGTTCTAAATTTTTCCTTTAGAAGGAAAAAAAGGATTTATACATAACAGGATCCTATAGGAAGGTATAATTATGTATGAAATATAGATGCCTGTGATTAGTGGATCTCCTGTAGGTGATTCTAAGATAGTGTAGACAGCTCGATCGATAATAGTGCGAGATATACAAGGAAGCTAGTCATAGCACCAGATCTTTTTGACAAGCTTGGTTTGGTCATATTTATTCTGTTCAATTCTTCTTTGATGGTTTTCTGGCGATTCATTGCATTGTTTATTATGATCACTATAATAACACTACGTCGACACTGCCACCATAATAGACCTTATATGTTAAAGAGAGAATATGAAGTATACTATGGTAACATATTTTGTTCTACCGTGTATTATGAATTGAACGAAGTCATTGTACTGTTGTTGGTTTGCTTTAAAGGAACAATGTTCTTTGTCGTATGTGAACCAGGGAGACAACACATGGATGCTCTACTTGATATAAATTATGAAGTATGGGCTAAGTTCATCGTCATCGGAGGAGCTTATTGTTTTGTTGTTTAATAAATTGTCTATTAGTTTAGCATGTTGTTGTTAGAACTTACTAACTAACTTGGAAATGTATTGTTTAAAACTCGGAATTTCATCCATTTTTGAGTAATTTTAAACCCAGTGGATAAAAGGAATGAATGTTGAATTCTCAGATTGAGTTTAAATTTGAAGTTTCATTTCAATTTGAGTTTGGGTGTCATTTGACTTTAATTTGAATTCCATTTGACTTGACTTGAATTTGAGTTTCACTTGACTTAAATTTGAGTTTCATTTGATGTAGTCAGATTATTTCTGATTTAGCCATTTCAGCAAATCTGAATCTATTTTCTTTTATACTATGATTTAAATCTACGACCGATATAATGGGTCAGCACCTAGTTACGGTTCAAACCGGTCGTTATTCAGAGACCCACGGCTTAGGGTCGTACAAAAAAAGACGCTTTATCAGCGACCCCATCAGAGACCGTTGAAACAGGTCGTTTAACTCGTATATATGACCTGTCCTGATGGTCGCGGAACTTCTATTTTCCACTAGTGTAATCATATATATCTAGTCTAAATAATCATTAATCAAAATAATAATAAAAAAACGGAGAGAGAGGAGAGACAACAAATTTTTTTAGTTTTGAATTCTTTTCGTCTTCCCACTTTTCGTGACTTTCCTCATTCGATTGAAAAACCTAACACTTTTAATTTATTTTTGACTGAAAAAATTGAGTATAAATCATCAAAATAGGGTGTAAATGAAAGTTACAGTAGCTTGTTCGGTTAGGAGTAGTTTAAAAAAAAACCTAGTTTACTAACCGAATATTATGAAACCAAGAACACGAAGAACACTTCGGCTATTACGAAGAAAAAAAATCGTAACCGAACTCTTGTATAGAACAACAAATGCTGAGTTCGGTTGGTTCATATTTTTTTTTGCTAACCGTACCCTTCTCTGAAAACCAATATGTTGAGTTCGGTTGGTTAGGTTAATTAGAAATTTTTTCCACCAATCGAACTCTACTCTGCAAACACATATGTTGAGTTCGGTTTATTCGATATTTTTTTTTCCTCCTAACCGAATTTCACTCTGAGAACTCTTGTGTTGAGTTCGGTTTAGTCGAAAATTTATGCTGGAAACCGAACATTACTCTGTATACTCTAGAATAAAAGTTCGGATACCTATCTCGGAACTCGATAGCAACAAAGCAAAAACTCTATTAAAGCAAATTTTGGCTACCTGCGTCTTCGGAAACATTAGCCGAACTGCATTTCAAGATAAGTTCACCTACCCGTTCTTCATATATTATAGTCGAACTTGTTTGACCTAACAGAAATCTACTTAAAAAAAATTCAATTTTAGGAAAGTTTGACCAACTAAAGAAGCATTAACGAATACTCTAGAAGATGAAGGTTTTGATTCGGAGGAGCTATCATCACTCGAATCACTCAATTCATATTCATCCATCTCAAAAGATGTCTTTTTTCCATCTTCTTCTTCTTCTACTTTACTCTCTCACTAATTCTTCTTCTTATTAGAAAATCCAATTTATTAATTTAACCTCACTAATCACTAATTAACTTAATTTAATCATTCAACTAATCACTATACTAATTAATAACTACACTAACTAATCATAATATAAACTTAATTAGGAAGGAAATTTTAGTATTAACATAAATAATGGATAAGGGATGGCTTAGATTTACTTCAAAATGTCTTACCCAAAATAAAACCATGCTCCCGAAAAATCGTTCTTTTATTGGGTTAATTTTTGGGCTTGAAACCATCTTTTGTGCTTTATAATCTTGCTTCGAGTACTTATGTGTGGTCTGTCTTTGAGTTCGAAATTGTCCATCATCTAGACACATCTTTACTATTATAATGCAAAGGCATTTTTTAGGGCCTTTTTACCAAAATAACACCACATTTGAGAGAGAAGTGAAAATAATTCGAGGATAAATACGTCAAATGCTAGCATTCAAACTCCAAAGAGGACAAAAAAGTAATTTACCCATTGGGTATTTCAAGAAAACTTTCAAATTTGAAATTGTAATAAATTAATGTGTATTTTTAAATTTGGATATGTATCTATACTCGTGTATCAAAAAAATACCTTATTTGTCTCTACTACAAGAAAACTAATCTATACATATCTTTTAATTACATTGACGTAGCAGGCAAGCGAGCAACGTTTTTTTTTTTTCATTTAATAAATTTAGACCTTTCGAGTTAAAAGAATAATCAATATACAATTATCAGTTGGCATTAAAAAAATAATCAACATAGCAAACATTAAAAAAACAATCAATAAATTTAGACCTTTCGAGTTAAAAGAATAATCAATATAGCAACAATTATCAGTTGGCATTAAAAAAATAATCAATATAACAAGCATTAGAAAAATAATCAACATAACAATAATTATTAGTTAGCATCAGAGCGTATGTTTCAATTAATTAAATAGGCCAAATTGAAAAAGTAAAAGTATCTATTTTGTTGAAACCTCGCTCTACCGATATCATGTTATCAGTTTTACTTTATTATTATCAGGAGAGTCGGATATAACCTTTTAAATAATGTGGGACAAACCAAATTCCAACCAAAGGATCGCAAACAGATATTAGGGTGCAGCGGTTCTTGAGGTAAGCCCAAGCCCATATTCCCTTAAAATTCTTTACTCTAGCTATTTGGAACGAAATATATAAAGACCTTAATTGAAAGTTGAAACAAATTATTTACACGATCCCGAAATTGGTCTCATGTACCAGCACCAGATAGAGTCTGCGCTGAACTGGGCATTTCAATAGATCTATAAGTTTGCATGGGACTACACTGTTATGCAATCCGAGGTTGTCGATTATAACGTCATTGTGCACATGTTGCCAGTTTCACCCAAAACTAAGATATTGCCTTAAGTGCGGTGTAGGAGACAAGCACCCTCGTGCAAGGCTTTTTCGGTTTCCAGATAGTGAGGGCTTCTGGTCATTGAGAGCCTGTTTGTGATTTGAATGCATAGGGTTCACACTACAATGAGACTAGCAGTTAAGAAGAGATGTTTGGTGAAATCTTCCACACCTATCTCGGTGGAGAAAGTTCTATATATATATGAATTACAGTACCCTAAATAGGGCATATATTACATGAATGAGAATAACAAAAATAATGCGCAAATCATGCCTTAGACACAGGCCGTACAACTGTGATTGGAGAGTGAGTCTCTGGTAGCTGGCATACTAGAGGATCAGCGCTAATCAAGTCACTGATATAGGCTACAACACGGTTACGTTACAGTTATTAGTTTATTTTAATGGTAACTGTGCTCTTAACAAAACCTTTTGATTGCTCGAAGAAAGAGTTAGAGCATGGGTGGCTGCTGTGTGGGATTACCGAAACTTGCCTAATGGTTTTGAAGTTCTCTCTTTTGTTCCCTCCACCTCATATGCATCTCTTCAGAATAGTTTCCTACGGTATGGGAAATACGGCTTTGAGATGTCTTGTACATCAAAGGGTGCATGACGGTTAACTGCCCATGGTGTTGATTGACGGTTCTAATTTTCCTGAAAATTGGAAAATAAAAGTTAGTGCATCGGAATCTCTTTTCCAAACCCAGTTTTGAATCTCTCATTCTCTTTATGTGGTGTTTGACAATGCTGTAAAGATTTTGGTAAATCTCCCAACTGGAGAGGAATTCGGTTAAATCCTTTTGACCATGTATAAAAGACATTCTGATGATTGTGCACACAAAATTTTAGAATTTTTGGAGTAATAAAAGCACTTTTACAAAATTTTAGAATGCTGAGTCTCGTTTCTGCAAAATTTCCGAAAGAGCAGGAAATCAGTTCTAGCCCAGAATGATTTTCCAATATATTTTGGTTGCTCTTTTTGATTTTGTGGTAAGAAATGAAAGTTGTAGATCAGTATTTTGTCTTGGTTACACCTTTTAATCTCCATTTGGAGTCGAGATGCAAAAGATAAAGCAAGTCTAAAATTGCTGTGCATGTCTGTTAAAAGAGGCGTGTCTGTTCATCAAAAGGCATTAGAAGAGACCGAAGGGTGTTGGACCGTTGGTACTAATGGTCCATAAAGTCTGCAGTGAACAACCAAAAGTTGTTGTCTTGCATTGTAAAATTCAGTTACATATGGCGATCATGATTCACAATAACGCTTATTAGAAACGGAAACAAAAGATGTAATTTTCCAGTGAACCTAGATATGCCAATCTATCAGTAATCAGTATTGGTGATGGTGATGCTATATGGACTCTACAAAGGGGATCACTACAGAAACCATGTTTAATGAAAATGGTTAATTAGTGATTTCACTTGATAGCCAGCACCTGTGAGTGTGGATGTGGAGATCCAATGATGTGTATTGGTATATACACTCTCTGGAGTTGTTCCATGAATAGAAATAGCCATGAATCGTGGTGGAATGGAGTAGAAGAATGATGTCACTAGGAAATTCGTTCAGTATTAATATGGGGCAAAGTCATCAGAGTCCATTGATGATCTTTGATCTCATTGGAGTACTGAATGTGGACTGAGTAGAATCGAATCATTACATATGGATAATAATTGTTTCTTTTCTTAAACCATGATTAAGAAACTTCCTCTGTTTGCTAAGAAATTTGTGTGCTAACAAAGTTACAAGAAAGAGATGGTTAATGGCTGGTTAATTCATGGAATTTGAGGGGTCACTGTTTAAATTAAGGCATCTTTTTGGAAACGAAAACGATATAATTTAACCTCCATTGTGATATTGTAAAGCACAATAAGACTTTTAATTAAGCATGTCCTGGTTAACAAATCTTGGCTCTGTCCATTCCTGGTTGAGGACAGTAGTTCAGTGATTTATAATTCTGGTATGCAGTACCACATGGCAGGAAGAGTACAATAATGCTCTTGTACTGGGATTCCATCTTGTTAGTTACTGATTTGATTGATATTTGGTCAAATAAATTACACAATTTGGAATTTTGATGGTAAATTCTATACCGTGGGTTTGTAGCAATTAAAAATTGCACGAGTACTAGTATTAATCACTGATCATATCGTTTGGTTTCGGAAACTGACAAGCGAAACCGGAAATACAACTCCAGCACAATCTATGATTCATCCAATGTTACCGCTGGTTGCAACCTTCTGCCATTATTATGGAGACATTGGAATGGATGGTAAGTGGTGGCCAATATGAAATGCAGTTGGCGTAACTGACGAAGGAGTTTCATGTAGGCAAAATTGGAAATTTTCAATTTCAAGTTTGATACTGGAATCTATCTTAAATCAGTTATTGGTGGAGTACTAATTATTATCCCCAATAGTTTTCCTCACATTTCTTAGAATTCTACCCAGGATTTGTGTTTGAGTTATGTAAATTACTCATAAATTTATCAAACTCATTTACTACATGTACATACACCCAGGCATGTCCGATCTAGTACATATATCTCTTGTACTAGCTATGTCTTTTGAGCACCCCAACATTTTGACTGATATCAAAATGCTATTTGGGCACAAAATATTAGGCCATTTTGTTAGCCGTACTCCTACGGTACGGTATTATTGAGAAATTTTAACATCTCCTTCATGATGTTTATTTCTTCGTAAAGGTTCGGGGAGACTCTAGGAGATATCCTTTCACCAAGAGTCACATCCTCTCATGGAGAGTCACATTCTTTGGGATAAGACACTATATGTTGAAAAGGCATAAGTGAGTGGACACACTGATTCATATTTCTATTCAAAATTTCCAATAATCCCCCACATTGAATAGAAATTCATGCAAGTTAAATGCAGACACTATAGAAAGAGTTTGTGCGCGGAACATCACTGCATCTGGAGAGATAGCTTTTGGCTTTGAATCTTCCGTAGTGAATACCTATCGGGTTTACTAGTTGTTCAGTGAACGCGATGTCTTGAACTGCCCAACTTTATTATATAAACCGATGCAATAGATATCACACAGTTTATTTCCTTACATATCCGGTTCTTGGTTGTGTTCATTTCGGCCCTGAACGATGTTGGTTTTTCATAAGTGCTCTAGATTAACATAGCCTTATAGTTATCATAGAAGCGGCACCACTTCACACTCATATAGGTGATCTCCTATTTGAAAGTATCCTGCCATACTTTTCTTAGTCAGAACTAAGCCGTATGAATCATTAAGAGAAAATCTCAACCTCTCACTTGACAGGCAACACTGTTTCATCATAGAAATGGGAAAGAGAGTAATCTCTCACAGTGTTTTTGGTGAGTATAAATCTATAACTTGGTTATCCCTTTTGAACCTAGATAACCATGGGATCTCCAATCGCTAGGTTGGTGTCCGCTATAAATACTACTCTATATAGGCAATAATCCCATTTCCCTCGATGACGCAATTATACGCTCTCTAGAATTCGTATCATTTGCCGGCTTGATACAATTCACATACACTATTTCTTTTAGATGCGCGCATTTGAGAGCAATTGCTTTACGGTGTTATGTCGTCGATTTATTTATCGAGACGTACCATAATCTCAAACTATGTGTTATTTCCAAATAATTATATTGTTTGGTCAGACAATACATTTATTTTGTACATGCGTATACTTTCGCCAGAAGTATATATATTCAAGGAAATTCAAAAGTCGCTCTTACTTTTTCTACAACTTTGCATAACTCCGGAGTTCATTGTTGATTTCACTATCAACCTTTGTTTAGATGATTTCCTTGCTAACGCACTCTTCCTTCAACGAGCACATAGTTTCCCATTTGATGATTTCAACTATCTGTAAAATGACATACACAGTCAAAATTCCAAACCAACCCAGCATAGCGTACACCATTCATCTTGAGTGGTCAGTTTAAAAAACGAAATTCAAGTTAATCAAGCACCAAGTCTAGCCCAAATTGTACTGGTGACTAATCCAACAATGGTCAATTAATCTTTAACCATCGATCACTTTCCGCAACAGCTGTGCTCATACATACGCATTAGACAACAAGGATGTTGAACAACACCCTCCCCACAATTCTAAACCCCATACATTCTCCATTGCAAGTGTGTGTTTTTAGAGTAATAAACTAGTATTACAAATTTTAGAGTTTGCACGTTGTCTTCAAGAGTTAAAAAAGAGTTTGTATTACATTTATTCGCGTTCGCTGTTCGGTGTTATCGAAGTGCTGCGAAAAACATCGAGGAATTGTTGAATGTTGGAGACATATGCCGCTAAACCTATAACAACATTATATACAGGGCATCAAATGTCTTAAGCAAAGAGATTACTCGCCTCAATACACCCAAATAAGTTTGTTTAAGTTTTGTGATTGATCATCTCTTTTATCCTTCTTTTTTTGTTTTTTTGTTGGTATTACGAAATGTAATACATAAATGAAAACCATGTTACAAAGAGTTGTAACGGATCGGTGGATCATACACGAGTTGTATTATTGGAGAATCGGTAATGAAGATATATGTTAGAGAAAAATGAGTCTTTAATAAAATGATTTTGGTCTTGGTGTGGTTTGATCTAATGACCTAAGGGTCTAAGGATACTCACTCATTTTTTGGGTGAATGAAATAGAGCCTTTAGTCCCACATTGTGGAAAATTAAAGAGGAGCTCCACTATATAACCATAGTCTTATGGATGTATTGACAAACAAGGGTGGAGCATATGTGCGTATACAATGCACCAAGTCCCTCTTCTATACAGATTTATTTTTGACGAGTTTTACTTTAGGAAATTAATTCGAAAATTATTTTTTTATGAGTTTTATTTATGGGTAAATTTCTGGCGAGTTTTTCTTTAGGAAATTCATTCCAAAATTATTTTCTTAGGAGTTTTATTTATGGGAAAATTCCTTTTACGTGTTTTACTCGTTTTTGAAGAAAACCAAAACCTAACTTGATTTGCAAGTATTTCATCCTATAAATACAACTCGAAATTCTGTTTTGAAAATACACAAGAAGCAACCATCTTTCTGTCTTCTTTTCTGCATCTTCTTGCTTTTGTTTGTGCGGCGTTTTACTTCCATCCCCGTTGCTGAGTTCAAGAGTGGGTAACTTGCGTTGTGCTAACTCAAGTTATATCGGGCAGTCTTATCCTGGACAAATCTTCGCTGTGAGGGGTTTAGCATTACTCAACTCGAATATACCCGCGAACTAATGTGTTAAGGACAACTTGTTGAACCTGTGATTCTGCCCTCCTTAAGTTGTTCGGTAGAGTTTTCTCGAATTAATTCTTTATATATTATTTTTGATACATCTAACGTGTTGTTCATTGTTACAAGATCCCAACAATATATACTTTTGGCATTTTAATTGCCTTAACATGTCCAACTAATTGAATTCCAAGACCATTAATGATATACAAGGATACACCAAGTCACCAAACATAAGAAGAGAAAGAAAAGAAAGTTAAACTGTTTGACGCAAAATATACCGAGCCCACCCCCCAAGAATTCGAAACATACAGATGGCCTTGTGACGCATTAGTTGCCAACCAAAACATATTTCTAAACCTACCATCCCCGCAGCTGGCCCTTAGAAATTCGGATTGCTTTATCGTTCAACAGAACATGCAAATGCAACACACCTGCTCATTCAATATTTGAATTAATGTATCGTGAAATCCCAGATTTGTACCATCCGAAACGCATTTTGGGTGAATATGAAAAGTGTTGCAAAGACATTACACAACAAAATGGGACAAACCCCTCAAAACAAAATTTTATCGTTCTTTATTCACAAAAATGTACCTTGTTTTTCAACAGTGTAAAACCCCAAACAACTAATCTAGAACCCATATTTGGACTTGTATTTCATGATCTATTTTCACTATTTCTTTACTGATTATCCAGCAATGCTAATCGCTGCCCCATTGTCAATTTGTAGTTCGAAGTAGACCGGTGTAACAAAGAAGTTTAACAGACCCGCCTTTATGACTATTAGTTGCTCAGTTTCCTCTAGCATCTCAGTCATTTTCAAATAATAAGTAAATAAACAAAACAGATTTCCATTGGACTAATAGCGAAGTTGTTTTAGTGAAAATTTTTCTTCTAAAAACGAATTGGAAATTAGTAGGGGTTAGTAGGCCTTGAAGAGTAAAGAGTAAAATAATAAGTAGATATAATGATCGGATTGGGCAAAAAAAAATCTTTGAAATCAATAATATTATAGTGATAGCATGTCAAATGAAATTTTGATGATTCATATAATCAGTGTGAAATGGTGTATAGTATATACCAACATAGTGGAAAAATAACAAACCATCAACCAAAATTCCATTTGTATGTGTGTCACACTGTCACTTGTCTACCGAACGAAACAACACTATCTTTTCTCCCACGCTCTTCTCTGCGAGGAACTTACTTGCATGGCTTCTAATAGGGTTACAAATTTTTTAAGGGGTGTACCATTCTATAGGTGAATGATATTTTTCGTTACATGGATTTTGGGTCCACCCTAAAACAATTTGTTACACCTATTAGCAATGTTGAGTATGACAAAGTTTCGATTTTATCCCCACAAACACTTTCTCATTAAGCGCCGCCTCATGAGAGAGAGAGAACAGGAATGGCGATGAGAGCAGTTTTGAAGAACATTTCTCCTCCAAGTAATATTCGCTTGTTGGAAGGAAGACAACTGGTTCCTCTTTATTTATTAGGGTCGAGCCGATGGAGAGATATGAGGACGGATCTTCTTAATAACAAAGAGGTAGTTTCTGGTGCGCCAAAGATTGATCAGAATGAGGGGAAATCGCTCCAGGAGAAGTTGGAGAACTGGGGGAAACCGATCCAGGATGACTTCGACAACAGGATGAAAGAGACTTTTAATCAGCATGTTTATTGTTTGAAGAGGTTGGTCCAGGTATATGGAAAGGCGCAGCAGAGATACCTAGAAGAACTTCAATGGACATACTTGAAAATGTCATTGCATCTTGCTGGATTAACTCGACAACTAATATCTATGAAATATGATAATGATCTTACTTTTAGTGTTAGTGCCCATCAAAAAGTTGGAGGACGAGGAGGTAATATTTAATTCACTATTCCTTCATTTGATATAGGGTTGCAGAATAAGAAATTATTAGCATTGCATGAAGGTGTTTCCTTAGGGTTGCCTAGCCAAACTGTGAATGGTTTGGTATGTATCATTAGCTGGGATAAGGAAGCATTTCTTATATATAATCCTTGTACCGGAGAAACATCACCTTGGATTTTAACGACTGCGGCTTCACAACGGAGGAGCAAAAAGAATAGACGTGAAATTGTCTGCATTGCCTTTGGATTTGATCCAACAAAAAATAAACATAAAGTCATTTGTGTATCAAGTTCATTAAAGAAAACATCTGGTATCACTGTTGCGGAACGAAATGCAGTTAATGCCCTGGTTGTTGAGGTCTTGACAACTGACAGTGATACATGGAGGGGTGTAGGTGAACGCAAATGGAGAAAACTACATAAGGATGTAATTCCCGGTGCCACTTCTTATGATGGACGTAGGGTACAGTTAGTGGATCCTCCTATTTATGCAAATGGTTCTATATATTGGCTGGTCAATTCTGAAGGAAATAGAGGAATATTAGCAGAAATTGTCGTTCAAAATGAAAAGTTCCAGTATTATTCAATCGATCCTTTCATTCCAAATCCTCCACTACCTACTTTTCAATTAATGGAATGGTTTGGTGGACGTGTTGGTGTATTGAAACGTATATCGGATTATGAAGCATCTGTAAATGTACTTACCAAATTAGATGAATATGATGATGAGGGAGGATGCCGCTGGGCTGAAGAGAATATCTCATTACCGTGTGCATGGACTGCTGGTACGCATCTTTCAATTGAAGCTATTACAGGTACGAATATAATCTTCATACAACCTGAAAGTTCAGATAGTGTGTTTTGTTACGACCGTAACACAAAGGAGTCCGTAAGGTTTCGAATTTTGCATGATCGTGAGAGGATAATGCAATTGTGAGCAGTGTTTTGTTTTGAGAACGGGACCAAACCAGCTGGTTGGACCTTATAATTTTGCAAAAAATAACGTCCAAATTGTTATAGGGCCTATGACCCATGAGCGTACAGTTCATTAGAACACTAGGATTTTTCCTTTTTCCTTATATAAATTGAATACTATACTGTGTAATTAACTTCCTTTTTCTCTGATATAATGAAAAAAAAAATTCTCTCTTTTCTCTCTTTATTATTCTTAGTAGTACGTTATCTTGCGATTTTCATTTTTGGTTTGCACAGGTATTTGAACGGATCTGCCGTATTCCTAAACTTCTTTTTCTTTTCATTTTTTGTAATTGTTTCTGACACGATTTGATGAATGAAAAGTTGTTTGCTACCATGACACAATTTTCATTTTTTTTCTTTTCTTTTCACGCAAATCGGTGTTGTTATACTGTGTATTGTCTGTACCCTAATAAGAAGTATGTATCTATGCTATGCTTATTTTATAATAATGAATCTAGTATGTTTATTATATGTATGCTATGTATCTATATATATTTTTATTAGTAGATCCATGATCTGTTTTGTCCCAGGCTATGTATATTTATATATAATGGTTGATTACCCATGATTCATTTTTTTATTTGTATGTACGATTTGATCTGTGCATCCTTAAAACTCATCAATATCTTGTCTTTTTATGAATATAAATATATTACATATTTAATCCATTTATCATCATATATATATTATATATTATTATATTGATGTGATTCTGTGTATAAAAGATCTGGCATGTATTGGCTTCTGTTATCTTTATATATATACTATATATATTTTATTGATCGTGTACTGTTCACGATTATTATGCTTTGATTATGGGTGTATAAAAAATTGTTTTGTCTTGGTTTCGTTAATTAATATATTATATGTTTGTTCCTGTGGTGTCAGTTTCGTGTATGGGTTAAAGTTAGAATATAGCTACGTAGCTGGGATATCTGTTTTCTTTCCCTTGTCTGCCTTGATGGATTCACAACCATGTTTTGTCTGTTTGTGTTCACATGCTCTTCTCTTTCTTTGAATAATAACATCATCGTTTTTGATTTTATTATTATTTTTATAATTTTATGTATGTGCGTTTTTCAAGATGTTACCATATGATAGATACATACTTCATATGTCTGTGTTGACTGACCATCCCATGTCTTCCAACATTTTAATAAATTAAAAATAATAATAATAAATGTCTGATTGTGATTGAAGATGCTTTATCGTATTTTGTTGCATGATTGATTGTGACATGATTATCTTGCATGTTGCTAACTTGTGTGATACAAATCGGAACGCACGTCTTTGTGTATTTTTTTTTTAAATAATAAAATAACTGATTTTTATTTTACATTTTCTTTAATTCATTTAATTGTAACGTGTGCATGTGCTTTATATCATATTTAATATTATTTAGTCATGTACTATGTCTGTTATAGTACATATTAATATATTTTTATTCTTTGTATTCTACGTTATAATAAAGTTTTTTTTGTCTCATATTTTGGTCCTTCTTTAGTGATTAATTAATAAGTATCATATAAATATATTTAATTTTGTACTATCATCGGTGTGCTATATTTTTCTACATTTTCTTTATTTTATTTTTTTCTTTCTTCTGAAATTTGCTATGAACTCCTCTCTGTTGTTAGTATTAGTACTCAATGGGTCACCAATAAAAACCATAAAGAGATTTGGTTTCCAATATCCATAAAGAAACTTGGTTTTTGGGAATATAGTATCGGAATGGGTCATACTAATGTCCTTTAATCTTGTCTTATGTAGATGAGCAAGACGGAATATATCCGACAAGAATTTGGACTGTTGGACACAGATGGACTTGAGCATCACCGTTGGATGGCTGATGTGGAGATCGCTTTTGTAGCAAAAGAATGCACCCACAACATCAAACCTTCTACTGACAAAGATGCTAGCTTCCCTTGCAACTAAAAAAGGAAAGGTTGAAGCCCTCCGATATTTGAAGGCACACATTGACCCTAATCTCCTTTGGGGATACCAACACATAAAGTGTCGTAAAGAACTGTGGGATGCACTAACAAGCCGTTTTGGGAACATCGAGGATTCCCTTCTCCCACAGTTGAATGAACAATGGAATGACATCCGGTTTCTTGATTATGTGAAGGTAGGTGATTTCGAGAAAGACATGCTTAAGCTACAAGCACGCCTTAATTTCTGTGGGATAAAACTCACAGATAACAAATATGATTCAAAAGACATTGTCTACTTTCCCTTTGTCATCTGTTATTCTAGCCAACCAATACCGCATAGAGGTTGATAACAAGAGAATAACAACTTTTAGCAAGTTGATCAACTTATTGCAGGTGGCCGAAAGGCACAATGAAGTTCTAGCAAACAACAATGCTAGAGCCGCCGGGAAGAAGAAAATTCCCGAGGCTAACTATGGCAAGGATAACAAGGGACAACACCCAAAAAAAAAACAGGGTTAAAAATGTTGATTCATATTCTCATGCTCCGTACTCACGTGGGGATAACAACCCACGTGGAAGAGGACAAAAGGGTCATCGTGGAAGGGGCCATTGGCGTGGAGGCCATTCAAATACCTGGTCTAGAGGTAGGGGCAACACTGTTGAAAAAACACATAAGAACCTCACACCTAAGAAGGTAGAGAATGGCAATGCACCTTGTTACAGGTGTGGAATCTCCGGACATTGGTACCAGCAATGCAAGGCTAGTGCCAAGGTAGCAGCCAGCTACAAAAAGTACCGAGAATCTATAGATCAAGAAGCTCACTGTGTGGAAGAACATGATCATGCCCTAGATGTCAACTTCACCATTTCAGACTTCCAGGGAAACAAGAACCATGCCCTTATGGAAACACCTGACTTTGATTGATTGTTTTTTTTTTTAGTTATCCTTTGATCCTAAAAAAAAAATTTGTTTATTTTCTTGCTTTGTGGTTTAGCAGACTTTGGTTTAAATATTTCTTTTGATGACTTAAACTATGTTAGGTAGTCTTAAATTATCGTTTTTTGTTAATGGATCAGTGGTTTTTAATATTTATGGATACTTATTATGCTTTGGATTTAATTTTTACTGTGATAATCTATTGCATGATTGAATTATGTGACCGAATTCTCTGAAGTACCATTTACTTGTAGGAATGTCATCCTCAGAAGAGATTGAGTGCCTAGCTGATAGTGGCACCACACACACTATTTTAAGAAATAGGCAATTATTTGTTGACTTAATTCCTTATAAATCCTCTGTGACTACGATGATTGGATCTTCACAAGTGATCATTGGGCGAGGTAATGCTCAATTTTTGTTGCCAAATGGAAAAATGATTAAAGTCACAGAAGATCTATATGCATCAAGAGCTAACCGTACCTTGTTCATCTTCAAAGATATCCGTGCAAATGGTTATCACTTGGAAACTCACTATGAAAATGGAATTGAATATATAAATATTATCTCTAATACATGTGGAAGAAAACGCATTTTAGAGAAATTAATGATTCAATCTAGTGGTTTGTACACTACTACTATTCGGATTATCGAATCACATGTTGTTACCAACGATGAACTGTTGAACAGTGACTTATACAAGCTTTGGTACGACCGCTTGGGGCACCCAGGTCGTGATATGATGATCCGTGTTTTAAAGAACTCACACGGACATCCTTTCTTTCGAGTGAAAAGTAACAACGTCTGCCATCCACTGCCATCTAAAGCAACTGATGTGCAACCCCTCTCTTATTCTACTTCGTGTACTTTGTCAAAAGCACACCACTCATTTTGCAAAGCTTTTTCTTTAGCAAAGACAGGAGCGAGACCATCCTATGCTAAAGATACAAAACAAAACATTCTATTTTTACAAATAATACAAGGTGATATTTGTGGACCTATACATCCAGAATGCTGACCATTCAGGTATTTTATGGTTCTGGTAGATGCTTCGATCCGTTGGTCACACGTTGCATTACTGTCCACAAGAAATTCTGCCTTTGCAAAGCTCATAGCACAAATTATACATTTGAGGGCTCACCACCCCGATTATCCAATCAAGTCTATCAGACTTGATAATGATGGAGAATTTTCATCTAAAGGATTTGATGATTTTTGTATGTCTATCAGAATTGACGTAGAACACCCTGTACCCCACGTACACACTCAAAATGCTCTTGCAGAAACTACCATCAAAAGGTTACAGATGATAGCTAGGGCATTGGTTATGCGTTCCAACCTGCCTATAACTTCCTGGGGGTACGCCATATTGCATGCAGCATTACTTATTCGCTTTAGACCCACTATTAGCCAACCATTTTCTGCGTACCAGTTGGTAACTGGATATGAGCCTGATATTTCACATTTACGCATTTTTGGTTGTGCTGTATACGTGCCTATTACGCCCCCACAGCGTACTAAGATGGGTCCCCAAAGACGATTAAGTATTTATGTAGGATATGAATCCCCAACAATTATTCGCTATTTGGAACCTTTGACAAGCGATCTCTTTAGAGCTAGATTTGCGGACTGTTACTTTGATGAGAAAACCTTCCCGTCGTTAGGGGGAGGTATGGAAAAGGATTTCCTAAGGGAACGATAGGAATTGTCGTGGTGTGTCCCCACTTTGTCTCATCTTGATCCCCGCACCTCACAATGTGAAAGTGAAGTGCAAAGAATTATTGATCTTCAGAATGTGGCAAACTCAATGCCTGATGCATTCACTGATATTGCTAAAGTGACGAGATCACACATATATACCAGCTGCAAACATGCCTGCAAGGTTAGAAATCCCTAATACGGGAAAAGGAACCTTATATAGAGGTGTCAAACCTACACTTGGTGGAAGTGTAGCTGAGTCCGTGGCCCCCAAAAGGAAGAGGAGAAGACCACCTGGTTCGATGGATACCCACCCAAGGAAGAAAAGAGTGAGTAAGGAACAACCCGATCCATTTATCATCAATACAAATAATCCCTCTCAAGAAATTGTCTCTGATTACAGTTATGTCCATGAATCAATACTGGAGGACGCTCCGATGTTTGAAACGATTCCAGAGAACAAAGAAATCTATATGGATTATGAGAGTGCATACGTGTTGATGGAAAGATCCTCCACGCAGATTGATGATGCATTTGCATACACTGTTTCTCAAGAGATCATTGAGCACGATGACATCGAACCACGCTCTATTGCAGAATATCAAAAAAGAGCAGACTGGCCTAAATGGGAAGTTGCAATCCAGGAAGAATTAAATTCACTGGCAAAAAGACGGGTATTTGGTGCGGTAGTGCTAACCCCACTAGGTGTAAAGCCCGTAGGACATAAATGGGTATTTGTCAGAAAACATAATGAGAAGAATGAAGTCTTGAGGTATAAGGCTCGCCTTTTGGCGCAAGGTTTCTCACATCGCCCTGGAATTGATTATGAGGAAACATACTCTCCCGTAATGGACGTCATAACGTTCCGCTACTTAGTTAGCTTGGTAGTTTCAAAAGGACTTGAAATGCATCTTATGGATGTGGTTACAACATATCTCTATGGGGATCTTGATTCAGAGATATACATGAAAGTGCCTGCTGGCCTTCCATTTCCCGAATCAAGTAACTCTAAACCACGGAGTGCAATAGGCGCATTATTGTACTTAGCGCAATGTACTCGACCTGACATATCATTCTCAGTGAACTTGTTAGCTAGATACAGCTCAGCGCCTACGCAACGTCATTGGAATGGTATAAAGAATGTTTTCAGATACCTGAAAGGAACCATTGACATGGGTTTATTCTATCCCTATGAAGAAGTAAGAAGAACCGCTAGTGGAAATGCAACTCCCTACACTGAAACCCCAAATAATGTTTTGGTTGGTTTTGCTGATGCTGGGTACCTCTCCGACCCACATAAAGGTCGATCACAACCTGGTTATGTTTTCACCATTGGAAACACAACGATATCTTGGAGATCGACCAAGCAGACTCTTGTAGGTACCTCCACGAACCACTCTGATATCATTGCCTTACACGAGGCGGTTCTTGAGTGTGTATGGTTAAGGTCTATCATTACACACATTCTAGGGACATGTGGTATGAATTCTACCACTAATGAGCCAACTTGCATTTATGAGGATAATGCAGCTTGCATCGAACAGATGAAGCAAGGGTACATTAAGGGTGATAATACGAAACATATATCACCAAAGTTCTTTTACAATCAGCAACAACAGTCTCTTCTGAAAATTCAAGTCAGTCAGGTAAAATCTGATGAGAATGTGGCAGACCTATTTACTAAGTCTCTGCCTAAATCGACTTTTGAAAAGCACGTCAAAAGTATCGGACTAAGAAAATTGTCCGAACTCCCTTGATTGCAATCAGGGGGAGATGGCGACATGAGGGGGAGTATCTAATGATATGATGTCGACATCAGGGGGAGTGTTTGTTGAACTCTTTTTCCCTTTACCAAGTTTATTTTTTCCCAATGGGTTTTGTTACTCGGCAAGGTTTTTAATGAGACAACAACAACACCATGGTTATGACTCCCCGATTGAGATTATCTTTTTCCCACAGGGTTTTTATATTTTAGGTTTTTCTGAAGAGAAGTGGCCAGCTTTATCAACACGTTGTACTCTTTTCCCTTCGTCAAGGTTTTGTCCCATTGGGTTTTTTATTGTCAAGGTTTTAATTAGGCAACACATTTGAAGTTCCGCTTTTGAACCGCACAAGGGGAAGTGTTATAGGGCCTATGGCCCATGGGTGTGCAGTCCATTAGAACACTAGGGTTTTTCCCTCTTCCTTGTATAAATAGAATACTATATTATGTAATTGGCTTCCTTTTTCTCTGGTTAATGAAAAGTTCTTCTTTCTCTTTTCTCTCTTTATTATTCTTACTCCAATACAGATGGGTTTTTAGCCGGTCTGAGCGTCTGCTAACGATTTTGCCGATTCTGACATCCAATCTGGTTCTCAAAAGGTATATTATATAGCTTGCAGTTTTAGTATTTCCTTCTTTTGATAGGTTTGGAATTTATTTACTATGTATTTCATTTTTCAATTATGATGATCCAAATTCGTAATATTTATGATTTTAGCGCTATCAGAAAACAAATTTTTTTACTGAGTAGGACAGCAGTATTTCATAACAAACCACAAACAAAACATCTGTTCAACCCAAAAAAAACAAAGTTGTGTCGAAATGGGCAGCAGCTATCTGTGCTGCACTCTAATTGTAAACCGATACATATTTGTTCTTACATGACCAAGTTCTGTATATATATATGTGCATCCATTCACCATTATCTAGCTAGCATATGCTGACGCACACCAAAAAGAACAATCAAAACCAAAAAATGAAAGAAAAAAGAACAGCCATGGATTAAAGCAAGCAATTGAACACAAAAGACACCTACATGATTCTTCACTCATTAAATTAACCCACTGCCCACTTAACTATTACTTTTGAAACCAAAATATTAAATTCATCTTCACCTGGCTCCAGGACATCTAGCTTCTTTTTATTAAACACATCCTTTGTGTTGCTTGCATCTTAACTTGATTTTGCTTCACGCTGCGCATCATCCTCTATGGGCTTCTTGTTTCGCCCTGCATAAATTGATTTTGTCCAACATTTCTGGGAATAAAGATTATCACCTCACCTTCATCCAAGGTTTGCTTGCAACAGAAAGCGAGATTTTGATACTTAAAGCTCTAGACTCTAGAGTTTTGGCTAGTTTATCAGCCACCTGATACTTGGGGTACAAAAATGTCGCCAAGAGTTGTCAGAAGTACAGTAGACAAGACTTGCATTCACAGCTAACGCTAGTACTTGTTTTTGCTACTCTTCATGTGTTTTGAAAGTTAAAATGGTTTTGTTAGTATGAAATCCGTATATGGTATAAAGCTGAAATTCGTATAGATAGAAGGAAGCTCCAAATTTGTATCCGTCAGTTGATCAAAGACTGTGATAAATTTGTAGAAGACTGAATTACCAGAGTATTGCAGTGTAGTTGGATGCCCCCGGATGAAGATATTACTATTTTGTGTTGTGATGGAGCTGATAAAGGAAACCCTGGTGCTGCTGGGTTTCGGGTTATTGCAAGAAATCATTTTGGGGTAGTCTTAAGGGATGTGTCAGGTGGTCTTGGGACTGCTACTAATTTTACTGCAGAGATTCTTGCAGTTACTTTTACTCGAGAGTGGGATCGCAGGCAGCAGTTAAAAGTTATTATGGTTATTTCAGATTTCAGAGCCGCAATCCAAGCTTTTCAGACTAGTAAATTACCTTGGTATGTCAAAGCTAGATGGAGAAGACTTGGCAATCAGTTTGATTCTATTTCAATACAAACATTGTTATCGCGAAGTTAACTTTCTGCTGATAAAATGGGGCAAAAAAGGGGCTCAGTAAGCAAGAGGACGATGTTTCTGTTTTGGTTCTATTCCTCCTTTCCCTTTCAACCTTGGAATGGCCTGACCATGCTTACTGTAGATTTTTTTAGGTTTATTTTGTGTAATTAGCTGGTCTGGGTGTTTATTTAGTTGGTGGATTGTGCTTTAATGTTTTTTGGTTTCCTTCGGAAATGTAGTCGATTACAATTCCTATAATCCGCGAGATACATCTTTAATGCAATGCTAGTTCATAGTTACAAAAGAAATTGAATTCTTGAACCTTGTAGTACCCCGAAACCAAACGGACTGTAAGATTTCTAACTTCTACTATTGTAAAATTCTAAGATTTAGGAACGAAATTGAAAAATATGCATTGTGGTGGTTAAAACAAAAACCACCTTAGCAGCATCATATAAGTCACCAGTTCCTCATCTTCATCTTCATCCGTACTACCATCCTCATCCTCATCCCCATCCTCATTAGTGCTACTACAATGCTCCTCGTCCTCATCCTCATCAGAACTACCATGGTCCTCACTGTTATCAGTGGTACCGTGCTCCTCCTCGTCGTCACCAGTGCGACTATTCTCTTCATCGTCATCAGTAGCACCATATTCCTCCTCAACAGGGTGACAAGAACTTTCTCCGAATTTTCTTTTCAATGGAGTAAGAGAATCATTCCCCCTTTTAGATAAAGGGTATTGGTCTACCATTTCAGATTTTGGAGTCTTGATATCCAATTTTGTACCGGAAAGAGCAGCAATCGTTTGATTTTTCTCTGGGAATTCATGCTTTGCAACAGCTTCAGTTTTGGGGATTTTGATATCAGATTTGGTATCAAACATTGCCGATTTGGGGGTTTTGATGTTTGATTTCGCAGCGGAAACAATTGTTGCTGCTTGGTTTGGACTACTGAACGCTCCTTCAATTTTCAGAGACTTCATTTTCTTTAAAATGAAATTGGGTTCTCTAGATTTACAAATAGAAAAGAGATCCGAAGTTTGTGCCAAATTTTAGGTTCAGTTATGATTTTCCCTCCAAAACTAGTTTTTAGCGCCAAGTTTCTTTATTGGGATTCTTATTTCTTGCGAACAAGGTCCGCAACTCAGTTGGACTCGGTTACAATCGAGTCCGAGAGATAAAGCCCACCCAAAATTGTCACCATCTTAAAATGTAGACGACGATAAGGACTCGCATTCCTGGCCAAACGTAGTTACGCCAATTCCTATGAGAATTCGCAAAGGGAAAAACTCAACTAGGAAATACTATTAGGTCCTAGAAATAATATATTAAAGAGAGTTTGGTCTTAGTCAACTGTCTGTTCGGTCATTTTTCAAAATATATTTTATAGTTTGGTCCTAGAAATTATGGTTTGGTCCTACGATGACGTCATGGATGATGTAATTGTCATTGTGTGGTGACAGAAATATTCTTTTGGGACCACATATATAGAAAAAAAAACCTAGAAAATATCTTATTTTCAGATTTACTTTCTCTCTCTTCCTGTTTTCATATCTAGTTTCTCTCCTTTTTCCAGTTTTTTTCCTGCTAGTGATGAAGAAAATGAAGATGATGATGAACGATTCTCTCTTCTCTCTATTTTTTTCTCTGCTAGTGATGAAGAAGATGAACGATGATGATGATGATGAAAACGATGAAGTTTTGCGGGGTTTTTTTTTAAATGTTTGCGATGTTTTGATGATGAAGACGGTGAGGTTGAAGATTCTGCTGCTATTTATGATGATGATGAACCTTTATCATCTTCACATACTTGGGTAAGTTTCGGATCTACAAAAGAAGATGAAGATGACGGAGTTCATTTCTGGATTGAACTCTGGTTTGTGATAAAGATTTTGATGTTTTTTCGTCTGTTGTTGCTGATGATGATGGAGACGATGAAGATGATGAAGATGAGTTGCTGCTGCTGATGAAGAAGATGAAGATGACGAAGTTCATTTCTGGAATGAACACTGGTTTGTGATGAAGATTTTGATGTTTTTTCGTCTGTTGTTGCTGCTGATGATGAAGATGAGTTGCAGCTGCTGATGAAGAAGATGAAGATGACAGAGTTCATTTTTGGAATAAACTCTGGTTTGTGATGAAGATGACGGAGTTCATCTCTGGAATGAACTCTGGTTTATATAGGTTTTTATCAGGAGTTCATTTCTGGAATGAACTCTGGTTTATATAGGTTTTATGAAGTTCATTTATGGAATGAACTCTGGTTTATATGTTTTTATCAGGAGTTCATTTCTGGAATGAACTCTGGTTTATATAGGTTTTTATCAGGAGTTCATTCCATAAATGAACTCTGGTTTATATAGGTTTTTATCAGGAGTTCATTTCTAGAATGAACTCTGGTTTATATGTTTTGACGAATAAGTAGAAATTAACAGGAGTTCAGTTTGACGAATGAACTGCTACAAAAAAATAAGTAAAAATTAACACGGAAGGGTATTTTTGTCTGTTTTATATTTTTAAATAATTATGGACCAAACAGTAAAGGCATTTTCCCGAAGGACTAAACTGACTTGGGACCACCTTAAAAAGGACCAAATGATATTTTTCCCGAAAACTCAAATTGCCAAGCCAGATGGATGGGCAAATGAGTCCTCCCATTATGGTACTTGATAATATTTTAATATTTTGTATCTAGCAGCGGCACGTATTAGTAAAACAACCTACGAAATGAATTTTTTCATTTCATGCTCACCAACGGGATCGCTCGGAGCATGTGATAATTATCCTATTTCGATGGGCCAAGCGACCGTCCGACTACAACCAACAAACAAGAATGAGGAATGAAAACTATACAAATTTTTAGGGCTATATGGACTCGAACCGTAGACCTTCTCGGTAAAACAGATCAAAAAATTTATTTTTTATTTTTTATTTTTATTTTATTTTTTTGCATTGGGCTCTTTCATCAACTGATATAAATATCAGATAATCCTCCATACTTTTTCTTAACAGAAAGATAACGAGATGGCTCCACGTACTCTGATTCATTATTTAGATTATGATCCAGGAGCAATACCAAAGTGTTTCAAAGAAGAGTTACCTTGACGTAGGTCTGCCTCTGGCCTACATCAACCTAAGTTAAATGGAGTCTCCATCGTTGTGCAAGCTCAAAAAGTCAAATATGAAATTTCATACACCTTAAAGTTCACAGTACGAAAAGACATTTTTTTGAGGTCCTCATACTCATTATGCCTAGCATTGAATATGATGTGTGTTCATTCACCTTATCAATTATGAGATCCATCTTGGTACCGTTCTCGCCCTGTAACTGTGTATCGCTGGTTCGCCAAGCTTGTCGTGACCCTAGTTTCATAGGCTGGGCTTTTACTGTTGGCTTGTTAAGCCATCAAAAGCTTTCCTTCTCTATCCTGGTTTACAATAGGCTGTGCATAAAAACTAGACATGTGGAGTAATTGAACTGATTTCGTCATTTAAATTAAGATATATTTTCTTTTAAAAAACTGTAATAAAAATCGGTTATGTACATGTAACATCACATGACTCATGTAAGTGCTCACTGGCAAAAAAAACTTATATTTCTTATCAAAGCATAAAAATGAAAATCAATATAACAATAATGAACAAATATTTTATGGGATCACCAATGTGGCCGATCTCGACTGAGGTTTTTCTTGATTTTATCGTTCTCGAAGGTGTGCTGAAACGATATGATAAATATCGCCGGGACAAAATTCCATCGAGAAGTTCGGTTATCTGGGTTGAGTAATACCGATATTTCCGAGAAATTCAGCTGTCACTATAATATCACTTTTGAAAATTCTTTTAGCAATCTTAACAGTAGAGTCAGAATTAATTGTGCTTTAACACAACACTCTACAACTATTCAAACTTCGTTGTAAACTCGATTTTAAACAAATCTTTCTTCCAAAATATATTGAAAACACTCAATGCTTCCATCATTTCCACCATCAATCAAAAACTGACGTTTTGATCATCACGAGTCATCAACGATGGCAGCAACTACACAACCAAATCAAACTCGAGTTGTGTTTCCTTCTCAACTACGATTTCATGTTCATTCATTCATTCTTTTACTAACTTAGACGTTGTTTGGATCTCCACCATTAGTGGCACCAATCTCTCTCCTTCTTGGTTTGAAAACTCGTTTAGAAACTTCACTAACAACTCCACTCCGATCTCAACTTCGATTTCTAAATCCAAAAATAGCTTCATCGATCAATTATTGGTGTATGGAAATCAAAATGTTGTATATTATCATCACAAGCACATACAATTATAAATATTCTTATGGTCATCAACCATAACACTTGGTCATTTTAAATCTAAAAAAGTTGTCATTCGATATCGACGGTGATCAAAGTAAGATTATTAGAGCATCTCCAATGCAAGAGGTCAATGTCTTAAAATAGCATGACAACTTAGATTTAAGACTTTTTTCACCAAATTTTCATCTCCAATGCAAGGATCAATATCATAAAGAAATATGACACCGCTAGGCAGGGTTAAAGGAGAAATTCTAGATTACACTTTCTTCATGGCCTTGGGTATTAATCCCACATCATCATTTTGTCTCTATATTTAAATAAAGTTTGTTAAATAAGACCATGGGGAATGGAGATGAACTTTAGGTGAAAAGTTAATTTTATCTCTATTTTGTTTTGTCATTTAACAATGACGCACAAGATGACCTTGACCCCTTGTATTGGAGACGCTTTTAAGATTATTGACATTTACTATTAGTTATAGAGGTTCATGAGGAAGGATCCCTCACACTCACTGTCTCACACTTTTTACATCATTTTTGTGAATATAAACTAAACGGTAATGGATTTGAAGCTGATATTTGGGGATATGATCCTCTTACAAAAATGAGAGTAAGGCATTGACAAAAATGAGAGTAACAAGTATAAAATGTGCAAAATACCTGCCAACACACATTATAAGTATAAAATCTTAAAAAGATAGCTCGGAAAATGTTCTGATCTCAGTTTTTCCTGGAGATAAAATTGAGCTGGGTAAGTCAATTTCGATTTCATCCTGAAAATATTTATCACTTTAACTTAAAAAGGAAGACTTCTCCATAGGTGCCACTTCACGAGGAAAGTGAGAGAACATGAATGACGATGAGAGAAGTATCAAAGTTTTCTCATCCAAGAAACATTTAGTTGTTGTAACGAGATAATTAAATATTCCACCTTACTTAGGAAGACGGTCAAGCATATGAAGAAATATGATGATATGTCTATGTCTTCTTAATAACAAAGAGGCAGTTCCTGGTACCGAAAAGCTGCAAAGTCCAATCAACACATCCTCTTACATTGGAAGTTGTCGGGAGGAATATTCCAGAAGGAAAAAACTAATATAACAACAATTATCAATTACCCTTTCGAACAAAAAAATAAAACAAAACCTGATATAGCAATAACTATCAATTGGCATAAAAAAACCCTAATATAGGGATAATTATCAATTGACATCAGAGTGTAGGATTCAATAAAATTAAACATTTTACTGAAACCTCGCTCCGATGTAAAATGGGAATAACTGCTACACCAATCTCACTTTACTAGTTTTACCTTTATTATAATTAGGAGAATCGGATATAGGTTTTACACGATGTGGGACAATTAAAAATCAGAGGACCGCAAACAGACAATAGGGTGCAGCCTTCTTTGAGGTACAAACCCATAATCCTTGCTCTAGTTGGAAATAGACCTTTGTAAGTTGAAACTTGAAACAAATTATTTACGCGTTTTCCGAAGTCTTAAATAGATGCCGAAATTGTCTCATGTATCAGCACCAGCTACAGTCTGAGCTGAACTAGGCATTTCAGTAAATCTGCAAGCTGACATGGCTTAAGTCGTTTCCTAAAGAGACAACAATAGTTTAGAGAGATCCCGAGTGCACAAAAGAACACAAAGGGTATGTCTTTGCATGTAACTACAGCCAACCCTGTTATGCAAACCGAGGTTGTGGATTATAACGTCACTGTGTAGGTGCTGCCAGTTGCACCCAAAACAAAGACATTGCCTTAAGTGCAGTGAAGGAGACAAATACTCTCGTACAATGCTTTTATTATTCGGACTCCAGATAGTGAGGGCTTCCGATCATTGAGAGCCTATTTTCGATTTGGATCCATAGGGTTCACACCTACAATGAGATTTCTGTTTCTAAACTGATACAGAATATGCATCCACTTACCCTGGCATACATAGTCCAACATAACACCATATTTCTTGAACTCTCGCAAAGCAAATTTTGTATCCCTATAAGTAAATCTGAACAAGAAGCAAACGGAACGGTAGTATTATTACGATCCTTGAGGCTTGAGATACATCTGTAGTGCAGTGTTTATCCATTATTCGAAACAGAGATATTTTAGCATTCAGATCTGGCCGGAGTACAACATAGCCTGTAGGTTATAGTGATGGGGTTATGCTACGACTGTTTTGGCATTTTAATTGCCATAACATGTCCATTTAATCGAATTCCAATTAATAATAATAATAATATGATTTCAGATGTATTTCCTCTGTTGTGGTTAAAAGCTGAATTAAGCTCTCTTCCTAGAGCTTCTGGCCCCACCAAAAAAAATATTTCGGCCAATAAAATCTCTTGAGAAAATTTAGACCAATAGTACATAAGAGCTTCTGGCACCACCAAAAAATCTTAAATAATAAAGATATAATACCTTTAGTAAAAAAGTTTTTTACCCATCCCCACGAGAAAATAATTCCTTAAAGTAAAAAAAATAATACTTTAAGTAAAATAAAAAATTACACGGATAATTTTCCTGTGAAGTTTAGGCTTGGGCAACCAACTTGAGCCCGTGCAGTGCACGTGCGCAATCTAATACCGGTAATGATATACGACATATAAGGATATCCAACCAACGAACGAACATAAGAAGAAAAGAAGAAAATTAAACTGGTTGAAGCAAAATATCGAGCCCACCCCCCAAGCATTCAAAATATAGAGATGGCCAAAGTTGGGACGCATTAGTTGCCAACCAAAACATATTTTTGCCCCCACCCCTGCATCTGACCCTTAGAAATTCGGATTGCTTTTTCGTTCAACAGAACATGCAAATGCAATACACCTGCTCATTCAATGTTTGAATTAATGTATCGAGATTTGTACCATCCAAAACTTTACCATTTCTGGCGAATATGAAAAGTGTTGCGAAGAATTCAAAATGATTTTTCAGTTGAGGGGTCTATCTCCATGATTATAATTTACTAGATGACCGCTGTCACGGTGGGATGGCCGACCAAAAAAAATGACGCAAAACTAAATTTTGTGTTCACAATTTAGTTCCGTCATAATGGCACGGAGTCAAACTTGTAATGCGAAATTGTAAAGCTCGCCTGGTTTACTGTTTTAACTCGCCGGACTTCGATTCCGACCGAGTTTTACCTGTAATCTGACTGTTCCTGGCCGATTCCAGGCCATTTCCCCTGCAAAATTACAAAAGCAAAATTCAAAAGCAAAACTGGGGTGTAATACCATTCTAGAAAGTCCTGACAACCCTCTACAACTTCTTAGGAGACAACCTGAACTAGTTCAGACTCTAGATACTCCAAAATCACACGACAAAACCGTGCCAGCCGTTGTCTTTCAGAAATTTTCAGAAATTTCAGTTGCGACTGACTGTCCATTTGATGCTATAACTTCTAAACGACAAGGCCAAACATCAGGCCCTTTTACAGGAGTATAGAGGACATTGAGGTAAACACTTCTTGTGAAGAAATCGTGGTCCAAAACATCAACAATTTACACAGAAATAGGCCTAAACATGGCTGTGTGTGCAGTTTTCCTAAAACGACTAATTACGTATTTAATTCAAAGATAAGCTTAGAGCCTAAAAGGTAGATAAACAATACCCAAATAGCTGATTTCACCTTTGTTTGTAAGGAAAATGGATAACTTAAATGACCACATTTCTCATTATGCTGACATTATGAACTAATTGTACGACCAAATATTGTATGTCATACACATCAATGTATAATAGCGTAAGGAAATCCTCAACTGATGTTCAAGGACACGCAAACAAAGAACAATACCAAGCTTGATAATTAACATGTCTAGACTTAACCAACGCAGCAAATTTATAAGAACCAGATTAATAAAAAAGCAAGATGAATAAGCAATTATGCTAATGCACAAGAGTGGGCTCTTCCTCATTCCGCATACCCAACAAAGTTAGTTTCATCAGTATGATGCATTGAGTCTCCAATTACATTAGCAGGCAGCACAACAATCGTTTAACAAGCAATAGAGATTGAAAATCAAATGTCTTAGACTTAACAATGTCTTACTACCATGTTTCCATGTTCACCAACATATTATCCCTAACATCACTGAAATGAGTAAAAAAAAGTAAGTAGAATGTTTACCCCTTTTTATTCTTCTCTCAGGAAATTTATCAAACATGCAGTGTGCAATCTTTTGCTGTTATTGAGACTGTTTTTCCTTGTTGTATTGAGCTCTTATATCATAGCTTCTTCACCTGAAAATCTGAGTTAAACAACAACCCATCTATCTTTATACCACCAAGACTAAATATCCTCTCAATTCCATCTTCTCATCACCTAAATTCTTAACCTAAACCAAAACAGATTGTTATTCATTTTTCTCACCGATTGCAGTCGCTCTTCAAACACCACCAACAACAACTTCTCGATCTCAACAGCGCCACCAACCTTCGTGTGTTCTTGAATCAATCAATACAGTGCCGTCTCTAACATTTTAAGGGCCTGGGGCGAGCATTTAGAAAAGGGGCCTTTTTATATACATATGGAAAGAAAAAAAAATGAAAACTAATTGAAGAATACACTAGTGATGTACATAAAAAGTCTAATAAGAGTCCAAAAATAACTGAAGCTCAAGTGGAAAAAGGTACCCGTCTAAGAAATTAAAAACATCATCGCTTAAAGATGAAATTAAAAACATCTTTGAAATACAAGTAATATCGCAAAGGAAAACATCATCGCTTAAAGATTACCCTCTCGGTTCTAGTTGCAACATCATTAGTTATCTTGTCAAGATCAGTATTGTCCTAAATTTTATGCTCAATTCAATATGATTTAAAAAAAAATCTTGTTGCTAGTGCACAATTGATGTACTTCAAATGATCACAATTCCTAACACCTCAAAGATTAATCTAAATATCAAAACGACACAAACAAATAAATTCCGTCAAAGTGATCATTTAGAATTCTAACCAAGAATTGTACACAATACAGGCCTATGATCTTTATCTTTACACTTTATTAGTTTTTTTTACTAAATTCCTATCTATCATCAACAAAGAGGGAACAAGTGTATTTAGAAAATAAAATAGACCTCAACTTGGTGCAAATCATGATAATTACTAGGCTCAAGATGAACCCAAATAAACAACATTTTTTGGGCCCCTCTGATTTTTGGGCCTAGGGCGGTCGACCCTTAGGCCCTATGTCAAAGACGGCCCAGAATCAATAGCACCACTGTTCTTTCCCCGTCTCAGATCCAGAGCAAAAACCCATTTAATCTTCATCAAATCTTCTCATGATTCTTCACATAATCAACCCTAATTCTCGACAGCCACCATCATGTGAATCAACTTAAATAACAACACGACCATTTCTTCTCTGTGGTATCACGAGCAGCTCCAAATCCCGTCGATTTGATTTTTCTGAGAAGAAATCGAGAGGAGGAAGAAGAAGAAAGAAACGAGAAAAAAAAAACAATTGAAATTTTTGGAGGTGGCTGAGAGTCGATCCCTTGACCTCTACCTCGATTTTTACTAAAACACCCTCAACAATTAAAAGAATTCCAATTTCCGAGTTCTTTTTTCCTGTCGACTAAATTTACGTGATTACCCTTCATTTTTCAGCTTATATACGAAAATGCCTAAAAGAAAAGAAAAAAATAAATTACGCCTGCGTCCTTTTGAGGGGTATTTTTGGATTTTCAATAATAGACAAACACCAAATCCAATATTTTTGTGTCAAATTGGAAAAAAAAAGTCATGTCACATATTGACACAAAGTCACCATATATAGAGTCCTCCCTCGCTTTGCTCGGTCGGCCTTATAAATCCACGTGATAGTACCGTTAAAAGAAGAGAAATCACCGTGCCATTAAAATTCATAACCAAGATACCTAGCCAGTGGCCAGGGCAAGTCATACATCAAGTACAAATGAGCTCTGCATTTTCGAAGCTATATGTCCTTACATATATATTTGGCAGAAATATGCACTTGCCTAAAACTAACGGACGCTAGACAAGTCTGTCTTCTTAGAACACGGTACTAGTCTAGTTAGTTGCCTTATCCTACACCCTTATGTAGTTTACTGTTCTAGCTTCGAAGTACTTTTATTTGCCTTTTATTTGTTGTTTTTTTTCTTCCTGTTTTACTAATAATGTCATCATCTGAAGTGGAAGAGATTTCTTCATCTACTCAAATCATATGCAAATCACTTGGAAGATCGATAATTTCTCAAAAGGTGAAAGCTGAGGCATGGCTTTAATCTGGTTGGTTCTCTGCTGGTAGTTTTAAATGGTGTAGTGTGGATTGTTTGTTTACATGGATTTTCTCAAAGGGAGATGGCAAACTTTATGCTTACTTACTCATCGAATGTTCTTAATCCCTATAACTTGAAAAAAATCGGTTTGCAATTTTAATTTGTTTTATTTTGCAACACTACACAACAAAATGTGACAAACTCCCCAAAAACAAAATTTTCTCATTCTTTATTCACAAAAATATACCTTCTTTTTCAACAATGTAAAACCCAAAACAACTAATCTAGAACCCATATTTGGACTTGTATTTCATGATCTATTTTCACTATTTCTTTACTGATTATCCAGCAATGCTAATCGCTGCCCCATTGTCAATTTGTAGTTGCCAAGTAACCCGGTGTAACAAAGAAGTGTGACCGACCCGCCTTTATGACTATTAGTTGCTCAGTTTCCTCCAATATCTTAGTCACTTTCAAATAATAAGTAAATAAACAACGGATTTCCATTGGACTAATACCGATCGAAGTTGTTTAGTGGAATTTTTTCTTCCAAAAACGAATTGGATATTAGTAGGGGTTAGTAGGCCTTGAAGAGTAAAGAGTAAAATAATAAGTAGATATAATGATCGGATTGGGCAAAAATTTCTTTGAAATCAATAATATTATAGTGATAGCATGTCAAATGAAATTTTGATGATTCATATAATCAGTGTGAAATGGTGTATAGTATATACCAACATAGTGGAAAAATAACAAACCATCAACCAAAAGTCCATTTGTATGTGTGTCACACTGTCACTTGTCTCCCAAACGAAACAACACTATCTTTTCTCCCACGCTCTTCTCGGCGAGGAACTTACTTGCATGGCTTCTAATAGGGTTACAATTTTTTTAAGGGGTGTACCATTCTATAGGTGAATGATATTTTGCCTTACATGGATTTTGGGTCCACCCTAAAACAATTTGTTACACCTATTAGCAATTAGCAATGTTGAGTATAACAAAGTTTCGATTTTATCCCCACAAACACTTTCTCATTAGGCGCCGCCTCGTGAGAGATAGAGAACAGGAATGGCGATGAGAGCAGTTTTGAAGAACATTTCTCCTCCAAGTAATATTCGCTTGTTGGAAGGAAGACAATTGGTTCCTCCTTACTTATTAGGAAGAGGGTCGATCCGATGGAGAGATATAACAACGGATCTTCTCAATAACAAAGAGGTAGCTTCCGGTGCGCCAAATATTGATCAGAATGGGGGGAAATCGTTCCAGGAGATGGTGGAGGACTGGAGAAAATCGTTCCAGGAGATGTTGGAGAACTGGGGGAAACCGATCCAGGATGAATTAAAGGAAAATATGAAAGAGATTTTAATCAGCAGGTTTTTTGTTTGAAGAGGTTCGCCCAGGTATCGAATGCGAAGTTGCGGCAGAGATGCCTAAAAGGCTATGGACACACTTGAAAATTTATTTGGATCTTCAAGGATTTCAAACTCGAGAACTAGTATCTATGAAGCCATCTGATCATGATCTTACTGTTAGTGTCCATCAGAGGAGGAGGTAATATTGAATTCACTATTCCTTCGTTCGATATAGGGATGCAAAATAAGAAACAATTAGCATTGCATGAGGGTGGTCCCTTAGGGTTACCTAGACAAACTGTGAATGGTTTGGTATGTATTACTAGCTGGGATAAGGAAGCATTTTTCTTATATAATCCTAGTACTGGACAAACATCACCTTGGATTAAAACTACTGCGGCTTCACAACGGAGGGACAAAAAAAGTAAACGGGAAGTTGACTGCATTGCGTTTGGATTTGATCCGACAAAAAATAAACATAAAGTCATTTGTGTATCAAGTGCATTAAAGAAAACATCTGGTATCACAGTTGCGGAAGGAAATGCAGCTAATGCCATGGTTGTTGAGGTCTTGACAATCGACAGTGATACATGGAGGAAAGGTGTAGGCGAACGTAAATGGAGAAGACTACGTAAAGATGTAATTCCCCTTGCCTATTCTGAAGATGGACTTAGGGTACAGTTGACGGATCCTCCAATTTATGTGAATGGCTCTATATATTGGTTGCTCCGTTGTGAAGGAGAAAGAGGAGTATTAGCAGAATTTCTTGTTCAAAGTGAAAAGTTCCGGTATTATTCGGTCTATCCTTTCGTTAAACATGCTCCACTACCTGCTTTTCAGTTAATGGAATTTGATGGACGTGTAGGTATATTGAAACGTATATCGGATTATGAAGCCTCTGTAAATGTACTTACCAAATTAGTTGTATATGATGATGAGGAAAGCTACAACTGGTATGAAGAGAATATTTCATTACCGTGTGCTTGGACTGCTGGAACGCATCTTTCAATTGAACCTCTTACGGGTACGAATATAATCTTCATACAACCTGAAAGTTCAGACAGCTTATTTTGTTACGACCGTAACACAAAGGAGTCCGTAGGGTTTCCAATTTTGCATGATTGTGAAACGATAATGCAATTGCGAGCGGTGTTTCGTAGGTTACAAAGGATTTTCTTCTGCATAATTTCTCAAATTATAGATTTATTTTATAGTATTAGGGTAGGCCTTCTTTTTTTTTAAAATTTTTTTTTTGAAGCAGGGTAGGAAATTGTGTAGGTTATAACTAAGAGATGTATTTTATCTGTATATACAGAGAAACAGCTTTTGTTTCTTTAACAGGGAAATCAAAACTAAACCATATGGTCCATAACCATCTTTTGATTTTGTCTCAACCAACATTGCTGGGAATTAAGCTAATCACCTGATTAAATACTTGGGGCACAAAAGTTTTCTACATAATAACAGAGTTTTTTAAAGCGTTCTCAATCACCGGAGCTCCACATTCACTGGAGCTCCACGTTAATAAAAATAATTTTCCTAATTACAACCCCAAACTATCAATATAACTCCAAAATAGATAAATCGAACAAAATAATAAAAAATGATTAACCCGGTCATGGGTACTAACCTTTTGATCCGACGATGAATCTCTTTTGCGTGTATCTTTGTTAGTGGTCCTGCAAATCAGTTGGAATTTTTGTTAGTATTTTGGATAAATAATTGAAGGAAAAGATTATAATCAAAAAGAAGCTAATACAAAGCAAACGAGCATGGAAAAAAAACACCAAAACAATCAATAATAGTCCTAATTTTACTATTATTTTTTCTTAACTTTGTTTTTTCAATAATTAAAAATAAATATCTACAGACACTAATTGTGGCGATATGAGGATATCTAACTTTCATCAATATTGTGTTATTATTTCCTTAGTTGAAGATTTTTTTACTATTTCCAGATTCTGTCTAATTGAGAAATTTTTCCTTGGATACTCTCTATATAAAGCACTGCAGCAAGGGCAAGATCTCATATTCAGTCTTCCCGGATATTTTTTTTCACGGTTAGGGTTTACTATTTTTGACATTAAATTGAAGGTCTTATACCTAATGTTCAGTTATTAAAGGTTGTTTTTGGTTTGCAGGTACTAACATGGTTCTGGGATTATAATCGCCGCAAATTAACATCTGATGAAATCATAATCTTTTAGGTGATATAATTGATATCTCTATTTTGCATGGGTCTGTTTCTCCTAATTATAAAATATTGGCATATTTCTGTATTTTGTGTGCTTTTGTAACATTAGAAGTTGTCACAGCTCCTGCTCCTCCTAATTACAGATTAACGTCTATTAAATCACAAATTCCGTTTTAAGATATTTTCTGCAGAAGACCTCTCACTTTCTCTGCGAGGCTTTCCGTAACGAGGTAGTATTTTCTCTTCCCGTGGCTGTGATTTTGTTTCCTTTTTCCTATAAATCTTTTATATAATGATTTTCCAACATATAATGATTCGATAGTGATCATAATCAGCTAAACAAGAACTAAATTCAATAGGAATTAACCAAGCATATATGGAGGAACCAGACGTTTTAAGGAGATTTATATTAGAAAGTTTTTGATAAAGTTTGATTAAAGCAGCATATATTCTCGCGCAATCCTGGTAATCCCGGTCGTTGAAAATTTCAATTTTTGCATGTACGGAAGTCTGAGGGGATTTAACAAACAATAGCATAGTCCATATGGAATAATCTAATGGTTTATCAAAGAAACCTTAAGTTCCTAAAATAATATTAGCCATTGGCTAAAACCTTATGTTCCTATTTATTAATGGTTTGCAGATCTTGAATCCACTGCTCAATATGATGCTTTTCATCCTTTTTTTCTTTGAAACATTGAAGTACGCTATTTCAAATTTAGGTATTAGTTCAGGTTATATAGTGGATGGCCAATAAAGAGCTAAGGTCGACCGACAAGGACATTATAAGCTCGACCAGGTAAAAAGAAAGGTGTATGCATTTTGTAAACCCCAAATGACATTAAAGTCTTTTTACGGTTCATTTCTGACTGCAATATTTCAATTGGCAATTTGATTATTCTCATTAAGTTTTTTCTGACGGGACAATTATAATACATTAAGTGTCTTGGAGTTAGAAATATCATTGGGTAGTAAAATTAAAAAAATTTATTTCAACTTTCATGTCAGTTCTGCTTCATTTTTTCCCTTGGTAAATTTTACAGTCACTTTTCGATATTATCTTATTTTGATGTATATAGTTACAGTCAATTTTTTCCCTTGGTAAATTGTCACCTGTCATGCACTCTTCCAAAATAATATTTTGTGGATCTTCTACACCACTTAAAATCAATTGTTGTTTCATTTTTTCCTTCTTGATATTTAAAACGTTCTAATAAATTATTTGTTGTTAAGCAATTCCAGAAGAATATTTTGTTTACCTTTAATCAATCAATCGTTAATAGTTAATTTCATTTTTTTTTAATGAATAAAAAAGATGGCAACTAAACTTTAGTCATTTTAGTATTTTGCAGATAGCTTTATCGATGATTTTCCCCAATAACTAATCCTAACCGAGAGAAAATGATAGCTTTATCGATGATTTTCCCCAATAACTAATCCTAACCGAGAGAACATTAGGACCCACTATCGTAACATCATTTATAATCCCAATGCAGAGAAGCAATCCTAGAACCACATGACACACTATCGGGATTTTTACTTGGGAGAAATATCGGTGGGTGTATCGCTTCCGTTTTTCCCAATGGGTAAAAATGTAAAACTCTTATAGCCTACTAATCCATTCCAAGGACAACAACGTAAAAAACTAACAAACCATTTTCATTTGGCATTCCCATTTCGACGCTAAGGATAACAACGTAAAATATTAACAAACTATTTTCATTTGGCATTCCCATTGCGAGCATGAAAAAAATAAGTCAAATCGATAAGCTAATGCATAAATATTTTCTTTATAGAGACAAGTTGCACGAGAAGCCAAACTAAAATCGTTCGTTAGTATAATTTCACACTGTATGATGTGGGGCAGGTCAATCTAGAAAAGCGTATGTTGTGGGCATGTCATTCTTCAAATCAAAAAAAAAAAAAAAAAGATATAAAAGAGATTTATTTGTACTTTAGTATAACTTTCAACTCGAAGTTTAAAGTAAATAAAAAAAGAAAAATACGCAACACGGAAGAAATAAAAATAGAAAAATAATGGATGAATTATTCCTGTAAAATATTCATACTTAGGTAGTCAAGTTGGAAGGGATTGTTGCACACAACTTCTAATTTATTTATGAACAATACTACGTTGACATCCAAAAAATACCATTATAAGAAAAGAATAACTTACACATAAGAAAGAGAAACCTATTGGTTATAATACAAAAAGGCATTTATTCATATAAGACCTCAGTAGTCGTGTTAGAATTGATTATTAGACACGATTTATTCTTCAAGAAAAAAAGGGCAAAATATCTAATTTATTTTCTAACGATTGTACGATTGACACCCAAAAATACCGAGATAAATAATGTGAGAGGATCTGGACATCCTGCAGTTGAGAGTGAGAGCTCTTTTAGTATTGGGATAGTAAAAGGCTGAATTAGGTCCACCACTCTTCGAATTTATTGCGAGACTTTCTTATGGGATGAGAAACGTTTTCTTAATTTTATTTTTTAAGAAGGTTATTCTCAGCTAATCTGCTTATATTTGTCATGCTGAACCAGTTGGAGCTTCAAAATCATCAACAGAGGTTATTTTGCAACAATCCTTGAAGAAAAGTAGAATGAGGACCAAGGTCTAGAAGAGCTGGCTGTTGGGAGTCTAATATTTTGTTAGTACTCCCCCTGTCTCTCATTCACTCTTCGTCTTTCATTTTTTTGTTCGATTCTTAAGTCATTACTTTTTATTTTCATCTTTTCGTTTTATGTAAGGATTGTGGCAAACAATTTTATGTGGGAAAAAAAATAAAGCCTTCTAATTTAAGTCTATTTTGAAATATGATGACATTTTTATTTGAGTTTGATCAAAATTTGATGTTTAGGTGGATTTGATGCTGCACATATGTTGCAGCTCAGCGAGTCAAGACAACAGTTGTTTCTTGAAAAACAATTCTCTTGATGCAGTTGCATTTGTTCACAACGATTCACCATGCATTTAGGTGTTTTTATTTGTGAGAATGTTGGATTACAAACCTATAACTTTTTAAGTGTTTTTATTTTTATTGTACTGCATTGGTTTTTCACTTATTTATTGATTGTTTGTCAGTATTTAGGATCACCGGCGTATTGATTTTTTTATTAGCTATTTAATATTATTTGCATTTAATGAAATCTATTTTAACACATGGACATAATATTTTATAATCAAAATAAAGACCCGTGCGTAGCACGGGTGAGAAACTAGTATTGCTAGAAGTACAGTAGACAAGACAGAAACATGTACGTATATTGAGATCCATTAATTAAAGAGTCGTCTAATTTAACCCATCTAACCTGCAAGGTTTGTGTTAGCCACCAAACCCTTCGCCTAGCGCCTAAGGAGTGCCTAGGAACCCGTGTAAAATTGAAATCTTCGCTTCTAGGGCGTTTTATTGCCTAGGCTCCCCTTGGGTTCGTGCGCCGCCTTTCACAACATAGTTTTGTACTGCTGCTACCCGAGGAATTCTGCAGCTCTTGCACTTACGAATCACCTCCCTTTGACTCCTATAAGTTACCAAACTTGTGTGGCATCCTCATATGACCCACGTTCACCATTTCATCGTCATCCAAAGGATCTCAGCATTAAATATATCACACTGTACATCATTGACTGGATGAAAGACCAACCTTCACCTTTCTTTTCTCGTGTATAAGCATCGGCTAGAGTTTGAGCCTACGTTGTGAAAGGCGCGCGCCCTTGGAGCTCGCGGCGCACGAGTCGCCCAAGGGGCACCTAGGCAATAAAGCGCCCTAATCGCCAAAATGTGTACATTTCTTTTTTAAATTTTTTCCTCGGGCGCCTAGGCACACCTTAGGCTCTAGGAAGGGCTTGGCGTCTCGCCTCGCCTATCCTATAGCCTAACACAACATAGGTTTGAGCTGAACTGGGTATTTTCCGTTGATCTGTAAGTCGACATGGCATCACTCACTTCCTACAAAGACGGCGATTTTATTTTAAGAGATCCCGAGTATACGATGGAACGCGAAGAGAATGTATTTGCATGGGTCTACACTTCAGGGGACAGCTGCATCTGCACACCCGTGTTTTGGTTTGACCATCAGAGGGGTGAAGGAGAACAGAAACCCACTTGTAAGGCTTTTCTTACTCGGTCTCCAGATAGTGAGGAATACAGGAATACAGGACTAGGATAGGACCATGCAATGGCGGAACCAGCATTTTAGAAAGGGGGGGCTAAAAAAAAAAAATCGCCCTAGACTATTAGTACTGTTAGCTAGCATGGTAGGAAATGGCAGAAAAAGTAGAGTGTGAATACAAAAGAGGATTGTTTTTCAGACCGACCATTCCTTATAATCAACCTGCATTTCTAAGATGTCGAACTGGTCAGATAACAAAAATAATAATCATTTCAACTGATCCTTTTTCGGAAACCTTCATTACTTATCAGTTAAAGAGAACACTATCAGTACAAAAATGTTTTCGTTATATATGTAATATGTATGTAGTAGTCAGGTTGATACAAATATACAAAAACCAGATTTACCAACAAAACCCATCAACCAATATTTAGATTGTCATCTATTCCTTTTAGTCGTACTTTTCATTCCTTTAGAGAAATAAACAAATCAATTATCCAATCAATACTGATTTTTCGGGCATGGATACTTTCAGCGTATACCATCATGCAATCCCTCTACCTGTCTCAAGATATAGTATCCATTGCTTCAACTTCTTCATGTTCAAAGTTTACATCTGGTACTTCATCATTTCTAGCATTTGATGGAGATGAAAATGGAGCATTACTTGTTGCTTCTTCTTCTCTTTCAGTCATTTGACTAGATTGAGGTTTGAAATATGTTTCCACGGTAATTCTCCCTCGCTTAGGCTGTTAGGCGGCCCTTTACGAAGAGCAGTGTAAATGTCCCTTGTACTGTAAACATGAGAAAGTTCAAATTTGCATCACATAGCAACAATTTTAACATAATAAAATCAAATTCTTACATAAGAAGTTAAAATTTTATTCAAATAGCAAGCTACATTATTAACACAAAACAATTGACAATTCTAAGGAAAGCCAAACCCTAGAAACTACTTATAAACATCACCATGAATGATCCTAACAATTTTAACAAAGTAAAACCAAATTAATACATAAGGAAGTTAAAAAAATTCATTCAAATAGCAAGATAAACTATTAACACAATTCTAAGAAAACCCCAAACCCTAGAAAATTCTTACAAAATTAATTGGCACGGACAAATTGATTAATTTCAATAATCTACTTCAAGTAAACTACATGTAACACGATTACTGATTACATCATCTTTAGAAAATCACAAACCCTCCATCAAAATCAAACCCAAAAAAAAGAAGCAAATATCATATGATTAAGTTCTTCCTTCAATTTGTAACTGTAAAACCTAATTAACTAAAGTCTGAAGTGAGACAAAGTAAGAAATTCCTTACCTGATATCTAAAGAAATTGGATCTTGTGAAAAAGTTGCATTCATATAATCAATTTAAGCAAATAAATTGCTAAATTCTTCGTCTCTTCCTGTCCTGTGATTCCCTTTTCTCACTTTTTAGTTTTTACTTCTTTTTGCTTTACCTTTTTATTCTATTCCTTTCAATCTGACGCTTGGTTAACTATAAAATCTGACGCGTGTGGACTAAAAACTATGACCTGGTGGACTAAACCATCGGAGTTGGTGGACTAAATTTGTAATTTTTACTTTTTATAGGGGAAAATTACTAGTCTGCTGGAGGTTTTGGAATAAAAGGGGGGGAGGGCGGGGGGCTCCATTCCGGGTTAGCCCACCCTTCCTTCCGCCCCTGGGACCATGCCATTTTCAAGTCAGGGCAAAGAATTTAACAACCTGGTAAAGAATATGCATTTAGTTAACCCGACATACATAATCCAATATAACACCACATTTCTTAAACTCTTGCAACACAAACGGTAGCATTTCATTTACTTGAGACCTTTAGTGCAATGCTCATTCATCTTTTGGAACAGCGCAATTTTTTAGCATTTAGATATTACCCGAGTGCAACTTAGACTGAAACTTAACTATTCCAAATTTATGTCCTTCCACAAAGAAAAATGAACTATTAATTGTCTGTTATATAACTTTGGATTACAAAACCCGAGAGAAGTTAAGCACCATATAATGGTTAATCCGTTTTCGGCTTTCAGATGATAGTCAAATTGGCCAACTAGTAACATGAACAGTGTTAGAAGTGACTTCAGAAGCCATCAATTATAACTCCATCTTCTTAAACTCTACTAAACTAAGAAGAAATTGAATTACACATGTTTTGCGTCATGATGTAAAAGTACTAGAAAATTAAGAGTTCTAATATTCTAAAATTCCAAGATTTAAAACTGGGAATAGGAACGAAATTGAAAAAGATGCATTGTGGTGGTTAAAACAAAAACCATCGTTAGCAGCATCATAGAAGTCACCAGTTCCTCATCTTCATCCGTACCACCATCCTCCTCCTCCTCCTCATCTTCATCAGTGCTACCATGGTCCTCGTCCTCGCCTCATCAGTACTACCGTGATCCTCGTTGTTATCACTATCAGTACTACCGTGCTCCTCATCGTCGTCACCAGTGGGACTATTCTCTTCATCCTTATCAGCAGCACCACCCTCCTCCACAAGGTGACAAGAACTATCACCAAATTTTCTTTTCAATGGAGTAAGAGAATCCTTTCCCCTTTTAAATAAAGAGTAAGATTTTGGAGTCTTGATATCCAATTTTGTACCGGAAAGAGCAGCAACCGTTTGAGTATTCTCTGGCAACTCATGCTTTGCAGCGGGTGCAGTTTTGGGGATTTTGATATCAGATTTGGTATCAGATGTCAAAGAGTCATCGAACATTTGGGGTTTGGGGGTTTTGATATTGGATTTCGCTGCGGAAACAGTTGCCGATGCTTGGCTTGGGTTACTGAACGCTCCTTCAATTTTCTGAGATATCGTCATTTTCTTTAAAATGAAATTGGTTTCTCTTAGATTTACAAATATAAAAGAGATCCGAAGTTTGTGCCAAATTTTAGGTTCAGTTATGATTTTCCCTCCAAAACTTGTTTTTAGCGTCAATTTGGATTCTTATTTCTTAGACTCGGTTACAAATTCGTGTTGTACTTGTACGAGTCCCCGGCACAAAGTTAAAGCCCACCCAAAACTGTCACCGTATTAAAAACTAGGACTCACATTCCTCACCGACTGTAGGTAGGCTAATTCCTTGGCACAAAAATAAAAAATAAAATAAGAAAGGCTCAGTTTACCAGGTCAGGTGGATAGGAAAATGACTTCCCCAAAATAAAATTCTAATAAAATAATGTATCTTATAATATCTAGTTAATTGCATTCTGTAGGATCCTGGTTGGTAAAACAACCTTCTTACATATGTTCCCTTGGATATATTAACTTCTTTATTTTGCCTTTCGTGGGAAAAAAGGGGGGTTTGGTATTGCTTGGAAAGACGGATTTGATCTGTCTGTTGTACATGCTAGCCAAAGAGGTTTCAAATGCACATCTCAATCTTATAAAGCTAATACTTTCTGTAATTTGATATTCATATATGGGGAACCTAACTGTAATCTTAGACCAGCTAGTTGGGCTCAGATTATGAGTGAACCCCATGAAAATACAAATCCTTGCATTGTGATAGGTGACTTTAACTGTATTCTCCTACCGGAAGACAAATGGGGAGGAAGAATAGTTACGGATAATGATTTGAAAGATCTCTGATCTTTAATGTCGGCTTGGGAGTTGAGAGAAATACCATTCTCAGGCCCGGATTTTACTTGGACCAACAGCCAAGAAGGAGATAGTCTTATAATAGAAAGAATCGATAGAGCAATTATAAATGATAATTGGGAAGAAAGCTTTCCCGATACTCATGTCTTACATCTACCCAGAATATCTTCGGATCACTCACCAATTTTAATCTCCCTTAGTGCTGAGGCTGATAATCTCCAAAGGTCTTTCCATTTTATGTCCAACTGGTCACAAGATAAAACATGTAAAATAGTCATTGAGAAGGCTTGGTCAAGCTGTGTAAGAGGTTCAAAACCTTACCAGCTAAAAAAAATTTTGAATATAGCAAAACAGAAACTGAAACTCTGGAACAAAGTATCCTTTGGAAATATTACCCATTCCATAAGGATACTAAAGCTTCTATTAACCATACACAAGTACATGACCCAGGTAATACTGGAAAAGTTTCTGAATTAAAAGACAAAATGACCTATCTGTATTCGCTTGAGAAAATTTTATGGAAAGATAAATCAAGAGAGCTATGGCTTAATGAAGGAGATAATAATAAGCCATACTTCCATAAAGCTATTGTGTTTCACAGAAAAAGAAACAATATATCTTGGATTAAATCAGCTAATGGAGATTGGCTCACTACAAGAGAAGCCATTGGTGATGAATTTATCATATATTTCCAAGATATTTACAAAACTTCTAAGCCTGAAGGTCAGGATGACTTCCTAGATTCTATGACACCTAAGGTCACTGATGATGATAATGAAAAGCTCTCAACTCCTATCTCAGACGATGAGATCAAAATTGTTGCATTCCAAATGGGAGCAAAAAAAACTCCTGGTCCAGATGGGTTCACAGGTCATTTTTACCAAGTTTACTGGGATGTTGTTGGTAAATCTGTTTGTGACATGGTCAATTTTTTTTCAACACAGGGTACTTACTTTCATAATTTAACCACATGAATATTTACCTCATTCCAAAATCTCATATGGCTGATTTTTTTGATCAATTTCGGCCAATAGAGTTTTGTAATTTTGCCTGTAAGGTGGTTTCGAAAACCATAGCGAATAGAATGAAACCTTTGATGGATAAAATCATCTCTCCCCATCAGAGTGCTTTTGTCCCAAAAAGACAAATTGCAGATAACATTATGATGGCACATGAGGTGATTCACACCATTAAGCAAAAGAAAAAAGTCAAAGTTGGACTTGCAGCAATTAAGCTGAACATGTCTAAAGCCTATGCCAAGCTTGAGTGGTTATTCTTGTCTAAGTCTATGACTAAGCTCGGGTTTCATCAAAAGTGGGTAAATTTAATTTTGAATTGCCTCAATTCAGTGATTTACTCAATTCAGTTGAATGGTAGCTGAATGGGTAATCTAAAACCTGAAAGGGGGTTAAGACAAGGGGACCCTATATCCCCATATCTTTACATCATATGTATTGAAGCTTTATCGGCATACATAACTAAACTCGAGAGATGGAACCTGGTTCACGGAGTTAAGATTGCACATGCAGCTCCACCAATAAGCCACCTCTTGTTTGCTGAAGATAGCCTCATTTTACCAAGGCTACGATACCTGAGTTCCACGCTACAAAGGAGTATCTACAGAAATACTGCAAAGCAAGTGGATAAGAGATTAATTTAAAAAATCTGGGATGTTAATAAGCAAAAATGTACATCCAAGACATCAGAGACTATTGGCAAGAATTCTAGGTATCTCTAACTTACACCTTGGAGAGAAATATCTAGGAGCACCAATTAACATCCAAAAATCCAAAACCCAAACCCACTTGTCTCTTTTATCTGCGGTGGAGAAAAGAGCAAATAGTTGGCTCACTCACTTTGTCTCTCAAGTAGGAAAAACAACTTTGATTAAACATGTGGGACAAGCTATGCTAGTTTACCAAATGGAAAATTTCTTAATTCCCAAGGGCCTTTGTCACAAAATTGATTCTCATCTGATGAGATTTTGGTGGGGAAGAGGATCCAAAATAAAAGAAAAGGAAAATTCACCTTTTGGCTAAGGAGAACAACTGCAAACCCAAAAAAGAGGGGGGATTAGGCTTCAGAGACAGTAAAAAAAAATCATGCTATGATGGCAAGAACTGTGTGGAGACTAGTAGAAAACCCAAATTCTTTGTGGGTTGTTGCTTTAAAAGTGAAGTACTTTGCTAAAACTGATGTCCTACACGCTAAATGCCCAAGTACTGCTTCTTGGGTATGGAAATGTATCTACAGAACAATGGAAAAGATTAAACCATTCATTTCGTGGGTGGTAGGGGAAGGAACCTTCATAGATCCTTGGTGTGACAATTGGATCCCTTCTAAAGGAGCTGCCACACCAAAGGATAACACCATTTCTGATTATAATCTTACAGTAGATGATTTCATCGATCCACACACCAGAAAATGGGACTCAGTAAAGCTTGAAGCTGTTTTTGATCAATCTTCTGTAAAGAAGATTGAAGATATTCCTACTAGAGATAGACAAATTTGGACTAATGCTAAAGATGGTAGATTTTCTACCAAAATTGTATATCATAGTCTCTCCTTAAGAGGAGACACCGATAACTCTGACCTATGGATCAAAGTATGGGCACATAAAATACCTGCAAGAATTAAACTATTCATGTGGAAGGCTTTAAAAGAAGCTCTACGTGTGAATCTAGTTTTGCATCAGATAATGCATACCACAAACTCCACCTTCCCTAGATGTAAAATCAAAGAAGAAACCATTATGCACTCATTAATTTCGTTCTCACACCTTAATGCAGTATGGGCTCAAGTGAATATCCAAAATCAACAATTTCAAGATCAAACATTTATTGATTGGATAAGATACTGGCTGCAGTTGATTCCATATAAGGATGACTCTAATAGAGAAGAGTCATTTACAATAATTGCTAACATGATTTGATCAATTTGGACCAGCAGAAACACAATTGTTCATACAGGGAAAATTGAAGAACCTTCCTCAATCTTGGCTAGAGCAAAAGCGATGCTGCCGCTGCAGACACCTCAACAATTTCTTCAAAGGATTACTGTTATGACTCATGTCTCTGATATTTCCTCTTGGACTTCCCCGATAATCGGATGGATTAAAATTAATTGTGATGGGGCTTGGAATCTATCTTCAATAGACGGTGGCATTGGATTTTTTTTTTCCGAAATTCTAATCACCAATTCCTAATTGCGGAAGGAAGCTACATCTCTTGTGGATCTGCGGAGGAAGCGGAAATACGAGGAATAATAGAGGCTATGAGAACTGCTTAGGAGAGGAAAGACCAATATATGTAAAAAGACATAATAGACTTAACTTTTGAGCATTTATGAGATAATATCACAATGCACAAAACATAAAGGCACATGTATCATAAGACATTTGCAATATATAAAACCAATAAGATTAAATGCTGCAAGTTCATCTTCCAAAACTTAGAATTTAAATAAATAAATCTAAAAACATGCAAGATGAAAAATGTTGGAAATAGCTTGGGTAATCACAATATATACTATACCAAACCCTAGTTATCCTTCTTGAGCAAAAGAATAAATTCTCACAAGAAGTTTCCTAGACATCAAATGATATGAAACGAAGGAGCTAAGCATCATCTTCCTCATCATCGGAATCCATCCAAGAGGATTGAACTTTATCCATTTCTTCCTTGATTTCGGGATTTTTTTTTAGCAATCACAAATAATTGTTTTTGCACAGATTTTACCTTGGAACCTACCTTACAAGCACCCTTGTGAATTGGTTGAAGAAGACTCAAGGTGGTATGATCACAAGAACCGTCAAGAGTGTCACATCTTTGTCTTTTGTAGAAGTTTATCTTCATATGTTTGAAAATACTTTGACGAACCGGTTTGGGAGTTCCAATAGAGTTGCCAATGGGACCTATGGCGTGTTCTCGACATATTTTCCCAATTAAGCATGGATGTTAGCATAAAATATCCTTATAAGAGTGTCAAATACTTCACCAAGACCATCGAACATGTTACCAAGATTATACTTATCAAAACAAGATAAATCTTCTGTATGACCACTTTCCTTTACCAATTTCTTCTTTAGATGAAATCCCTAGTAGAAATTCTTTCAAAGGTCTTACTACTAGAATATTGACAAACAAAATTCTAATAGAATCTTGATCACTTGGTATAATCTTACTCATGAGAGTGGATGCAACAAGACCCTTAGAAATTCTTCTTGGTCTCTTATCATCTCCATAAAAACTTCCCATAATAGCTAAAAAAATGGTAAATTGAGAGAAGAAAAACAAGATTAGAATTTTACTTGAAGAACTCCCTTGAAGATGATTGCCTACTTCACTCTTCCTTGATACAATTTTAAGATTTTATGAAAAACCTGATTTAAGGCAGCTTGAGAACATGTGATGTAAGCATCATGAGTTAATATAATACGATGGCCTGTTTATTAGAAAAAATAAAGTGGAAATATAAGCCATCGAGACTTTGTCTCCGGTGGGAAAGACTTTACCTCTTGGCACATGTTAAATCAGTTTTCCAAATTGTCCTACCTATAGTGGGTAATTAACGGGCAAATCTTATAGTTTATCCATCGATCCCATAGGAATTGGCCTCATCCCCCTACACTAAGAAAACTAATTAGTACATTAGGTGCCTATTGGAATCACTGTCCCATGAGCTTTTTAATAAGCCAAAACCACTAGATTTTTTATTTTTTTTATAGTTCGTCCATCCCATAGAAATTGGCCTAATTCCCCATATAAGAAAACTACTTAGTACATCAAATGCATTACGCAACCATTGGAGAAAGAGCATTTTAACAAGCCAAATTTGCAAGGAAATTTTTTCTTCTAGAAAATATCAAATTTGTAAGAGAAGGTTACAAGGTGTCGAGCCCTTACATCAAAGATCAAAATAAAAAAGAAAGAAATGTCAAACGAACAAACAAACCGGGAAGAGAAAGAATGGAGAACCGTTGAAGCATTTAAATTGTGCATTCGAAGAAGAACAATAACTGGAAGAATGAATGGTGTTAGGAGTACTCTCCAACCATTAATATGAACCCTAAAATAAGAAAAAAATACTTGAAACAAAGAAGTAAAAGAGAGAAACTAAAGAAACTAAACCTAAACCTAGAAATCTACTAAAGAAAGAAGCTCAGATTTGCTCAGATTTCGCTTGAATCTGGTCGGAATAGCAGACGTGAATCACATAAAATAGACAGAAATAAGAGAAAAGTTTAACAAGTATAATTGTTTGATGACCAGCAACATTTGCCTCTTTGTATTAATGAATAAAAACAATACTCATAAACGGTGGTGCTATTCAGCTCCCTGTTCTCCACCTCCCTACTCTGCTCCCTCCAATCTAAACCCCACATCTGGAGAATGGTGAACCCCACATGTACCTGAATGTGATTCAAATCCTTGATATGTGGTGTAGATTAAAGGGAGCAGAGTAGGAAGGTGGAGAATAGGGAGGTGAATAGCATTTCCGACTCATAAACTTTGTCTCTAATATGTTTATATCTTAACAATTCTTTGTAACCTCCATGCATGCATGATTACTCCAATCATTGCTTCTTATAGTTGGATGGTCTAGTGGAATCACTTTCGACCGCCCACTCTTGAACATCCATAACAAGAACAATTTTAAGACCTTCATACTATTTTTACTGTGCCCGTTAATCTGCATGAAATTCTAGTAGCTAATAAAAAAACGTAATAGAGTCGATGTCATCCATTTAATATAAGATTTTTGTTGTGTATATTAAGTATCATATGACTCATGTATACGTAAATCATACTTGTAAAACATAAAAATTTAAATTGTAAAGAATAAAAGTTTTGATCAAAATATAAAATTAAATTAATATATCAGAGCGTAGGATTAGACATTGAAGCCTCAATCCAATATCATATAAGAATAACTGATACATTAATTTCATACTAGTAAATTTCACTCTCTTCTTATTATCAGACTGAATTATAACGTTTTAAACCATGTGGGAATATAAAAAATGAACGATGTTTTGGGGACTATCCCAAAACAGTGGGGGACTACTTATTTATTCAAATGTCCACCCTAAATTTTAAGGGGTGTCCTAAAAGATTAGGGAAGACTAATCTGCCCTTATCCTAATTAAGGTTATAACTAATCCTAATAACCCACTAATTTAACCACTACCCACTAATCTAACCCCCTACATTAAAGCCAAAAATCAGTTTCAAAACCTTTTCTTTTCTTTTATTCTTCTTCTTCTTCTTCTTCTCCAACATCAACCAAGAAGTCCGATTCGAGTAAAATGAAAATCCGCAGGTAATTTCCTTCATACCCATTCCTTTTAATCGTTTTTTGTTGAAAAAATCGATTAGAAATCATCAAAAACCATAGAAAATGGTAGTTACAGTATAGATTTCGGCTAGGAGAAATTTTGAAAACCCTAGATTTTGGTAACCGAATTTTCAATATGAAGAACAGTTCGGCCAAGTAGGAATTTTTAGGTAACCGAACTATGTAGTTCGGTAAGCTCGCAAAAAAAAAAATCGTAACCGAACTCTTTCTTTATATGCGAAATTTGAGTTCGGTTTAGTCGATAAATTTATATAGGTAACCGAACTTTGATAAAATATAGTTCGGTTACTTGGCAATTTCTATGGGGTAACCGAACTTTGATCTGTCAACAATAAACTTGTAGTTCGGTGACTTCGCAACTTATACCAGATATTGTGATCTTGCCGAACTTGTTCTTTGGAATTTTCTATGGTATAGTTCGGCAACATTATTACTACACTCGACTAAACCGAACTACAAAGTTCGGTTAGCTATTCAATGATCGTGATTTGCGATCTTGCCGAACAAAAAGTTCGGTAACAAAGGGACTAAACCGAACTATTAACTGTATACTCTATAAAATTAGTTCGGCAACGTTTTCTGGAAAAAGATAACCGAACTCTCAAAAACCTCCATTAAAACAGAGTTCGGTTACCTACGTATGCTGAAATGAGTAACCGAACTGCACATATAGGAGAGTTCGGCTACCTGTTTTGCAGAATTGCTAACCGAACTACTTTGACCTAGCCGAAATTTCTTCCTGAAAATTTTGATTTGGCCAATTTTTTTGCACAATTCAAGCTACATTAACTAAATTTGAGCCATACATGAGTACCCATAACTTCATCTTCTGGTTGTGGCTGATAAAATTCATCATTTGGGTTCTTCCCTCTTTTTCTTCATCTTTTCTTCTTCTTCTTCTTCTTCTTCTTCTTCTCTCTCAATAATTCTGATTCCAACAAAACTATCTTATTAATAACTCACTAATCACTAACTAATCATTTATTAATCATTACACTAACACTAACTAATCAATAAACTAACTAATTTAATTACCAAGGATAAATTTGGTATTTAAAAAAATTTTAGATTAGGGGTGACCCAAAATTACTTCAGATATCCATCCCCAAATTGGAAGAGTAGTCCCCCACTGTTTTGGGATAGTCCCCAAAACATCGTTCTAAAAAATCCCACCAAATTCTAGTGAAAGGATCCCAAACAGACTATAGGGCATAACAGTCCTTGAGTAAGCCCAAGCCCATAACATACAAGTCCAAGTAAAAGGCCTTCAAGAGTTGAAACAAAATAGTTACACGTTCTGCATGAACGCGCAATTGGGGGATATAAATTACTTCCCCCAACCAATAGTGTCTGCTAAGGGGTGTGTTTGGGGGGCAAAAATACTAAAATATTCTTCCCTCAAAATAAAAATCAAAACACTTAAAATCAAAAAACAAAATCATATCCTCCATTTCCATCTTCACTTCTTATTAATCTCTTTTAGGGTTAGGGCTTTGAAACCTAAATATTCCTCACTCCCTTTCAAATTCTCTTCTCCTTCTCTGCCGGCTCCTCACTTTGAAAACGATTTTTTTTTTTTACATTCGGAAGTGATGAAGACCATGCCGGAAGTGATGAAGTCCATGCCGGTATAGATGAAGACCATGCCGGTAGTGATGAAGACCATCTTGGAAATTATTATTTTTTACATCGCCAGAAATGATGAAGACCATGCCAGAATTGATGAAGACCATGCCGTCACTAAATGCCGGGATGCTCTATAGAAATCTATCAATGCCGGTAGTCAATGAATTTTTTTTTCAATTTTTTTGATAATTTACATCATGTGCCGGCATAGAAATTTAAGCAACATACTATGCCGTTAGTAGTACCGGCATGCTCGAGAATTAACTGACTGTGCCGGCAGTGGAATGATTAAAACCAGAAAAAAAATTCAAAACAGAATAGGTTTTTTCGGGAGGGGAGGGGCTATGCCCCCCCGGACCCCCCCGGATAGTGGCAAACATTTATGAAAATTTCCAACAAATGCCGACATGTGTTTTTTCGGTTGAATACAATGCCGGCTAGCCTTTTAAAATGGGGGATACCGGCATTGTATTCATACTACGTCCATGCCGGCACCGAGCTATTTCAGCTGCAACAATGGTGGACTGAAAGAAAAAAATCAAATTTTCAACACATTGGCACCTTTACCTGAGTATTGGGAGTGCTTGTACAATTATCCTCCATTTTTACCAAAAAAAGTTCCCTCTAAATTTTTCCCTCCTACTCTCACCTCACTCACCCAAATTCAAATAAAAATACACACTAATCATTTAACATATACTTAAGATTTTTACTAATTGTAATTAACCACTAAACTTGATTAATGAGGGGTAGATTAGGAATTATATAAAATACTTAGATAAGAGGTGACCCTGATTTGATATTTGGATCCATTTTTTGTCTTTTTCCTCTATCCCCAATTAGTTTTGATATCCCCCAATTGCGCGTTCTTTTGCATTGGCACAAATTTAAATCAATATTTCGAAACAAATAAATCAATCAAAAATTGAAAATAAAAATCTACACAAATACTTGCAGTATAGCCGCCGGGTGCGTACGAGTATAAAATTCTGCAAATTCTCCAATCTTCTTCCTTTTCCCCCTTCATTATTTTGGCTTTTAACCATCGTTACAGAGTTACACGTCCACCTTAACTCATCTAGCATGAAAGGGTTTGTCTACCGATTCCATACTGTTGCAACCCAATTTTTAAGTTCTCGCACTTACGAACCAGCTCTCTGTGAGTCTGTGACTACTCCTATACAAGTCACGCAAACACATCCTGTGACCCACATTCATCGTCATCCTAACGATCGATCTAATCAGCATGGCGTCCATGCTGGGTGGGATAACAACTTTCACCTTTGCCACCATAAATAGATGACGAAATTCGTCACGTACTATTATGCCAACCAGCGGTTGCAAACTTAGTATCTCACATTCTCGCGTATGAAAGGTATACAAAAGAAGGGATGTTTCAGCTAAACTAGTACGGAGAGCTGAAAGAAAAAAAGGTATGCAGGGCTATTGTTTTGACGGTAGACACTCCTAAACTTGGTTGAAGATGGGCAGACATAAAGAATAAGCGTGATCCCTTTTCTTTCATTAGTTTAACAGGGTTGTTTTCAATCGGTCCTCTTTTTGCAGCTAAGTCTTGGGGTGCTAATCTAGCAGCTAGATTGGCAATCCATGTCAGCTAAGACAACCACCTAAGTCTTATGGGAGTGCTAATCTAGCAGCTAGATTAGCAGTCCAAGTCAGCTGGGACCACCGTCTGGCGATGAACCGTTCATCGCTTTAAATCTCAGCCGTCAGATCTGACTTAAATCGTCGAGCGCTGAATCATTCCGCAAAAAAGTGGTTTTCCAAGCGCTGAATGATTCAGCGTAACTATCTAGCTGTTAGTTCACATGCGAGCAACTGTTAGGAGAGAGAACTAGTGTTAACTAATAGACAACACTTTTTTTTTTAATTGCAACACATTTCTGCTAATCTAGCAGCTCAATCTAGCCCATAAGACTTAGCCTAAAAGCTGTAGAAGTAGGAGTAGCTGGGGTTATTGTATCAAACCATGGAGCTCGTCAACTTGATATTGTTCCAGCCACTATTTCTGTTCTCGAAGAGGTGATTTTCTGCTTAAACTTTTTGAGAAGTCGTAGTTTCTTTATAAAATAACCATCAATACCTTTTCCAGCAGCCTTACTTTTTGTGTTGTGACCATAGGAGAACACTTAGCCATCGAAAGCAAATTATGCCTGAAAATTTTCCTTGCATACGAAATGAAGGAACCAGAATCTCAAATTGATTTTATTGATAAGAGTTTTTGAATAATTACCGACCCATAATCTGTTCTCATAATCTCAAAGTTATAAATGAGAGACGGCACACAGCTATTTATAGACCAAAACAACAACATGATTGAAAAATCAAATAACAGAACACGAAACCGTAAATGCAACACTGCTTAGAGACAGTGTTGCAGTAACTATATTAACAAGAGATATGCAATGAACCAAGTATGGCGTCTGTATGGTCTTGCACCATCTTCCATGCTTCAGTTACGTGTCGTTCCTCTGTCAATGTTTCCTCCACGGCAAACCGAATCATGTACACCCCTCCAACAACAGCGTGAGTCATATATATCTGGCCGGACGCATTGACTGATTCAAGCAGTTTTGCATTAATCTCATTTGTTTGTGCTTCAATGTGCTCATTTTCAACTATTTTTTGCTTGAATATTGCAGTTGGTTTAAGTCGAAAACAGACCATGGAAAATGTTCTAGGAACCACAATCTCAAACCTGATATCCATGCCAATGAGCTCTTGGAATTTCTTAGCCATTTCAACATGACTCCTAAGGAAAGTTCTCAAGTTGGCGATTCCGTACCTGCGGAGTACTAACCAAAGCTTCATAGACCGAAATCTTTGGCTGAGAGCTGCTTTCCGTTCCTTGTAAACCGTAACTTTTTCTGATTCGGCTGCTTTGTTCAAATACTCTTGATTTGTTGACAATGCCTTAGCAAGGGAATCAAAGTTTTTAACCCATAAACAACAGCAATCTAAAGTAGTCATGAAGAACCACTTGTCAGGATTTAGACTAAACGAGTCTGCCTCCTCCACACCATAAATGAAGTGCCTGAACTCTGGGCAAATACAAGCACTTCCAGCATATGCTGCATCCACATGAACCCAAATACCATACATTTTAGCAACCTCGCTAAGGGGGCCAATAGGATCTACTGCTGTTGATGTAGTTGTACCGACGGAAGCACATAGAAACAATGGCACTAATCCGGATTTGATATCAGCGAGAATTGTAGATTGAAGTGAATCGGGTGAGAGCCCGAAGTTTGTAGCCTTTGAAGTAGCGATAACACGGTAGTTCTTTGGGTTTATACCAGCAATTTGAGCAGCTGTTTGTAGGGCACAATGAGTTTGATCAGAAGCATAGACAACTAGCTTGTTAATATTTTGTCTACCAATTTCGTTCAACATTTTATCTCTTGCTACAGTTAGCGTACATAAAATGGCTTCACAAGTAGTCCCTTGTAGAACACCTCCTCCGCCTGCACTTCCATCTGACGAGAACAGAAATGATTTGGGAAGTGTAAGCATTTTACCGAGCCAATTCATGACAATATTTTCTAACTCAGTTGCAGCTGGTGAAGACTTCCCATTAAATCCGGTTCTAAGCATCTCACCGAGGAACCCAGCAACGGAACCACTAGAAGGATTACAGTTTGGATTCTGCCAATGAGTAAGACCAGGGATAATATCATTTTTGACATCTTGAAGAATGGTTTCAATTGTTTCAGAGTTGTTTGGAGCTGATTCAGGTAATCGTTTACGCAAGTATCCAGGTTCGAATTGACTCCTTTTCGGATGACTCTCAACATTTCTGTAGTAATCAGCAAGGAAATCAATGATCATGTGACCTTGCCTTCTGAATTCATCTGGATCAAGTGGGTTTTGTGAAGATATTGACATGCTTTCAAGGTTATTAGTAATTGGAAGTCTATCCATTACTACTACTTGAGTTGATGTGATGAGTGAGTTGGACAGAATTGGTGTTGAGATAATGAAGAAGAATAGATGTTGTGAAAATTTTATATAGAGAGAATGAAGCACGTGATTGCCATGTGTTGGATCCGCGATTGGCTCTGTAGTACAATCTATCTCGATCTAAGTTAGATCTGTAGGCAGAATCAAATATTTCTCACGCAGCTCATGCTGCTTAGTTTAACTTTATGAGAACTGCCCTTTCATCCTGTCTTCATCGATTCTACTTCATTGTGTCGCATTTCTTCCCCATTTCCTTGTGTTCCTCAGCAAAAAAATTTTTTTAATAAGTTTAGCACATCTTTGGCAGATAACACGGTCTCCAGATTAGCATTTCGTGTACATGAATCGCACATGCATTTTTTTAACACGTTTTAAGATGTATAGGTAACTATTGTAGTATTATTTTTCTCATCAAGATGGAATCTACTCAACAACCGAACCCATATATATGTAGTATTATGTTTCTCGTCAAGATGGAATCTCCTCAACAACCGAACCCATATATATAAACTGGGTGCAACACGACTGTTAATAGAAATATTTTTCCTCAACGAGTCACATGTGAAGATGTGATTATGACGACATTGTTTGCTCTATGTTTTTACATCCATTTACCTGGAAGCATATATGGAAAGTATCATGCATGGAACTATTTATTTATTTTTGATACGACTCCCTTCCGAATTCCAGTGCGCGCCATAACTCCAAAACGTGGGGTGTTATTTTTTTTTTTTTAGTGGAATGATGATTTCATATAGTGGGTAGTGGGTACGGTCTAATGATACAGCAGATAAATTGACAAAGAAAGAATCTTCCAACAAATTACAGGTTTCATATTCGAAAACCTTGATGGGATCATATAGCTAATAATTAATCAGTACTTCAGATGTAACTATCGCACTGCACGAAACATAATTAAATTTACCACCGTTTCGACAGCCTAACATGCAAATTTTCTATGTTAAGCATCGGAACACTGTATGCAAGTTTTATATAAGGAGAGAGATGTTTAGCATGTAAATTATTAACGGAGTCCAATTTTGTGCACACACCTAGGGTGCACATAATAAAGGATTTTATTGGCTAGATTTAACCAACCATTATCTATATTAGTATCTTGCCCATACGTTGCATAGGGTTAAGTTAATTGAACTATTATTTGTGCTGAAAATGTAGAGACGGGCCTTTCCTATTATGTCAAAATGTAGTATCTATCTACTTGCATAGAGATCGCGGAGTATTAGCAGCTCGGATAGTTGTAGCCATAACTGCAACAACTGTAGCTTCTCTGCGTGCTTAATTATATTATTTGAGCTGAGCAGAGTATGTTAGATTGCTATATATATAATCGGCCTGCCTGGTTGGGGCGACCAATTTTTGGCCAATTTTCAATAAGCATTTTGAAGTTGACAACTGACACTTATTTTACTGTTGGGAACTATTAAGTATTGGTATCGTGAATGTTTCATAATTCACCACCTCTTTCTCATTAAGTACTCAAATAATGGAACAACTACTAAGAAACACTTACTTGATATTCAGTTGAAAATAATTAAGTTACTCAAAATAATCACTGAGAAGTAAACTACTAAAAAAAGTAATTTTACCCAAACCGCTAAGAAAGAGTCACTAAAAATCAAACTACTAAGGAACTAATCTTATCCAAATCACTAAGAGAGAAATATATGCACTCAACTCGATCGAACATTTGATTATCTTCATTATCTTCTTGAGTATGTTCATCATACTTCCTTTTCGTCATCCTCTTGAGTATCTTCATCATCTTATGAAAGTATCATTCGGCTCAGCATATTTCTTTTTGGCGTCTCATTATTCATAAGTTCATAATTTTGCTGCTTTTTTGTTTGGTATGTTTCATCCTCCAAAAGCACGACCTTTTGAAATGGGAATAATTGGTTTATGTGTGTCCCCTATCCACCGATTATGGCGATGTTTTTCGTGGTTGATGAACTTCAACAATAATCGGTGTACGTTAATGCCTACATCAACCTATTCTGGTTGAGTTTCAGAAAAATTTGACGAAGAGATTTCGGATATTCATAGTTAAATTATTGACGAATCCATCTTTAAAGGAATGGGTTATAAAGGGTTTTGACTCACTCGAACTGTTTGTCGCCAAAACTATTGTTTAAAAAAAATTTAAAAATAAACTAAATTGAATTGTTATTTGGAATTAGGTTTTAGTTTTTGATTTTGATGGAAATTGAAAATAAATAGATTAGGATTTAATTTTTCGAGTTAAGTTTTGTTAATAAAATTGATTTAGGTTTTTGTATTAGTTTTAGATAATTAGAATTATTAAGGTTAGTGTAGTGGGTAGTATTGTATTTTCATACACATTAGACATCCATATCCCTTTCTCAAACAGTTATCATTGCTTATGTTAGGCGTAATGTTTCACTTTTCATGCCGAGTTTTTACCTGTATGTTCAATGTTTGATATGACTAATCATGAGTAGCTTAGTACTAACTGTTGAGGATAATAGTCTCCCATAGACAAAACCCCTAGATCCTCCATAAACTATTGATTTTAGGGTAGATGCCCATATTCTATCACTACATAGTTAGAGGTTTCCATTTTCAGTTGTTGTTGCTGCTGCAAGGTACATCACTGCTGGTGACTTGAATTAAGGTAGACATTTAACATTGGTGCATCAAATCTTACTGTACCTTCTTCTTTAGGAAATTGCTCAAAATCCTTGGTGTTCTTGTAGTACTAGTCAGTGAAACTTATTTGTAGTTGGCAGTATTTAACTGTTACTCCCTCTGTGCAGAGAGTGCGGCTCTTTCTAGGACAAAGGTAGTATAACTCAAAATGAAAGGTCGTTTTATTATACGTGTAAAACAATCTCTGGATGAAGGTCATCTTATCTGTTTGCGTCTGGAATACCTTTAAGAAACGAGTGGTAAACTGAAAGTTCCCACTAAATTAATTACGGGTGCTCCCTCGTATATGTATTAACTTTAGATTATGTTATGACTACATGGGCGGTCATATGAGAAGGCTAACTCGGGCTTTACCCCAGGTAGTCCTGGCAGTTAAAAAACCTGTTATTTTTTTACTAAAGCCAGTTTGGAATTGCTTTTATTCTATCAAGAGCACTTTCCCTTCTCATAATTTTGGGTATCTACAATTCAAATAGTAACTAATTGGGACAATAGTTAAAGGAGAAGTGCCCTACCTTAAGGGAGAAGTGCCCTACGGTGGTGCATGCTGTGGATATTAGGTGAACAAACCCGACCAGAGTTTACACGGTCATGCAACAAGGAATGAAGACTCCATTCATCAACATGAAGCTCGTGGATTCTAGTTGAATTGGAGGGAAAAAAATTGATTTTTTTTTTTGATAATATTGATTGCCGGATCTCCTTTATAATATTGATTGCGGGATCTGTGAATACAAAGCATGTATTGAGTCGAAGTAGTTAACTTGTATATGAAGTTTATGTATAGCTTGTGTAGCAAGTCTGTCATATAAGGAAACCCCGAAGGGTTTACCTCTTTACCTGATATGTGTTTTGTATAAATTGAATGAGACATAACACTTTTGTGTTGTGCCAGAATATTATAGATTCAACTTGGTATCAGAGCTTCGATCCAACCCTAACTTCCGCCTTAGTTAAAACAAACAAAAAAAGAAAAACCTAGCTTCCGCCAGAACACTAATTAGTTTTGAGAAAAATACACTAATAATTGAGAAAAAAATCAACACTAATTAACACGAAGCTTGCAATAGTACCCACAGAATACATACATAATCTGTGCCTGATATGATAACATCTTCATCAACTATTCAATATCAATAACCGTATTTATGTGATTTTCACAGTTGTCTTTTTAAACTAATTAAAGTTAGCATCGTGTCAGCAGTTGATATGATACAATTGATGTAAATAACATGAGATGATCAGTGCTTAATCACTCCAATCTCCCTTCCCCAATGGTTAGCAAGTACACACATTCATAAATCTAAACTTAAATTCAAATTAGTTTTGCCAGATGGGTTTCGCTAGTGCGCACAGATACTAGGGCTGCCAATGGGTACCCGATTACCCGGAACCGAACCAGACCCGAGTGTGTCGGGTCTAGTTCCGGGTCCCAAAATTGGACCCATTAGCAAAATCACTACTCGGCGGGTAGACCCGTTAGGAACCGATAAGCTTTTGGGTCCTAACGGGTATTACCCGTCGGATACCCGTCAGGTATCGGGTACTTGAATATTTACCTTTTACTTGTTAATTTTACTTAAAATTTGAGAATTTTGTATAGTTTTGCTTCAATTTTTTTCATTCATTCTTTATTTTCTTACGTTTAATCTTAATTAGAACATTGACATAAATATAATAATAATTTTATTTAAAAAATTACTAGATTCTAGCTAGCATAACAATCATAGGAATAGATTATCAAAAAAAATATTTGATTTTAGAGGACCCGATAAATACCCAGACCCGACGGGTATTTAAAGTTTTTATCGGGTCCGGTTCTGGGTCCATTAATTTAGGAACCAGACCAGGAACCGTTAGGACTCGGACCCGATGGGACCCGTTGGCACCCCTAACAGATACTGATATGGAGATACGGATATGGGGATATTGATACGGGATTCATTAATAATTCATTTTAGTATAAATAATCACATAAAATAAAATAAAAAATCTTAAATACTATCGGGAATACTTTAAAAAAAAAAAAAAAAAAACAGATAAAAGCTATCTAACATCTCGCTCGCCCATCACTCATCAATATTGTCTTCATCAAAGAGCACAGCTTCTAGTTTTAGCTCGTCAAGTGAAAGACTTTCAACTTCAAGCTTTTCCACACCGTCTAGTGGATCAAATTCATCTTCACTGATATCCCACATTCTACTTTCTCTTTTCGTATAATTTTCACTTTTTCGTGAAAGGAGATGATGATTACTATGAACGAACACTAAATCCTCATCACATTGGGATACAATCTTGTTTCTCTTCATTGAATGGATAAAATCATATATGCTCCGATTTCTCTCCAATGATAAAATTATATATCCTCCAATTATATTATAGGAAGTACTCCCTCTTAGAGCATCTGAGGGGTATCCTGGAGTATCCCCTACCTTTTTCATAATTAATAAAAAGGGATACTTTAAATGGAGTATCCGATACGTATCCCTAAGTATCTCCAAGTATCTGGAACTGATACGGCGCCCAATACGGATACATCACCAATTTTGAAATGTATATACATGCTTCATAGGACGACAGTATCATGTCGGCCCCAATGGGAGCTGATATTTCTGGTCCAGAACTTGGCCAATGTTGGGGGCGTTGGTTTATTGGCTAGCCCAGTTGTATGCATATAAATCTTGATCTTTGTTACAATTGTCTCTTAATTGGAGAATATGTATAATACGACACTGAAAGCGATAAGGGATACTAAGAAACTCACTAATAAGCCATTTTGAGCTGGTATTATCTTGGAATTTGATCAAAGCCATACTGTCAGGCCAAAATTCGAACAAAACCTCGCATGCATGCAAGTTTTCTAGGGAAACTATCCCAAAGAGACGGTGGATGAAACACATAAAAATGGATTCAAGATCCTGCACCAGAATGGTTCAGTTGACGATGTAGAAAAAACAATGGCTGCAGGTGTTGATTGTATCATCGCACAGGGGGTAAAAGCCGGAGGACGTGTTATTGGGATTGTATGTATAAAACTCTTTGTTGGATAAATATCTTCGTTACCGATTTCTCAATAATACGACTTGTGTATTATATCCACCGATTCGTTACAACTCTTTGTAACAACAGTTTTCTTATGTATTACATCTCTTGTAATACATTTGGTCACCGAAAACAAAAACAAGAAACGAAGAAGAATGGAAAGAACTGATCAATCCAGAAATACATTAAGAAAAACTTATTTCGGTGTATTGAGGCGAGTAATCTCTTTACTTAAGACATTTAATGCCCTGTACTTAATGTTGTTACAGTGTATGGCATATGTCTCCAGCATTCAATAATAACTTTGGTGCTCTACGCAGCATCCGAGGATCACCAAACATCGAACGCGAATAGATGTACCACAAACTATTCTTTAACTCTTGAAGACAATATGCAAACTAAAATTTTAAAGGAGAATGTGTGGGGTTTGAAAAAGTGGGGGTAAAAAAATCTCACCCAATAATTCGCTTAACAATCTGTATGGACTAACTCCAATATACTTTTAAGAGAATCAACTAGACAGTCAGCCTCAATCTTATTAAGAAGTATATCAAAGAGTTATATCTCAATTTCTCGATTCAATCCTTACTCAAGCAAATAAAAATCTGCGAGTCTAATTGAATACAAGAGAAATTAACTTGAACGGTAAGACCAATGTTCAAGTATCAATCAATTTCAATCAACAACCAAAGGTCGGATTTCCCAATTGATTGATTCAACGCACAACCTGTGATATTTCAATTATATAACGAAATATAATGAGGAAATACACCATAAGTTTTGTTAACGAGGAAACCGTAAATGCAGAAAAACCCCGGGACCTAGTCCAGATTGAACACACACTGTATTAAGCCGCTACAGACACTAGCCTACTACAAACTAACTTCGGTCTGGACTGTAGTTGAACCCCAATCAATCTCACACTGATCCAAGGTACAGTTGCTCTCCTTACGTCTCTGATCCCAGTAGGATACTACGCACTTGATTCCCTTAGCTGATCTCACTCACAACTAAGAGTTGCTACGACCAAAAGTCGAAGACTTAAATAAACAAATCTGTATCACACAGAAAAGTCTACAAGAATAGATAAATCTGTCTCCAACAAAAATACCTACAAGTTTTGTTCCGTCTTTTGATAAATCAAGGTGAACAGGAACCAATCGATAACCCAGACTTATATTCCCGAAGAACAGCCTAGAATTATCAATCACCTCACAATAATCTTAATCGACTAGTGAAACAAGATATTGTGGAATCACAAACGATGAGACGAAGATGTTTGTGATTACTTTTCTATCTTGCCTAACGGAGAAATTAATCTCAAGCCAATCTTACGATTGCACTCAATCATGATAGAAACAGTAAGATCAGATCACGCAACTACAGAGAAAATAGTTGGGTCTGGCTTCACAATCCCAATGAAGTCTTCAAGTCGTTAACCTACAGGGTCTCGGTATAAACCTAAGGTTAAAGGAGAATCGACTCTATCTTATACAACTAGTATCACACAGGATGTGTGGGGATTACTTTCCCAGTTGCTAGAGTTCTCCTTTATATAGTCTCCAAATCAGAGTTTGTAATCTAAGTTACCTTGGTAACAAAGCTTTCAATATTCACCGTTAGATGAAAACCTGATTAGATTCAAGCTAATATCTTTCAACCCTTAGATCGAACTTAGCTTGTTATACACATATGAAATATACGTCATTTAGGTTTGTGTAACCGTACCTTAACAGGTACAATTCGTTGGTTCAACGGTAGTTAACCAAATGGTTAGCCATATGAGCACTTTCATATCAACCTTATTCATCTTCACCATAACTAGTCCAAATGACTCAAATGAACTAGTTCAAGATTTGTTCAATAGCTTAGATCTTATAGTAGTACACAAGACACAATCGAAGCAAAATCGATTTTGATTCACTCGAATCGATTCATGAACTTTATAGCCACGGTTTGCAAATATGCATTCCTTAGTTTATATATATTTAAGTTCATGAATAAACCAATTTTATAAAGTAACACACTTAAGTATGCGTACGGGTATGCGTACTTAAGTAACCGGATTTGAGTTTGTTTTGGTTTCCAAACTCAACAGAAATTCACGGACGTGAACTTTCCGCCAGTATGCGTACGGGTACGCATACTTAGGTAACCGGATTGAGGTTGTTTTGATTTCTAAACTCAGCAGAAATTCACGGACGTGAACTTCCGCCAGTATGCGTATGGGTATGCATACTTACCCAGTCTCCATCAACCATTTAGTACACACACAAGTATGCATACATTTGGTTCCCGGTTTTTGACTTATACACTAATGCGCGAACACATTATATGCTTATATCCAAAGATGGTTACATGTTCTAAACTCTTTATTTCAATCATTGAAACATTCTTACAGGATGTTAAATAGAGGTTATTCACACACTATTTTTCATTAAACAATTTTCAAGATATTGAAATAATCAACATGACTTTCGTCACTTGTAAAGATGAACTTGGCCAAAGCGAAAGCTTACCAACACATATTTCGAGAAAAAGATAAGCGAGATAAACTCGGCTCGAAATAGCAAATGTGTATATCGAAGTCTATATAGCAATACGACTTTTGTCTCAAGATAGGAGATAGAGTAGATAGACTTTTTGAGTGATAGATAAGTTCAAGTCTCCATATACTTTTAGTCGATGAAGTTCCACCAGTTCCTTGAGTAGTTCTTCGTCTTTGTATGATGAACGTCGTGGAGTCTAGAGCTCAACTACACTTTCTATCCTAGTCCGAGAATTAGCTATAAGTAGACTAGAAATCAAGACTTATAGTTTTGGCAACTAAACTTGACAACAAGCTTGAGATAGCAACGCTTGCGAGTTCGATAGAGCAGTGCTCCAACAATCTCCCCCTTTGTCAATTTTAGTGACAAAACTATCAATACATATGGAATACAAAAAATAAACTTTGCATCTTCTCTTCCACATGCATGATCTCCTTGGTTCTTCAACATTACTCGAAATCTTCGTCACTTCCAAGTACTCCAATGATTCCAAAGGCTGTAAGTTCAGCATCATCGTTGTTAAAAATCTGTAGCTATAAAAATGAGAAAACAAAATCTCTCGATCATTGTAACACAGTGTCATAGTATTATTACACAGCATCAAAGTTCAATTGTATTACAACTTCGAAAACAAAACTATGGTTATATGTATCACTCCCCCTTAGTCAATACTCCATCTCACATGGACACCACTCCCCCTTACATAATGATCCGAAAACCATATGTATTTGTAGTGTGAACTACACATTAATTCTAAAATTGGCAAAGGTACGAAAACTAGTGGGATCCTAATGAAATCTCCATACAGACATTTCATGACCAAAAGAAAGCACATATCAACTTTTTAGATGCAATCATATAGCCGAAACTAAATGCATTCATCAAGGAGTTTATAAAGGTACAAGATAACCCCTATAATATTCTACAACCTCACTCCCCACAAAGATTTAGCAATAAAGCACAAGTTCAAATAAGAACTCTCCCCCATAAAATGTCATTCCCAAAAGAACAACAAGAGCGACCTTACTTTCACAAGAAAATAAGGATTTCTTTGGACAACAACAAATCATATAAGAATATTAATTTGTATCCAAAATACTCCATTGAATTAACCACAAGTGAACCCATGATTAATTCAATCGGAATACTCAACTAAATTAACCACAAGAGAACCCATGATTAATCCAATTGGAAATGCTCAATATAAGAGAACTTACGGAGCCACACAGTATATACATAAAAGATATGGATTAGGGAAGATCAATATTGCGGAATAGACAAAGATTCATTCTATCTTCCATCACTATTTGCACAATGACATACAATAGACTTAATCTTTGTAAACAAAAGCTTATCCTTTCTTCCATCAATATTTGCATAATGACATACAAGGCTTAACTTTTGTTTTTGTTAAAAGTTCATTCATTCTTTTATCAATACTTGCATATCGACATACAAAGGACTTAACTTTTGACAACGTATGGGACAATCATAGTTCATGGACGCAAACACACATATCCCATAACAATTTGTAATATATAAAACCATAAAGATTAATTCTGCAAAATCATCTTCCAAACAAACTTTAGAATTTAAATAAATAAATCTAAGAACATTGAAGATGAAAACGTTGGACATAGCTATGTGTAGTCACAATAATGGCTATTCCAAACTCTAGTTATTCTTCTTAAAAACACAAGAATAAAATTCTCATAAGAAGCTTTCCTAGACATTAAGAGTAAAAGAGATTACTCATCATCTTCATCTTCTGAAACCATCCAAGAGCCTTGAATAATATCCATATCTTCCTTGATTTCAAGAAACTTGGTTGCAATCAAACACAATTGTTCTTGGACACACTTTACCCTTGAATTGATCTTAACCATACCTTTGTGAATTTTTTGAAGAAGAGTCAAAGAGGTAGGATCACAAGTGCTGTCAAGGGAATCACATCTTTGTCTTTTACACACATTCTCCTTCATACGCTTAAAGGTACATGGGCGAACGAGTTTGGGAGTTCCAAGTGAGTTTCCAATTGGAGCAAATGAGATTGCTTGAATTTTTTTTCCAATTAAGCAAGGGAAGCCTAACTTCTTGTTGGGCGAAGTCATCGAGATCATTTGAAAAATGATAAACCCACAAATATCAAGACTTGGGGTACCCAATTCAAGGAAATAGACCAATTCCGCAAACTCACGACTCCATCGAGAATTTTCAATTGTGGAGGGACAAAGATTAGAGATACCAAGCTTTCCGAAGGACAACTAAGATAATTTGTAGGAAACTTTCCTTCATTCCAATTAACACTCTTGCCACAAAGACCATGAGAGATGGCTTTATATGATGGTCTTGCATCACTTGGTCTAGGGAGGCGAAAATTACCCAAAGGAATTTTGGTAATCCTTGATATTAACTCTCTATCTATAAGAAATTTCTCCTTTTTTTATCATGGTTTTGAATTCCATGTTCTCAAGATCAACATCACGAATGTTGGCATAGAAAATCCTTGTGAGTGTGTCAAAACTTTCACCAAGACCATTAAAGATGTTTCCAAGATTAAACTTTTCAAAGAAAATCAAATCTTCTTTATGACCACTAGACAAATCCAACTTCTTTTCAAGAATGAAACCACTAGAAGCAATCCTTTCAAAGATCATACTACTAGAATCATTGACAAATCTAATTCAAATAGAATCTTGAGATTGAGGAATAGAAGAAGATGCATCCAAAGTTTTTGAAACCTTGAAATTTCCCATAAAACCTAAAAATTGAGAGTACAAGGTGAAGGACGAACTTACTTGATTTGTCTCTTGAAAACCCTTTCACTTTTTGTTTTTCAAAGATGCTTTAATGGAGGAAATACATGAACCCTAGAAAAGTTCACGTACGCGGATGTTACAAGGGAGAAGAAGGGTACGTATACCAGCTTCTTATGTAGCCTCAAATGGGCTTGGACCCATTCACGAACCGTGACCCACAAAAGAAAAGTAGGATTTTTTATTTTTTTTTAAATCGTTTACCATCCAAGGTACGCACATTGGAAGAGATCATTATAGTGCAATAAAAGAATAGTAGGGAGCCTACGAAACTTTTAGTTGACCTTGGAAGGAAGAAGTAGAAAAATATTTACAAAATAAATTAACCCAGACAACACAGTCAACCGTTACTTGCCCCACATCAAGTTATATACAGATGGGGTATAGCCAGTCTTGTTACCAAGAGGCCAAATATGCAGAGAAATTCTCATGCAAATTTTCTGGTTGATCTTCATGAACAATATCACAGTAAAGATGATACTCTGGATTAATAGAGTGTTTTGAATCCTTTTTCTTATACCCAAGAAAAGACTTTTTCTGAAGATTAGAACCTATGTCGAACTCACAAGAAATCTTTTTATCAATTTCACATGAGTTGGAGATAGATCTAGTCGTACATCATGAGTGCATGATTTAATAAGTACCGAACTTTTATCAAAACTATTCTTATTCTCAAAGGAATTAAGCTTTACTAAGAATTTGAAAGCGCTTTCAAATGCTCTAAATAGATCTTTGTCAATTGATCCATTATGATAGTATTCCTCATAAGGATTAAGAGTTAATCTAGTGAGATTCCATATCCTTGAGCTTCGACTGCGTTTTTTCAAGAGACCCTTCTTAGTCGAACTTTTAATATTTCTTATAGATTGTTCCTCATTATCTAAGCTTTCCAAGGACTTAGATGAAGCGGGATTATCATATGAGACCAGAGGTCTAATAAATAATCTTTGAACAATCTTTACGGAATTCTGGCATGCATTACAGATGCCAAGAGAAAGTTTCCCAACGAAATTTCCCATAGGGATAGACTTTTAGGGATTAGTCAAACACAAACTTATTATGTTTAGGGTGTTTGCCTACTCTGATACCGATTGAAAAAGTGGAGGTACAATAACCTCACTCAATAATTCGCTTAATAATCTGTATGGACTAACTCCAATATACTTTTAAGAGAATCAACTAGACAGTCAGACTAATCTTAATAAAAAGTATATCAAAGAGTTATATCTCAATTTCTCGATTCAATCCTTACTTAAGAAAATAGAAATCTGCAAGTCTAATTGAACACAAGAGAAATTAACTTGAACGGTACAAAAGACCAATGTTCAAGTATCAAGCAATTTCAATCAATAATCAAAGGTCGTATTTCCCAATTGATTTATTCAACGCACAACCTGTGATATTTCAATTATATAACAAAATATAATATGGAAAAGAAATAACACAGACACCAGAAGTTTTGTTAACGAGGAAACCGCAAATGCAGAAAAACCCAGGGACCTAGTCCAGATTGAATACACACTGTATTAAGCCGCTACAGACACTAGCCTACTACAAACTAACTTCGATCTGGACTGTAGTTGAACCCCAATCAATCTCACACTGATCCAAGGTACAGTTGCGCTCCTTATGTCTCTGATCCCAGTAGGATACTACGCACTTGATTCCCTTAGCTGATCTCACCAACAACAAAGAGTTGCTACGACCCAAAGTCGAAGACTTTAATAAACAAATCTGTATCACACTGAAAAGTCTACAGGAATAGATAAATTTGTCTCCTACGGAAATACCTACAAGTTTTGTTCCGTCTTTTGATAAATCAAGGTGAACAGGAACCAATCGATAACCCGTACATATATTCCCGAAGAACAGCCTAGAATTATCAATCACCTCACAATAATCTTAATCGACTAGCGAAACAAGATATTGTGGAATCACAAACAATGAGACGAAGATGTTGGTGATTACTTTTCTATCTTGCCTATCGGAGAAATTAATCTCAAGCCAATCTTACGATTGCACTCAATCATGATAGAAACAATAAGATCAGATCACATAACTACAGAGAAAATAGTTGGGTCTGGCTTCACAATCCCAATGAAGTCTTCAAGTCGTTAACCTACAGGGTCTCGGTAGAAACCTAAGGTTAAAAGAGAATCGACTCTAGCTTATGCAACTAGTATCACACAAGAGGTGTGGGGATTAACTTTCCCATTTGCTAGAGTTCTCCTTTATATAGTCTCCAAATCAGGGTTTGCAATCTAAGTTACCTTTGTAACAAAGCATTCAATATTCACCGTTAGATTAAACCTGATTAGATTCAAGCTAATATCTTTCAACCGTTAGATCGAACTTAGCTTGTTATACACAAATGAAATATACCTCATTTAGGTTTGTGTAACCGTACCTAAACATATACAAGTCGTTGGTTCAACAGTAGTTAACTAAATGGTTAACCATATGAGCACTTTCATATCAACCTTATTCATCTTCACCATAACTAGTCCAAATGACTCAAATGAACTAGTTCAAGAGTTGTTCAATTGCTTAGATCTTATAGAAGTATACAAGACACAATCGAAGCAAAATCGGTTTTTATTCACTTGAATCGACTCATGAACTTTATAGCCAAGGTTTGCAAATATACATTCCTTAGTTTATATATATTTAAGTTCACGAATAAACCAATTTTAGAAAGTAACAAACTTAAGTATGCGTACTAAAGTAACCGGATTTGAGTTTGTTTTGGTTTCCAAACTCAGCAGAAATTCACTGACGTGAACTTTCCTCCAGTATGCGTACGGGTACGCATACTTAGGTAACCGGATTGAGTTGGTTTTTATTTCCAAACTCAGCAAAAATTCATGGACGTGAACTTCCGCCAGTATGCGTACGGGTACGCATACTTACCCAGTCTCCATCAACCATTTAGTACACACACAAGTATGCATACATTTGGTTCCCAATTTTGGACTTATACACTAATGCGCTAACACATTATATGCTTATATCCAAAGATGTTTACATGTTCTAAACTCTTTATTTCAATCATTGAAACATTCTTAGTGAATGTTAAATAGAGATTATTCATACACTATTTTTAATCAAAGCAATTTTCAAGATATTGAAATAATCAACATGACTTTCGTCACTTGTAAAGATGAACTTGGCCAAAGCAAAAGCTTACCAACACATATTTCGATAAAAATATAAGCGAGATAAACTCGGCTCGAAATAGCAAATGTGTATAATCGAAGTCTATATAGCAATACGAATTTTATCTCAAGATAGGACATAGAGTAGATAAACTTTTTGAGTGATAGATAAGTTCAAGTCTCCATATAACTTTTAGTCAATAAAGTTCCACCAGTTCCTTGAGTAGTTCTTCGTCTTTGTATGATGAACGCCGTGGAGTCTAGAGATCAACTACACTTTCTATCCAAGTCCAAGACTTAGATACAAGTCGACTAGAAATCAATACTTATAGTTTTGGCAACTAAACTTGACAACAAGCTTTGGATAGCAACGCTTGCGAGTTCGACCGAGCAGTGCTCTAACAGGGTTTATATAGGATCAAAGGTGACTCTTGGAGAAATCTTTTCATAAAGAGGCACATCCCTTCATGAACAGACTCAATTCAAATGAAAGATTTTAAATGAATGGACACAACCATTCACAACTAATTTCAATCTGAACTTCTAACTACTTAAATAATATTTTTGTTCAAACATTCCAACAATCCCCCACGTTGAATATAAATTCATTCAAATTTAATGGAGACACTAGAAAGAGTTTGTGCGCTGAACATCACTGCATCGGGATAGATATTTTTTGGATTTGCATCTTCCGTGGCGAATACCTACCGGGTTTACTAGTTGCTCAGTGAACGCGATGTCTTGAACTGCTCAACTTTATGATGTAAACTGATGTTTGCACAGAGTCTTGCGAGATTCAAGAGGCGTAAGGAGCACGACTGTAACTGAATTACTGATAGTAGGATAAGGTATGTAGCGGATTAATACAGTTTTGTGTTCAAGTCTGGACTAGGTCCCAGGGTATTTATGCACTTGTGGTTTCCTCGTTAACAAAATTTCCGGTGTCTGTGTTATTTCTTTTTCGCATTATATTTTTTATTCACATAATTGAAATATCACAGGTTTTATGTAAATCAATCAAAGTAGATATGTCCATCCTAATTGTTGAATACAACTTGATTGATCTTGGATATTGATATGTGGAATCGTTCAAGGACTCTCACGGTATAATCAGGTTCACAGACTTGTTTCCGTTTACATAATGATTGTGAGAGAAAGAGATATAAACTCTTCTTATAATTTCTGATTGAGTTTCATTAAGTTATTACTCTCAAAATTGTATTAAGGTTTAGTCCATATAGGTTGCCTATGAAAAAAGTTGGTGGTGTATTTTGGTACCCCCACGTTTTCAATTGGTATCAGAGCAGGCGAACACGCGTAAGACCTAATAAGTCTGTATTTGAAACACTCAAGGAATCTGTATTTACGTACTAACATTTCTCTAAATGATTTTGATTATGCCAAGTGTTTGGGACTTACCTCAAAGGAAAACTCCTTAGTTGATTCTTCCGAATCCATAGAAGATAAACTTATGTTGTCAGTTTCTGATAATACGTTGCCCATATACATTAATGGTTCCATGTCAGAATCTGAGTTGGAGCTTACCAGAAGTTTAAAAAAGACTGCTGAGATTATTGATTTTCAAGCCTCCACAATCAGAGATCTTTAAAAAGAAAAGGCTCGGTATATTGATAAACTTCAACATTCTCTAAATAGAGAACGTAATCTCTTTCACATGATCAAATCCTTCACTGACGATCTCAAAAAACTCATTCAAGAAACTAACATGTACCGAAAAAAAGTTAGTATACTTGAAGATACTCTCAAAGAAGAATTGATACGAGAGAAACATCTAATTGAGACTCAATCATCAGAGATGAATAAACTCCGTGTTGAAAAAGGAAAAGTCGAATATGATCTCCTCTTAGCCCAAGAATAGTATAAATTCTTGAAAAAGGATAATTCTGCTTTCATGAGTAAGGAACTCTCAAAACCTGATGTTACCTCTGAATCTTCAAAGGTATTACCTAGTATTGAAAGTTCATCCTTTATGAGAAAACTGGTAAGGAACGATTTCATAAAAAATCAGTAACGAAGAGTTCTTTGAGTAGATATCGATTATGAACCAATAATGTTTTATGATAATCCACGTGTTTGTTCACACTATAGAAAAAGAGGTTATCTTGTATTAAATTGCTTTTGTAGGAAGAAACAGATTACTAACCTTAAAACATTGCTTACTTTGGCAATTGAATAAGTAAAAATTATGTCAGCAGCTTCAATGGATCTTAATTTCGTAGAAAATCTAAAAACTTATGAGAAAAAATTCTCTCAAAAATTTCATAAGTCTAGATACTCTCAATTTGTGGTATCTAACAACACTCCTAATATCAGACCTCCTATTGATAAAGAAGGTATGTCCGGTAGATTTATCTCGAAAAATTGGGTTCCTAGTAGTAATTCCAATTTCTTGAAACGGATTTTAAGATGTCCCAGACTTTCTTCCTTGAAAAACTCTTCATCTGAAGAACAATCAAGTGTCAGTAATCGGTCGGGGAAACATGATATCTCATCAAAATTCTTTTTAACGAAGGAAATAAGATCAAAATCTTCTACGAGGAAACGAACTAGAAGAAAGGAAAAAAGAAAAGAAATCATCACAAGAAAAATAACCTCAATATATCCCCTTGTGATACAAATATTGAGATTGTGTCTCACTTTGTCACCTAACGGTATATCATTCGTCCTTGGAACTAACTTGATAGTTACAAGGACTACACGCATATCAATATTGGTATGTATGATATTGAGGTTGCTCAAGTCTTTAGTAAATACTTTTAATCACTATTGTGATACATCTCTTTTATAAAAGTAACATATAATATTATAGTTGAGCCTGGTTCCTTAATGTTTTCATTAATCTTTTGTCATTACCTCTTGGTAAAATAAGTATCAATGGTTCTTGTGCTCTAAAGATTGTATCTCCGTTGGAAATCATTATTTATCGAGCTAGGAATGAAGAGTTGATAATTAAAGAGATCGAATACTATCTAAGAAAAATTCGTGTGATGGGTACTTTCTAAATCATCCCTTAATATTTGAACTTGGCTAACAAACTTAGGTTTGCGTACCAGTTCACGTATCTTAATTAAGGTTAAGAGTAAGCCATCTATAAATAAGGACAAAAGGATTCCTACTTGTTCGAAAAACTTTTAAGTTGAAAATAGTTGAACCTTTTCCTCTCGTATTTTGAATGATGGGAAGCTCAAATAATCTTATGAAACAGTTGTTCTTGATGATGAAGATGTCAAAGAAGAAAGTTCTCTTGAAAAAGATGGATGTGAGAAAAGAACAAAACTCCTAGATTGCTGAGTCCATCAAGGATCTAAATCATTCTCAGAATGACTCTAAGGTCGAGATTGCAAATCTACAATTGCAATTGAATCATCTAATAGATGGTCAAACTAAAATCCTTGAAAAGAAAAAAGTCATGATACGGAACCAGAAGAAGCTGATCTCTGAGTGCACAAAAGCTATACAAATTGCTCGCATCGTCAATCAGAAGGTTGGTGTCTTAACCCACGAGCATAGCCTTTCAACAGTTCAACGTATTAAGGACATCAGTAATACATTTTATGATGTAGTTTAGGAAAGGTACGAGGAAATAGATGAAGCTTAAATTTATCAATAATGGTTCTTTTTTCTTTCTTTTAAGTACTAGGAAACTTCTTTTGAGAATTTATTCTTGTGTTCGAGAAGGATAACTAGGGTTTGGTATAGCATATATTGTGAGTACACAAGTTATTTCCAACGATTTTCATCTTACATGTTTTTAGGTTTATTTATTTAAATTCTAAAGTTTTTGGAAGGTGAACTTGCGGTATTTAATCTTATTGGTTATATGTATTGCAAAGTCTTAAGAGATATATGTGTCCTTTTCGTTTTGTTAATTGAATTGATATTCATATATACTCAGAAGTTAAATCTATTAAGTTTTTATGTATTTACTAACTAAAGGTAGAATAAATTTTTGAGAATTTTTGCAGTATTAATCTCTCCACGGTCACACTTTTGTGAAATTACTGCATGATCAACTTTGTAAGATTTCTCTTATGTTGAGTCTTATCGTTTAAATTACCTCATTGTTCATAACTGGCATTGAGATTATTTTATGTCGATTTTTTTGGATACAAGTCCATGTGATTTGTTATTGTCCAACAAAATCCTTCTTTTTATAAAGCAAGGTCACTCATGTTGTTCTCGGGAATGACATCAAATGGTGGTCATTTTTGAACTTGTGCTTATATTGATATATCTTTGTGGGGAGAGTGGATATGGAATATGTAGGGGATGCTTGTATCTTAATATCTTCTGGATAAAGACATTAAGTATTTTTTATTATGTGATATCATCTAAATTAAAGTTGACATGTGTTTCTTTAATCTTGAATTATATTTTGTTAGGATTCATTACATACTATCCCATAGTTTTCATACATTTGCCAATTTTTATTGACAAAAAATGGGAGAATTATATAGTAGTTTCGTACTACATACATATGGTTTACGGATCATTATGTAAGTGGGAGTGAATCTTCATCTATAGGTTTCACCTATTATGCAAAAGATATAAGTATTGACTAAGGGGGATAAATATATCACCATAATACAATTGAACTTTGGAGAAGATAATAATACTATGTTTCTGTATAACAACGATTGAGAATATCTGTTTTCAAAGTTGTTATCGGTACAGATCTTCAACAACAACGATGCTGAGTTGAACACGTTCAGATTCATTGGAAATCTTGAAGTAACGAAGAATTCAAGAAGTTGGAGATCCAAGGAAATCAAGCATGATGTATTCTGGAGTTTTAAAGCTTTTATTTTTTTAATCCATATGTATTGATAGTTTTGTCACTAAAATTAACAAAGGGGGAGATTGTTAGAGTATTGATCGGTCAAACTCACAAGTGTTGCTATCTCAAGCTTGTTGTCAAATTTAGTTGATCAAAACTATATCTTGATTTCTAGTCTACATTTAGTCAAGTCTCGGATTAGGATTAGAAGTGTGTAGTTGAGTATCAGACATCACTGTGTTCTACCATTTGAAGGAGAAGATCAACTGAAGACATTTGGAGAACTTCTGTAACACCCCGAATTTTTGGCATGGTGCATGCTTAAAAATGCGCCATGTCGCGAGATAAAGATTCATCTCAAGTTTTTGTCGCGTTAAGAGGAATATTGGCCTAGAGGAAATGTTGCATCATGATGATGCATTAGGCCAGTTAGGTAGATGGCCATGAGCGTTGCAGTGCAATCATTACGCATTATGCGGACGATTGGCCTAGAGCCAATATTGCACAGTCATTGTGCATCAGGCCAGAGAGGGATGGCTGAAAGAGTGTTGTGCAATCATTGTACGCAATCATTGTGCGCAATCATTGTATTGGACTTGGTGAAAACATTTTGCTCCCCTTTCCAAAGTTGTAGAAATTGCAAGTTAGCATATATAGGGAGTGGTAGTGGGTTGAAGGTGCATATGTGGAACATGCACCAAATAACCTTCATAGCTTAGCCGAAAGAGTATAAATAATGCGTAAGCCTCATTTATAGTTGTGTAGCCTTGCGAAGAGGGAATTTGATTCTTAGGCATCACTATGCCATGTCGCGGACCCGATAATGCATAATCATTGTGCGTTATTAAGTTTATGTCCCTTCGAGGATGAACTACGGTCTGTGCTTGATCCCTTTAGAGTAGGGAAGGGTACGTAGGATGCCGCTATGAGTTACAGCATTGTCGGTCCAGTACGTTGGCCCCTCATATCATCTAAGCTCGGTAGCTCGATGCAAGAGATGATTGTGGCCAAACTTGATGAGGCTTAGTTGCATTCCAGTAACGGATGCTCATGCTTCCTATCAAGTATAAAGAGTTGGTAAGCGAGGTAAGGTAAGGAATGGAAAAAGGCTTAGAGTGGCCTATGCCTAAGTCCAAGGAACATGCCTTATACCTGGACAAGACTCGGCAATATGACGGTTGCTCAGCTAGATAGGAAATTCAGTGATGAAATTCCTATGTTGAGGAAAAGCCAGTGACGCATGCAATATGCATTAGCCTTGGCCTTATGGTCGTACACCCTTTAGTGGACAAGGGTAAGTTTGGAACGGTGTGGAAGCTAAGTTAGCTGCATCATGCACCACGAGTATGCTTGCAATTGCAAATGGACGTGCATTTGCCTGGCTTTAAGGCCCAGACTGTAGCTTCATCATGGCGCATCGGGGGAATTATGGCCCAGGCACGCCGGGCGTAATTTTACGGTCCGTCACAACTTCATCGACAAAAGGTATGTGAAGACTGAACCAACCTATTATTCAAGTATTCACCTTTCTATCTATGAGACTAAGTCGCATGACTACGTGGACTTTAAAGTATTGCACAATAAAAATTTCGAGTCAAGTTTATCTTGTTAATATTCTCGAAATATGAAAAACTAAGCTTAAGAACATTTTTTCAAAACTTGATGAATTTGGTTAAGAACAATTTATTTTTTATGACCTAAATCATGATTCAAGTTAATCATTTGAAATTAACATGGAACAATGATATGTGTAATTGATGTTATTCGTTAATGTTTCAAATCGATTATTAGAGAGATAAAAACTACTGTAAATCTGGATACATGACAGAACATAACAATTCACGTACCGGCGTAGCTCACTACAATAAATTATGCTATCAGCGACACAAACTGACGTCGCTGAAACAAGGGTTTTCGTCGCTAAATCATTATAGCGACCAAATTTTATTGTCACTCAAATCGTCGGCAATATTGCGTCGCTGAAAGGTATCAGCGACCATAAATTTATTTTCGTCGGAAAATATATGCCAGCGACAGATTCAAATTCGTGGCTGAAAGGTTTCTTTTTCTCGACATCTTAAAATTTGGTCGCGGAATTTCAATTATCAGCGACAATATAATATAGGTCGCTTAATTATTTTGCGACAATATATATTTTTGGTCGGAAAATTTGACCTTTTAGCGACTAGTTCAAGCTGTAGCTAAACCATACATTTTAGGTGGCGCATTTTCTTCATGTTCACTGGCAACCGTATATAATAGTTTACACAAAGGAAAATAGAAAATTCTGAAGAATAATCAACAAATCGTTTTTTTATTAATAAGACTCACTAATCAATTTACATATATATATAAGTTCTACCTGTAGAAAAAATATTGAGAACAAAAAATCACCGTTGAAATTACATACAGATGTATCACAAACAATGGTCGAAACATATCTTTGAAAATTGAAGGTAGATTTCGCACTCCGTTCAATTTAATTAGAGCACCATGCAGTAAGTGTTCTATCACCACTCCTTGTTAAAATACACACGCTCCATAAGTTCTGTTTCCAAAACCATGAAATTATTGATCAAAAGAAAAATAAAAGAATAAGGATCAAAACAGACAAATTGAAACCGATCAGGTAAAGATGATGAATCATCTGATGTTAAGCAAAACTTAACTGAGTGGAGCCAGTATATCACCTGTATAAATACAGGCCTCTTGAGAAGCCACAAATATGTCAGATGTGTTATATACTACAATAATAACAATAATTATGGATGTGATATAGCAATGCCATGGTCAACTGACGGGAATCCATAAGAACCTGCATTATCAGACAATCAAAATTTACATCAAAACTAAAACTAAGTTAAACAATAAACCTGAGAACTTTAGAAGTAGAGAAGTTTATACATCCTAGTAAGAACTCCGCATCCAGCTAGGAACAACTCAAGTTAGGTAGCATTGAAAATTTACCAAGGTTAAGCCCATAGAAGTTCAGCAATAAAAGTGTATTCGTTTCACCACTGTGATGACTGCTCAGAACTCCCCATCCAGCTTTCTCGGACATCCTCCCGACTTCCATTTCCTCAATCACTGATCCAATTTGATTAACCTGTAGCATGGGAGGGTTCGTAAGAAAGAGTCTCGATCCAATTGGGTACTCCGAGGCAAATGATTTATACAGACCCTTCAATTTCTTACCCGAGATCTTTGATGATCCGTTGTTGTTATCTTCTTTTAAGTCCAATTGGATGTTACCAGCAAGGTCGGTGATATGCTGCAATAAGATCAACAAGATAACACATAAATGATAAATGTGTTAACCAGCTATAGAATAGGAAGAAATTCATTTACATGCACGGCTACATAATTATGAAGCTTGTCATACCTTGTAAAGTGGGATGTCCACAAATAAAGAAGTTCAGATACAAATTAACAATCTTAATAGGAGAGATCGTACTGGTAATTAAATTCGACATTAATCTGAAATTACAATAAATATTAGTAATGCTTTCTATTGAATGAATACCCAACCTATCAACACACCGATTCAAAATAGCACAATAAGACCATTTGAAGGCTTATCCAAACTCAAGACAATTCAAAAGTACATCCCCAGAAGTCAAATATCAATCAAGCTCAATCAAACTGACCACACATCTAATGGAGGTTTACATGCGACATCAAAGAACATCAACGTGCGCCCAAGAATAAGCAAGAACATGATAGTAGCTCAAGTATAAACCATTTTATTGATAAAAAAAATTTAAAGATGAACTTGCATTTTGCTGGGGACAAGTTGCAGGCTGTTGAATCCTCTCACTAGAATGTCGCCAAATCCTTAAAATAACAAGTTCCTGTGATTTCAATCCATAATCAAAGATCTAAAAGATTTAATCTGAAACAAAATTCATGTTCCAAAGTCATACCAAAGTCAATCAAAAAAATCAATTTAGAGACTAGTCTTGAAACCCAAGACAAAAAACTCCTAAATGCATAAAACAATTCATGGAACAGAGATTACCTTTGGACAACTCAATTCTTAATCAAAGACCCAAAAGATACAAGACGAAATAAAACCCATGTTCCAGAGTCATACAAAATTAATCGAAACCCCTAAAAAGTACAACTTAAAACATAAAATTCATTATAAAGAAACCCTGGACAGAAACCCCCAAATACAAAATTGAAAAAATTAATTTAAAACCCTAGATTCATGCTGCAAATAATATGAAGATTGAAAGTAAAATAATTAAATAACCAAAATTAAACCACTGAATGATGCAAGTTCAAAACGAAATAAAAGTTAACCAACCCAGATGATTAATACCTGAAATCAATAAACCCAAAGAGCATTCAAACTATAACTCTGATTTTCTTTTCTTCTTCTGCGATCCAGAGAATGGAACTGAAATCCTAGCTTTCTAATGGTATGGAGATATGGAGGGAATAGAAGGAGGAGAATATGAGATCGTCTTTTTTAGCAGTTAAGAGAAAAAATGGAGGATATGAAAATCAGTTTTACCGGAGGTGAAAGAGGGAAAAATGAGATCGTGTTTTTTTTCCTCCTAAGAATTAGGCGTATGACCTAGAATCGTGTTTAATTTGGTTGGGGTGGGGAGGGCGCCTGATTCTATCTTTAAGATGCGGACATGATTTTTTGGGGTCCATACTTGTGGATAAACAACTGGTTTTACCTGAATTCTCGGGTGTATATATTACTTGAACCAACTCATCGCTAAAAGCAGACCCTTCACCGACCTAATTAAAGTGCGTCCCCAAAATCATCTTTTAACGGCCAATAATATTGTCGCGATGAAATTGATTTACATCGTTGTTTACAAAGATTTAGCTACAACATTAAGCTTGGTCGCTATTTATATGATTTAGCGACCATCTTAGCCACAAAATTTTCAACTTGTCGCCAAAACCGTTATTTTGCGATGACAATTTTTATGGTCGCTGTTTATTATATATAGCGACCAAATTCCATTTGTCGCTAGGATTTTCATCGCTGATGCCATGTTTTCTTGTAGTGGCTATAGTTCAGCAACGACCTTTGGCAGGAAGGTACACATACCTAGTATGGATACCAAAAGTTCCTGAACTGTTTTGTCTTACGGGTACACATACCCGATATACTTAATTATTGTGACAAAAATAACTCACGAACTGGAAGTAAGTACACGTACAATTACACATACTTACCCAGCTGAATATTTTCATATGCATCATAATTATTTCTATGAGATAATCAGCATTTGAACAACTCTCTAAAAACACCACTAGACATATTTGATCACATTATAACCTATGGTTGTGACTCAAGATTAAAGTCTAAAAGTGTTATATGAAAATGGTTAAGCTTAGAGTTTGTCCGACTAGTTTCGGCTAACCTTTCATGGACAAGTCATTATGCACGGTTCAGTTACGGTTCATCTTAACCAGAGTGTCTATTTTGTTGTGTTTATCTCATGTCGATTTTTCATCTAACGGTGGAAAAAGATTGCTTGATTCCAAAGCTACCATAGCTTAAATATAAAGCAACCTTCATTCTTGAAAGTCTATAAAAGGAAAATGTCAAGTAACTGGGATCTTTGAATCCCTGACGCTTTTCTTGTGTGTCATAGTTGTAAATCAGAGTCGTCCTTCTCTTTTATACCATTTCCTTGACTTCTTTAATGAGTCATCATTATTTCCCTCCTTTGGACCTAGGTTCCCTCGATACTCTTATGGAAGCCCAATTATCACCACTTATGGGCTTGGTCCTCGTATGAATATATTTTTAGAACGATGTTTTGGGGACTACCCCAAAACAGTGGGGGACTACTCTTCCAATTTGGGGGTGGATATTTGAAGTAATTTTGGGTCACCCCTTATCTTAAAAAAATTTAAATACCAAATTTACCCTTGGTAATTAAATTAGTTAGATTAGTTAGTGTTAGTGTAATGATTAATTAGTGATTAGTTAGTGATTAGTGAGTTATTAATAGGATAGTTTTGTTAGAATGAGATGAAGAAGAAGGAGAAGAAGAAGAAGAAAAGATGAAGAAAAAGAGGGAAGAACCCGAAAAAAATTATTTTGAGTTTAGTAAATATGATATGAGTGATTCATGTGATGATACCTCCTCCTCAGAATCAGAACCTCCTTCATCTCCTAAACTATTTGTCAATACTTCTAACGATCCGGGTATGAGTTATTTCTTAGATGATGAATGTTTTTTTCCCCAAACTCAAGCTAACGACCCAAATGATGAATTTTATCAGCCACAACCAGAATATGAAGTTATGGTTACTCAGGTATGTCTCAAATTTAGTTAATGTAGCTTGAATTGTGCAAAAAATTGGCCAAATCGAAAATTTCAGGAAGAAATTTCGGCTAGGTGATAGTAGTTCGGTTAGCAATTCTGCCAAAAAGGTAGCCGAACTCTCCTGTATGTGCAGTTCGGTTACTCATTTCAGCATATGCAGGTAACCGAACTCTGTTTTAATGAAGGTTTTTAAAGTTCGGTTATCTTTTTCCAGAAAACGTTGCCGAACTAATTTTATAGAGTATACAGTTAATGGTTCGGTTCAGTCGAGTTTATTCCTTTTGTTACCGAACTTTATGTTCGGCAAGCTCGCAAATCACCTTCATTGAATAGATAACCAAACTCTATAGTTCGGTTTAGTCGATTGTATTAATTATGTTGCCGAACTATAGTTTTGAAATTTCCAAAGAACAAGTTCGGCAAGATCGCAATTTTTTTTTCATAACCGAACTTTTTGTTCGGCAGGATCGCATATTATGTTTACATAGCCAAAAATATAAGTATTTCTTATTTTTAGTTGGTATTGACGTTGTGCTATTACTCGTAGGTTGCATCTGATCCAATAGAACCAATGGAAAATCAACCTACCCCTATTGATATTTTGTAGGATGACACATCCCATCACTACATGAATGACTTGGTATTCAAAAGTCCTTTAGAGTGTAAGAGTTGGGCTAGACAACATGCACTAAAAGACATGTGCGTATTAGTATTGAATGGGAGAGAAAGCAAAACCCGTTTTGAAATGGTGTGTAAGAGAAGCGGTGATCCCGATAAAAGCCACAAGAGGATGGGTTATGTTTATAAAGGAAAGACAAATAGGAAGAACAAAACTTTCTCAAAGAAGATTAAATGCCCATTCAAGCTTGCATTTAATTACAACAAAGAATTGGGTGGATGGGTTCTCTATAAGGTTATGGAAGGTTGTCATAACCACCCTCGTCCGGAGCATCTTGAAGGACATTTCATGGCGGCCAAGCTAACTCCTGAAGAGATGGACAAGGTAGCTAAAATGAGGAAAATGGATCTTTCACCGATTAAAATGCTCCAAATACTAAAGGAGGATAACAAGGATAGCCACTCATCTTTGTCCACCATTTATAATGCAATAGTGACAATTAGAAAGAAGGAATGGAGAGATAGACAAGTGATGCAACAATTGTTTTTTTTGGCCAAAGAGAAAGACTACGCGGTTCAAAAGGATGTGGATTCGGACGGAGAGATAACACAACTCTTCATTGCGCATCCAACGAGTGTTCAATTGGCTCAATGCTTTCATGAAGTTCTCATAATGGATTGTACTTATAAGACGAACAAGTACGAGATGCCATTGTTGAATATTGTTGGGCGTACTTCGACGCAGTCACCGTTTACCGTGGCATTTTGTTTTTTAAGAGACGAGCAAGAACCTAGTTATATTTGGGCACTACAACAAGTTAAGGAAATCTTCCGAGGTGATGATATTCCCGGGGTAGTGACCGACAATGAAGTCGCATTGATGAATGCAATAGAGGTAGTGTTTCCATTAGCACACAATATTCTTTGTACATTCCATATATGGTGTAATTTGATAAATAGGTGCAAGCCAATAATTTGTCCACCCAAGAAAAAAGGATATGAAGAGATTAAGATGCTACCGGAACATGAACGAGCGGATGCAAAAGAGGAAGTTGAAAAACAATACGCTCTAAATTACGCTAAATGGGTTGCTTTCAACAGTGAATGGGAATCATTGTGTTGGTCTCTTACCGAGGAAGAGTATTATCTAAATCTTGCGGAGTTTATCGCCCATTGGGATACTCCCGATTCTCCCGGTGTTGTATCGTATGTTCTTCGCCAATGGTTGGAACCACACAAAGAGAGGTTCGTTTATTCCTATACCAACCAATATAAATACTTAGGAAATCAAGCGACAAGTTTAGTAGAGTCGGCTCACCATCGATTGAAGAAGAATCTCTTTGGATGTGTTGATAATTTCGTAACCGTGTGGAATGCTATGGAAAATACTTCAAGCGCGACATTGATAGAATTAAAGAGAAGTTCCAAAAAAGCCGTATATTCAAAATGATCGGAAAATACGCCGACCACCCATTGTTCAAGGGAATCCATTACAACGTATCTCGGCAATGTATGAAGTTGTTGATTATAGAAGTCGAGTTGATTGATAAGTAGGAAACCAAGAGGGATGAGGTGTGTGTATGTAACATGAAGAAGTCTATGGGACTCCCTTGTCGTCATATGATAATCAACTACGAGCATGGCGTAATCCCTTTAAGCGACATTGATCCATATTGGAAGCATCTAAGTTTCATCCCTCCTCCAAAGGGAGAAGAATCCGGAGAGGAGTTTGGTGATAACGACATGGGTAGAACCGTACTAGAGATGTATCGTGGCATGAACAATCTCCAAATTTCCCTATCCAACCATCTTCCCTAGACGTGAAGCTTGATGCTCCAAATAAAGACTATTTGAATGATCTACCTCTATACATTAGAGAATACGTTATATCCACCGACGACGTTCCTCCGAATGGTAATTGTGGTTTTCATGTTGTCAATCAGCAACTTGGGCCTTTCATCGAAGGTGCAAAGCTAAATAATGGGTGTGCAATCACTCATATAAGGCAAAGGTTGTTGTCCAAACTAAAGGAGAATCCGGCATTTTACAAGACAATGTTGTGCGATGGGGTGGGTAGTCTCAATGAGCAATTTGTTAAGTATCAACGTCGTCTTCATGGGGGCCATCCGATCACAAGGGATTATTGGATGAGCATACCGATATGTGGACACTTAATCGCCGAGGCTTTTAATTGTGTGGTTCATTATTTCTCAAAGTATGCTAGTTTCACCTTCACCCCGAAAACAACCGTATGTGTCGAGCAACTCAAACGAAGGAGATGTGTGATGGCATTGACTAACAACAACCACTTTATAGGCCTTCGCTTAAAACTCGATTGTCCACTGCCTCCAATATCCGGAAACTCTTTTTGGCCTGCCTTTAACTACAATATAATGTTGGGTTGGTGTATTATGTATGAGCATAACATGGAGATGTGGAAAGCTTTGTCGAAATCTGACGAAATTGTACATGAAGGTCGAATTCACTTGATGATGATTAAATGACACATGCAATGGAACTAAGTATGCTTATCAATGTAATACTATGTTTTTTGAAGTGTGGTATTCATTATCGAGTTAATGCTAGTATTCTATTGAGTTGACAGATAATAGTTCGGCAACCTGTATTTTTGTGCAGGTAACCGAACTACCTGGTGAAAAAATAAAGTTTGCCGAACTCATGTTTTATATGAGTCTTCAGAGAAAGTTTCGGCAACCATTGATATTATACTTTCCAACCGAACTAGAAAGTTCGGTTACAAGCTAGAAATTTAGGTAACCGAACTTTTTACCTGAAGCCTCAGGGGAGATTTCGGCAACCAGTTTAAATGTTGCGAGGTAACCGAACTCTTTCTTCGGCAACCTTGTAGTATTTAGCTGTTCGCCGAAAAATCAGTTCGGTGGCCATTAATTAGTTACAGGTTACCGAACTTTAAGTTCGGTAACCTGTGTTTAAATTTCAGGTTGCCGAAAAACATCATGTATTCAAAATTTCTTCCATATAAAATTGAAAACACAAACCCAATTAAAATTAAAAACAAAAACAAGGTTTTAAAACAAATATAAAAGTTGTTATACATACCAAACTACGAAATCCTTAACTAATTGTTTAAAACACACAAACATACGAAATTAAACCATACGAAATCAATAACTAAGAAGTTTTTTGAAACTAAAACCATACGAAATCACTAACGACCACCACGACGAACCCTTTTACCACTTCCTTGTTTACCACGAGTTTTAGGTTGAACTTCCTCATCACTTGGGGTTTCATCTACTCGTCCGGTTTCCTCCATGGCGCGACTTGAACATTCTCCTTGTTGTCGACCCCTCTTCAATTGCTTAGACCTACTTGGCTCCATCATTCTTTTAGTTATAAGACCCTCCCACTCGCCGTAGTAGTAGGTTTGTTCCTTAGTCGACATCGGCTCTCCACTGCGGATTTTATCCATCAATTTCTTCAATAATTTCGTACCCTTCTTCACCTGATTCCAATTTTAAGCATAAGTAAATATATTTTCAATACTTTCAAACAACAAGGAAGTATAAGAGAAGACATTTTCTTACCACATTATCCCATAACATTTTTGCTTCTTCTCCACAAATAGGCATCTCCTTCTGAGCTCTCTTAGCCTCCCTCTCCTTTGCCTTCCCCTTCGCCTTATCAATCTTAGCTTGTTGTTCTCTATTTATCACAAAAGGATGACTAATTTCTTGCTAAAACACCGTATAATCTTCATCACATGCATTTACATCTCCACCACAAGGTACACAATCACCTAAAGGTAAGTAGTAGTTACGAAGTGCATTCCAATGTCCTACCGTAGGAGTTGGTTCATGTTTTGGAACAAAATATTTCTCGGTGTTCTTTGTTCCTTGAACCACCAAATTGAAATTTTCATTCTCCACGTCGGGATCCATTTGGACACAACAAATTTGTCTTAGTATTCTCCTTGGATTATATATTGCGTATCCATTAGGATACCAAATTGGTCCATAGTAAGCCGTGACGGTAGAGAAACCATTTAGATCTTCTTCATCTACAGAGACATCATCGGGTACGGCGTATGGGTGAAATACCACATCGTTCACCGTAAGTTTATCCAATTTCTCCCTCAACGAAGTCAACTGCTCTTCTTTAGACTTCTTTTGTGCGTTCAAAAATAACCATTTTCCCACTGTAGGTTCGTCATAGGGATAAGCTGTCTTTTCCCTAGCCAATCCCAATAAAGGGAAGTGGTCATAAATCCAAACCTATGCGAAAATACGAAAATATTAATCCATATACATGAAAATTGATTTGGAAGCATAAAATTTAGGCGAATAATTTGCTAACTAACAATATAAAAGGTCACCTGAATAAGAGTTAAGTAACCTCCAATTTGATTTGTCTTAATCCTCGACCCTTTGCTCATCTCTCCTAGAAAAAAAGCAAGCACCCCAGTGGCCCAAGAGTATTTGTTAATCTCATCGAGATTCTCCAAAAGCTGTAGATAATGTGCATCCACCCTATTTCCAGAAGTGTCGGGGAAAATGACGGTTCCTAGCTGATATAACCAATAAGCGGTGACATGATGCCTAAGGGTCTCCTGGTCCATCACCAACTTTCCTTTCTCCACCTTCTTTCTTGTCCCTCCATATGCTTCCTTCAACTTTACCAACTTGAATTTCTTCAACCTCTTCTTAAAGGCTCCATTTGTCTCTCTTGGATTATACTCATCGCCACGTTTAGGGGACCTCACAGAACGTCTAAACTCACATTGATCCTTTCTTGCATCCCATCCTAGACATTTTAGAGCCAATTCTTCAAGAGCTTCATAATGCATCAAGGGGTTGTAGCCTTCTCGGAGACATTTACCTTCCACTGGTAAGCCGGTTATTCTCAAGCAATCATCGGGAGTAATTCCCATCTCGCCAAATGGAAGATGCATTGTATATGTCTCGGGATAGTACCTCTCGAGAAATGCGGATACGGCAACAACGTCAAAATCCGCATGTGCATATTCTATAGCTCTCCATAACTGATAGACGCATTTATGTGTCTATTTTCATCTCTTTTATGTATAGTGTTAGTACCCATTTTTGTACTAATTTTGGTATTTTATCCCTTGTAGGTGTATTTTGGAGGAATAGGCTTTTGCGGGAAAATTGGCTCGAAAAGTTGCTAAAGGCTCCTGGGAGGACATTTGCTATTCGGACTCTCATTTTGGATAAGGGGTAACCCATTTCCAAGCAGCTGCTAAGCACAGACCGAGACTGGATAGGGGGAGGACAAATTTCTTCACGTTTTCAAAAACAGAAATTTGGCGGGAAAATTTTCAGAAAACAGACGATTTTGTGGATGAATTTTTGATCGATTTTTAGGGAGATTAAAGGGCTGAATTTGATTGGGTTTGTTCCTATGGACCTAACAGGCGAGGTAAGGGTGTTGGAATGGATCCAAAGTGGCTAGAACTCGAATTGGAAGCGAAAAATGGTTAAAATATCACGTTCTATTTTTGGGAAGTTTCTTGGTTTATTTTTTAGAAATTTACGTGAAGAAGAGGAAGGAAACTCTTATTAAGGACTTGTTTCTATCAAGGGAGGAGTTTGGACAATCGAATGCACGTGAAACAGAAGAAAAAAAAGAAATAACTTAACGTGCTGTGGAGGAAAAAACCAAGTTTATTCTCGAATTTTCTTTGCTCTACTATGTATAAAAGGGTTGGTTAGGGTCCTAGGAAGAAGAGGAAGAAGTTAGGGGAAGTTTAGAGCCTTAGAGAAGCTAGAAAAACCATTGGAAGAAATCACGTTTCTGCTGGTGCAAGCCGTGGCCGGAGAAGAAGAAGAACATAAACAGCAGAAAAAGAAAGTCGCAGATTCTGTGACCGTAACTTTCAAACTTTAAACCTTTTGTAACAATTTTTGCAACAGTTATCTTCTGGTCGCAACAGTTTCTCTGTAGAAATAGGTTTCGTAACAATTATATTCGTTACAGAACCCGCTGTTTAGAACTTTTCACTCTTTTAATCAACTTTTGAACACCAAAGATGTATTTTGAGCAAGAGATTAATATGAGGAGCTAAACCCCTTAGCCGAGGCGACGGAGGAAGCCATTGTTCCATGAAAAGTGGTATAATTCTATTTTTATTATTTATTGCAATTATTTTACATGATTTTTTGCATAGAATTTAAAAGAAAAATTGGTTTTTATTGAGTAGTTGTGAAGTGTTTTGATGGGACATGCTTAGTTTTAATACTTTTGATGTTTCATGCTTCGTGCTTACAATTATTACTTCAAGAACCATATTAGAGGCAAATATTAGAGTCAACTTAAAGAAAAATATTGCATGAATATTGATTAGAATTTATCAAATAATTGGTCAATGGTGGAATCCAAAGTCTCGGTGTCTTTTTTATAATTTGATACAATTTTATTTTAGTTAATTTGAGTCTAAAAGAATCCTTCACAAGTTCGAGAATCGAATCCTATTACCACCACTTTCACTACAATTAAAACTCACATCAATAACACACACTGTTTCACCTTTGCTTGAAAATCGTCACACTCCAAAGATAGATCCCATTTGGACGCCTTTTGACGCCGAATAAGACGAACTGCATCATTATGATCCTACGAAAAAAACATAACACTATTAATACTTGACGAAACATGTCCCAAAAAAAAAACGTTTTGTTAGGTAAAAATGAACTTAAAGAATACCTTTGTCCCATGAGTGTTTGTAGCCAAACAATGTGGCCCCTCCATCATTTGGAGTACCATAAGTTGGGTTCACTGGTGGCAAACACAAATTATCAGGGGGAATGTGTGAGTATCTATCACAAGGAGGCTTCCGCTTCTTTTTCTCTTTAACAGGAACTATTTCTTGCTCTTCTTCCTCTTCCTCCAGTTCATCCTCTTCTTCCTCTTCATCCTCTCCCTCCCCTTCCTCCTCTTCTTCCTCTCCTTCCTCATCCTTCTCTTCCTCTTGTCCTTCTCCTTCTTTGCCATGTCCTTGTTCTCCATCTTCTACATTTTCAACGTGTTGTCTTTGTTGTTCAACCTCTTCATTTCCTTGCTCTTCTTCATCATCATTCTCTTCTTCAATAACATTATCAATTGTATTCTCCATCACCTCTTGATTGACTTCCTGTAATGATCCCCCTCCATGTTTTGCATTTTTAGTACCACGGTTTCGGAAATCCAGGTGTATCCTACCGCGAAAGGTTGGAGTTCTCAAATCTTCGGCTACGTGGTAGATTTTTTCCCTTTGTTCCTAACGAATGAAAACCACATTATTAGCTAAACAGAATATTGTCTTATCAAATAAAGATGAACATGGGATTACATCAAACACAAAATGTTAACAGACTAAAGTTCGGCTATCTGGTATAAGTTGCGAGGTAACTGAACTTCAAGTTTGTATGTGACAGATCAAAGTTCGGTTACCAAATAGAAAGTGCGAGGTAACCGAACTATATTTTATCAAAGTTCGGTTACCTATATAAATTTATCGAGGTAACCGAACTCATATTTTTCATATAAAGAAGGAGTTCGGTTACGTTATTTTTAAGCGAGCTTACCGAACTTCATAGTTCGGTTACCTTAAAATTACTAATTGGCCGAACTGTTCTTCATATTGAAAGTTCGGTTACCTATATAAATTTATCAAGGTAACCGAACTCAAATTTTTCATATAAAGAAGGAGTTCGGTTACATATTTTTTTTTGCGAGCTTACCGAACTATGAAGTTCGGTTACCTTAAAATTACTAATTCGCCGAACTGTTCTTCATATTCAAAGTTCGGTTACCAAATTTTAGGGTTTTAAAATTTTCTCCTAGCCGAAATCTCTACTGTAACTTTCATTTTAAGTGGTTTTTGATGATTTCTTCAACAAAAAACGATTCAAAGGAATGGGTATGAAGGAAATTACCTGCGGATTTTCATTTTGATAGAATCAGACTCCTTGGTTGATGTTGGATGCTTCAATTCGTCTCCAAACTTTGCTTGAAGTTGTTTATCAACTTCAAATTGATTTGGGAGATTCGCTATGCTAGCCAGTCCCGGACTCAATCCTGGAATTCTTGGTGTCTGCTTAGAACGCATTGTTTAAAAAGATTGATTAATCGACGATGAATTTTTTTCGAATCGACGATTAACGTCGATGACTACGAAGAAAAAGAAAAGAAGAGAAGAAGAAGAAGATGAAGAAGAAGAAAAGAAAAGAGGGGTTTTGAAATTGATTTTAGTGTGTTAGATTAGTGAGTATTGGTTAAATTAGTGGGTTATTAGGATTAGTTATAACCTTAATTAGGATAAGGGCAGATTAGTCTTCCCTAATTTTTTAGGACACCCCTTAAAATTTTGGATGGACATTTGAATAACAAAGTAGTCCCCCACTGTTTTGGGGTAGTCCCCAAAACAGCGTTCTATTTTTAGGGCATCAACAACCTGTCATTTTGATAGAAAGAGAACTTACATTTCTTGCAGCTATTGCCACCTATAATATCATAGTGCACAAGCGTTGGGAGGGCATCAAAATGCTCATAAACGTGAACGTTCAGCTAAATTAGCTACACTCACTAATTCTGGTTATCATAGACATCATCATCAGAATAACTAAAGCCACCACCACACCACCACGGCGGCAACCATGTATACTAACTCAAGTATATATGAGCTCTTCATCATTGTTATCTTTACCATTTCCCTCCATCGATCCACCATTAGGTATCCGAGATGGGTCTGCGGTAGAAAAACCATCATTAATAAGCAAACTTTGTTCTTCTCAGCTGTCGGTTGTAATATTTTAGTTAACCTATGGGTTAGTACATTTTTGTTTTTAACTATTTTAAATTTTTAAGAAATGGAATACTAAAATAGCTCAAGAGGCAAGAAGATTCCCCGCAAGGATAACTCCTTCCGGAACCAACCAATTGCTTGGAACTTGCCTCATCAATGCGAGCCTAATTAAGTCAAAAGTTAACAGAGCTTATTAAACAAAGCATCTAATTCCCATCTTCACGCATGATATCCATATGGAGATTTCTAAATCTTGGATTCATCAAAGTCAAACACGATATACATATGCAGCAGATCCTCTATATCGGATATACATATGCAGCAGTCAGCAGATCCTCTGTACCGGAGGAGACGTGCCTGCCCTTCTGTCCCTGCCTATCAACGGACATCACGTGTTCAGAGCCTTAACAACATTTAGCTTGCCGTCTCCGTCTAACTAATTTGGTGGTAAATACTTTTTAACAAAAATATAAAAATAATCGAAACAAGTTTTTCTTCGCTTAAAGTTCATTTAGACCAACACTCAAAACACTTCTCTATATATTATTATCAGTGATGATTGAAAGAACTGATCTATCAAATGATTCAAATCCCTACTTTTTACATGGAAGAACCATGATTCATCAACTGGATCAGTCCAAAGAAAATTACGGATTTATTTTTTTTAATTTGAAGTTTATCTCACAAGTTTTATTTTGTTGTTTGTTCATCTCTCGATTAATTTTACTAAATTGCATAAATCCATTATTCATGGTTGTTGATTTAGGAGATATAAAAAAATCTAAGGATGTGGACAAGAAATAGGGTTTCCTTGTGTCTTATGCGCAAAATTTGCTAAGTTAACTTCGAAGTCTTAAGATTTGGAAAATAGAGAGAACACAAAGGCATATTGATCTTTCAAATTTTTTGTGCTTTTTCAAATAAATATATGTTAATCAATTTTGAGCGAATAAACTCTGTTGACCATCAAACTAATGGAGACATGAGGCGTCCGTTAATAGGCAGGGACAGAGGGGCAGGCACGTTTCCGGTACACAGGATCTGCTGCCATCCGTGATACCCGTAAAAAAACCATAAGAAATTGGAAGTTCCGGATTCCATATCACATACTTGTGTGTTTGCCGCATAAAGTGGTACTTGCACTAGTACTAGCTTATTAGCTAGTGCTTGAAGAGCTTTTATTTTTCGATCTGTTTCTTCTTTTGGTACTTGAAGAGCTTTTATTTTTCGATCTGTTTCTTCTTTTGGTAATTGAAGTGACATGGGAGAATTATTTGATGAGTTGTTAGGGTTTTTGATGCATGAGGAGGAAGTAGTACAGAAAAACAGTGCAGCAGAGATCTTAGCCAGTGAGGAGGGTAATGATGATCATATGATCATGCCTACTGGAACGATAAGCAGTTTCAACAATGGCACTGATGATTGTCAAGATCAGCTAGAAGAAGCAGATTGGTATACTCAATACTCGGATCTACATTCTCCTGATCATCTTGCTGAAGAACTGGTGATGTATTATACTAATGATCCATCTAATGATATTCAACCCGATAATCTATTAATAGAAGCCAATGGTTCTTTTCAAGAAAATGATGGTCTTATGGATCAGTACATTCATGATGAGACGACATGGCCTCTGCAACAGCAAGCAGCAGATACTAATTTTCAAGATGGTCATCAGCCACAGTCTTCCACATCATTATTACCTAATCAATTAATAGATGCCAATGGTTCTTTTCGAGAAAATGATGGTGAGACGACATGGCCTCTGCAACAGCAAGCAGCAGATGATAATTATCAAGATGGTCATCAGCAACAGTCTTCAACATCATCATTACCTGCAGTAGTACCTCATATCCGCAATAACGATGAACTCTTGATTAACCTTACACATAGTAGTGCTTCTGAGCAGCTACTATCACAAGTACAAGAAATACAAGAACGTCCGCCGGAGTTACTTAAACTAGTAGGGGAACCTGTTCTTAAACTATCGAAAAGAGGAAAGAAAGGTAAACAGGTACTCCTTGTTAATCATTGGGAAGAAGAAGGAGATGATGCATTAGGAGCGGCTGAAGTCGATGGTTTCCTTAAAGATCTCGTTATTGCTAACGACGATGACCATGATGATGGTACGTAAGTTACTCTATTATGTTTCTTATTTTGTTTACATGACACGTTAATTAAGTACCCATAACAACATCTTATTCCAGAGTAAAAAAATTGTGCGATTCTCTGCACCCCTACTAAACCGGGGGTGTACGTTCCTCCCAGCCTCCTTGGTTGTACATCTAACCTTGGTTATTTACCTTTTGATAAGTTTGCATTTTTAAAACAAGGTATTTATACATGGGGACTTTGAGAGAAAACAAACAGAACACAGATTCCAAATCATCTAATTCTTTACAACTCTCTCCTATTTCTCTATCAAATTGACAACTTTGCAACTTCTTATGATTGTATATCTCTGACGGAACCTTCAACCTTGATTATCTCTCTTAGAAGCAAAAACTAATTTCATAGGATCCTTGCTTATTCTAACTATATAGGTACATAAAGAGAATAGATGAATACAAATATGAGGTTGACTTAATTTCATATATCCATTACATATAATATCCTTAATTAACTTACCCGTGAGTGATGCTTTAAACTTTTATATTAATTCGCTTGATTCCACAATGTATATTTAATGTATGGAACACATAAAATCAATCAAAGGAAAAAATAAATCATAACATTGTTTTCATTGAGTGAATGGGTTGAAGCTGAACTAATTCATATGTCGCAACCCATCGGAAGTTTTCTTCGTCAACTCTTTTCTTGAGTTTTTCTTAGAGAAACATTTGATTTCTCGTCGATCATTGTCAATTGAAAAACACAATCACAGTTTGGAAAATTTATCACGATCCATACGATATGAAAATCACATCTACAGTTTGGAAAGCTACTTGATTTTTATATCTGATATTGATTTCTTTGGCGGCTAAGATTTTTAATTTAACTGAGTAGAAATATATATTTTTTAATTTCCAACTTTTGAGGCAAATTGATCAAACTTCTTCGTCGGATACGTCTAGGGGTGGACCAAAAACATGGTACAAATGTGGACCAATCCTCTTCACCACTGAGATCTACAGGGTGTGGGGTTTTGAGATTTGAGTGGGGCCTTCAAAACTGATTTGAATGGTTAGATTCCATTGGTCCATCTTTAGTTTTTGAGAAATAGCAATGACACATAAGATTATGTGCCAAAGTTTCTCCAGTTCCCAACGTTAATCTCTTTCGAATATACAAAACTCTAAATAAATTTAGTAATCGGGGTTAAAAGTACGGCATACGAGGAAGGGAAGAATGTGCACCTCCGGTTAATGCTGGTGTACAAAGTCGCAGTTAAAATTTCTAGGAAATCAGATTTCAACCTGTGAAGAAATTTATATACGAAGAGAATATAGAAAAAATGTCAGGTTAGATAAAAAACGGTCGGAGATATATGTAGGAGGGGAGACAAATTTGCGGCCATCGTTAGTTCCACTTAAATATTATAAGTGTTTTATAAAGCTTATAAATCTTAACTAATTTAATAAATATAGAATACATTATAAAGCTTGGTTATAATGAGCTACTAAGTCCATTTTGCACCCTTAACAATTTGTCAAGAATTTTTTAACCCCTTCCTCAAAAACCTAGTTCCACCCTAAAGAATTTTCTCACCCCTTCCTCAAAAACCTAGTTCCACCCTAATGGTAGTGGAAGAAGTAGTGGCAGTGAGTGTTGGTAAGTGGAAGTGGACAATATTTGTTCGATGTCGTCACAACACGGGTAAGATTGTATAATGAAAGATGTAGTTAGTTGTTTTTAGCACGATTGATCAAATATTTCAGAGTTGAAATAAAATCATACGGGAAAAAATGATCATGATACTGGAATACTCAAGTCGTACCCCGGTTATCTTTGGTACCGGATCGTATAAATCATGGTTTTTAGTGCTCAAATAAAATTGATTGTAATACAAAAGAAATATAACATGGAAAAAAAATGAAAAAATTAATTGACGTTCAATCTAAATTTCATACCTGACATTTGTGATTGAAATTAGAACTACACCCAACAGGGCTAGGCGGCGGCAGTAGTGGCATTTGCGGAGCCAAAAATTGACACTGGGGAGACTATTTTTTTTTGAAGAAACATGTAAACTTTGGTGGACTAAATTCTAATTATGGATTAAGTACTATTTATATGATAAAAGTTGAGGATTTGTACATATTTATTAGAATTTTAGGGAGGGTTAGAGCCAGGGTAGGTCAACCCTCAACTACGCCACTGAGTGGTGGTGGAAAAAGAAATGGTATCAGACGGTTTTTTGGCGGGTGTTGTTGAGTAATAATAGATTTTGTTAATTATGTGATGCCACGAAAAGTATAATACTATAAAATTTAAATCGTGGTTGATCGTTTTATTGTTAAAATAAACTCGGTTAAAATATATGACAATTTAAAAAAATAAAATACTTGAATCAATTATCACGAAATTCAATAATTACAGACGAACCGCACGAATAAAAATCAGAACCTATAAATTACTTATTATCGAATCATGTCGTTACGGCACGTGTTATAACCTATTATATATATAATCAAGTACTTAAATGAAAATCTGATTTTGGTTCGATACATCACTATTGATCGGTGACGTCCACGATTGTAGTCCACGACAAGGACCACAAGAAATTGGGAATCCATGACCCAGCAATAATTCGAACCGCATCTTAATTTTGTTTTGCATGCTCGATATGAATGAAGTTTTCTTCTATAAGTAATGCCGATCATCAAACCATAGAAACTAGTAAGAAAAAAGAAAAACTAGTCATAACATCGTCATGTAGTTGTTTGTTTACCGCATAATACTAGACCTGTGATTTATTAGCTAATACTTGAAGCGCTTTTCTCTGTCGATTTGTTTCGTCTTTTGGTTACTGAAACGACATGGAAGCATTTAAGGATTTAGTAGAGTTTTTGATGCATGGGGAGGAAGCAGTACAAAAAAGTAATGCAGTAGAGACCTTGGCGAGTGAGGGTAACGATGATCATATGGTGCCTGCAACTGAGACGATAAGCAGTTTCAGTAACGGCACTGATTATCATGTTCAGCTAGAAGAAGAAGCAAATTGGTATGCTCAAATATCGGATCTACATTTATTTGATCACCATCAAAATCATCTTGGTGAAGATTTGTTTATGTATGATAATAATCATCCATCTAGTGATATTCGGCCTAATAATCTTTCATTAGATGTCAACGGTTATTTTCAAGAAAATGATGGTCTTATTGATCATTCCATTGATGATGAGACGACATGGCCTCTGCAACAGCAACCAGCAGATAATAATGGTCATCAGACACAGTCTTCAACATCATTTATACCTGTCGTACCAAATAAAAGTACTTCTGAACAACAACAACTACTGCAAGTACAAGAACCACGAGAATGTTCGTCGGAGCTACCTCAACTAGTAAAACCTATCGTTAAGCGGACGAAAAGAAGAAAGAAAGGTAAACAAGTACTCGTTTTTAATCATGGGGAAGAAGAAGAAGATGATGTATTAGGAGCAGCTGAAGCCGATGGTTTCCTTAAAGATCTCGTTATTGATAATGAGGACGACGATGATGAAGATAATATTGGCGATGACAATCAATTGTTGTCAGTTGCGAGTAAAAATCTATTGTCTGAACGGATTAGAAGGAAGAGATTTAACAAACAGTTACTTACCTTAAGAGGGATGGTCCCTAACATTACCAAGGTATATATTTTTCTTTGTCTATATTTTAGTTGTCTTTCTCATGCATGCATATCCTATATATATAGTGATTGAGTTTCTATGAGTATTTGAAAATGCAGATGGATAAGAGATCTGTTCTTGTTGATGCTCTGGCTTATCTACAAGATATACTTCACCAGACAAAAATCGTAATGGAAAATGAACAGAATAATATCTCTAGTACTGTTGAGGCTGCTACTGAAGATCCTGGTCATGCCATGGTAGAGTCTTCAACTTCACCTGATTCATCCCCACTAGATGTTGAAATCAATCATCCTCCTTGTCACCATCTAGGTGTGGTATCAGACAAGAACGTGGTCAGTGTCAATGTTGATGGTCAGCCCCAGACGATTGAGATGTTGACGGTACTTGTACCATCAATATCACCATACAGTGCAATTTTTCCTGCCATAACACAGGTAAAATAGTAATTATGATACATTGTAAATTATGAGGTTCCAAATATATAGGGTGTTTTCAAGTATCTGCTTCAAACTAGTTTGTCTGAGTTCGACTCGCCTGCTGACTTACTACATATTGACTCAAAAATTGTTACATATAAATGTGATAGGAAACATTTAAATCTGGTCACGAATATGTCCAACAAGTTGGGTACTAGGTTAATATCAGATTAAGTTATTGAATTATATACTGCTGAAGTCTGAAGGTATTAGTTGAATCAAACTTCGAGCATGATATAAAAATAAAAATAAAGTAGCGATTATTTTTTAGTCTTTTTTGTCGAGATTAATTATATGCTTGTTTTGACATGGTGAAAGATAAGCATCCGCATCGATCACTCTTATCTTACTAGTTTATTTGAATTTGTTGGGTAAATTAGATGATCACTTTTATCTTATTAGTTTACTTAAATTTGTCGAGTAAATTAGATGGAAGCTGAGAAATTAGACGAGGAGAGATATCTATTGAAGGTCGTATACAACAAAGCACCAAGAGCCATGGCTCAAGTTCAAAGATCTGTCGAAATGCTAAATGGCATTCAGTTTATTGATGTCTCCATCTCTGAATACGATCAACATCACATGCAATCTTCTACCTTCCTCAGGGTAAGTTGTTTATGTATCATCGGTATTTCTGCATATCGTGGGAATTATATGTTTTTTCACGATTTATTCCTCGACAAACAAGTGATTTTGTGTGCAATAACTACAATGCTTAGTGATAACCATTTGAGATGATCACATGGCAAACAGAGTAATATTTTGAACATGACCATTGATTTACTTTTACATTACCATTTTTTGGATGTCATCAGTAAGTGTAGGAGTTATATTTGTTGCAGGTTAAGAAAGCAAAAGGATCAGTACTGGTGACTGATGCAGAAAACCTCGTAGAAAGGGTGAAAACAATGGTGAAACAGCTGGGTGTTCTTCTTCCTCGTGCTGCTTCTTCAGCTACAGACGATTAATATATCGATTGATGTTATGTGCGTAATTTTTTATAGCTTGGAGACAGTGTCGGAGCCAGAAAAAATTCTGAAGGGGGCTAAAATAAATTCTAAAGAAATACGGGTCTAAATGCTAGATATTGGTGGACTAAACATTAAATATAGGATAAAATAAAGGGTTTTTATATGGTTAAAATTATTTTTGGGGGATAGAGCCAGGGTTAGTCAACCCTTGGCTCTGTCACTGCTTGGAGATCGATTTTGAAGGTAAAATAAGGAGATTTGGAGTGTTTTGCCTTTCGTTGGTATTATATGTTGTACAATTCGAAAAGAAATTGTTATGTGCATTATATGCTGATGCACTTTATGACTTGGGGTCAAAGAGTCATCTATGACCTGGCATATTTGAAGACGACCCAAAAAAAAATTGGGACAATTAATAAAACAAAATAGGGTCACTAAGAAGTATATTAACACACCCTTTATCCATATAATTTTCGTAATGGTTAATCTATTCTTGTTTAGTTAGTGTTAATGTTCATTATATTTTTATGGACATCTGACAATGCAGGAGAGTATGGTTGGCATCTTCTTGAACTCCACTGCAGAAGGAACAATATGTTTCTAGAACCTGACACCCCTTTCTAATTAGGTTGTCACTGTAAGGATGGAGTTGTGTATGTTTAGCCAAGCAAATAGTTGTGTTTTGGGTGGCATTTTCTCTCTACATACAACATTGTATTCCTCGGTATATAGGGCTGTCAACGGTAACTATCGAAACGGATATGGCCTCTACCATATCCGTTACCAATAAGATTACCGGATATCCGATATCCGATAATATCCGACGGATATTCAAAAAGGTTTTTCGTATCCGTTTCGATAACAATGCCGGATATCCGATAATATCCGGTAATATCCGATAGTAATTCATTATAATAAAAATAATTTAAATTCTTTTCTAGTCTTTCTGTATATTTGATAAATTGTAAATAAATCAAAGAAATTCTAAGGAAATTCAACTAAATAAAACCTAATAACTTGATCAAATGCAAAAAAAATTGACTTTAAAATTATTATATTAAATTATATTTAAACAAAACTCAAATCTTTAATCTTCTCTATCAGAATTGAAAAATCATCCGCTTTTCTCACAACGAACAAAACTAGTTGTGTTTTTTTTTCTTCCATAATATTTTTATTTCCAAGTCTTCATATACTACCAAGTTTACAACTAAATATATTCCTCCAAAAAAATTAAAAAAAAATTTGCATATGCATTCTTTAACGGATAACGGATATTATCCTATAGGATAGTACCTTTTCCGTATCCGTTTCGTTAAAGTAAAAATATCCAATAAGGTATCCGTATCCGTTATCCGTTATCCGAAATTTCGGATAATATCCTAATGATTCGAACGGACTCGGACGGATATCGGATATTTGGTTATCCATTGACAGCCCTATCGGTATAAGTTTGATGTTGTTGTATAAGCCATTCATAGCTATCTGATAGTAACGTAATTGCTCATTATAGTTGCATATACACCACTTCTAGATCTTTAATCTAAAGATTGTTAAGGATGAAACTAGCTATATTTATGAATTCGGCCCTAGATGCATCAAAATTAGAACCAGAAATTTCAACAGTCTTATCTATTTAAGTGTGAAATCAAGAGAAGGAAAAAAACTCAAGAAAAAACATGATATTAACAAAGAGTTTTGAAGTGTTTACTACTTGGGTTTTTCCATCAATGTAGTGACTAATTCACCGCTCTTTCCACAAGGACCCCCTCCCTCTATTCTTCAAATTTGTAAAAAACAAAACAATTTTTAGTTATGGCATTTCGGAGAGCACAAATCTCTATCTTCATCCCCGAAGCAATCCATTTTTATTGTAGAAAATGACTGCTTCACCTTTTGTCTGATTTTTGTTGAAAAAATGACTATTTTACACCCGGTTCGAAAGTTAATGAAAATAACTATTTTTCAAATATTCGAAAATATGTAAACCGACCATTTTTCTCTTGATCCGAAATTTTACAAAAACGATCATTTTTCCCTTCGCCAAAGTTCCAACATCTACACTAAGTCCTATACCGTAGAATCTTAATTGCTCTATGATGAATATATATATATAGATGGTGCGAAATCATCTGTGGTTAACTTGTTTCTTCTGTTGTCTAAATTCTTGTGCTTATAACCAAGATTGTGATCGAACTGGTCTTGGAAGGTTCTGACAAATTGCATTCTTAGAGGACGTGGTCACGTGTACACTGCTCTTGGCTTTTATGAATAACTCGATCAAGTGCGGAAGAGTTGAATTCGAATTGTTTTACGCTCACATATATAACTTGTAGCCGTGAGGATTAATACCTAGTCTTTTGCTTCTAAGTTAGACTCGTAGTTCTCGTCAGTCGTTGGTGTTGAGTAGAGTTTGTTTTGCATGGTGAAGACCTTGTCGGGGTGTAGTCCTTGTTTTGGGCATGAGAAGTCGTGGATTAGAGTTTTGTTGAGGAAAAACCTTAATCCTCTCTTTTGTTGACTTTCTGATTTTTGGCTTCTGACCCTTGTGAAAGCGTAGATGTGATGTGGAGGGAGAAAGCATATGATTGGAATTTGAATGGCTGCAAAGATGGATGAGGAGTGTAAGAGAGGAGTTAGATACTTCTTTGGAATCGTAGAGTCCTTGTTCCAAAAGAATTTCTAAATTCAGGCTTAACTGCATCTGAATCTTGGTTTTCCTTTTCTTCTTCTGTCAGAATTCATCAGCCGTGTTTAATAGACCTTGGAAGTAGTGGAGGTGTGTTCCTAACTAGTATAGGTAGGAGGTAGGGTTGATGCAATGAAAGCTTCTTATTCACATCCATGTATTAGTTAAACACCTCTTTCTTTATTTCTTTGATGGAAATCTCACATTGTATTATTATCAAACCCTAGAGCTATTATGTTATGAGGTGAAAAAGTGGGGGTATAACAACCACACCCAATAATTCGTTTGGAAATCTGTATGAAATAAACTCCAATATAATTCCGAGAGCACCAACTTAAAAGCGAGCTCAATCAAGAAAGATATTAAAGAGCTATCTTTCTTTCTCAATACAATCAGCAAATCGAACAGATAGAAATCTGTGAGCCTGATTGATATGAGAAATAACTTGGACGGTACCAAAGACCAATGCCCAAGTGTCAATCAAGTTATATCCAACAAACAAGGTCGGATTTATCAGCTGATTGAACTACGCACAACCTGTGATATTATATAAACAAATATAATGCGAGAAAGAAATAACACAGGCACCAGAAATTTTGTTAACGAGGAAACCGCAAATGCAGAAAAACCCCGGGACCTAGTCCAGTTTTGAACACCACATTGTATTAAGCTGCTACAGACACTAGCCTATACAAGTTAACTTCAGACTGGAATGTAGTTGAGCCCTAACCAAGTCTCACACCAATTAAGGTACAATCACGTTCCTTACGCCTCTATAACCACGCCGGATTCTGCGCACTTGATTCCCTTAGCTGATCTCACCCATAACTAAGAGTTACTACGACCCAAAGTCGAAGACTAATAAAAAAAATTGTCTCCCACAGATATGTCTATCCTTTATTCTTTTTGTTCTGTCTTTTGATACAAAAATCAAGGTGAACAGGAACCAACCAATACCCCAGACTTATACTCCCGAAGAGAAGCCTAGAAATATCAGTCACCTCACAATAACCTAACTAATTAACAGAAAAAGTTATTGCGGAATCACAAGAGTCTGAGACGAAGAACTGTTGTGATTACTTTTTATATCTTACCTATCGGAGATAAATCTCGAGTAAATCTTAGAGAAGATAAAATTCAATACGATAGAACAAGTAAGATCAGAATACACAACTACAGATAAAATAGTTGGATCGGGCTTCACGAATCCCAAATGAATTCTTCAAGTCGTTAACCTAATAATGGTTTTGGAAAACCTAGGTTAAAGGGGAATCGACTCTAGTTTGGAACTAGGACACATGAAAGTGTTGGGATTAGGTTTTCCAGTTGCTAAAGTTTTCCCTTATATATCCTTTCAAATACGGGTTGCTTACAATCAAAGCTAAGATAGCTTAGTAACAAAGCATTCAATATTCACTGTTAGATGAACTCCTGATTTAAGATTCAAGCTAAGTGTTCTTAGAAATTAAGCAATTAATCTCCACCATTAGATGGTCTTAGCTTGTTACACGCAAATGAAATATACTTATATTTAGATATGGGTAACCATACCTAAACGTGTCTATTGGGTTGGCTCAATAACAGTTAACCGAAGTTAGCCATATGAACACTTTTGGTCTTAGCCGTATTCATTTAACACCTCTAGATCAAATATGATGATCAATCAACCATGATAGATAATCAAATGAATCTAAATGTGTTTCAAATAGAGTTGTTCAATTGTTCACTATCTCATAAATATATCCATGAACAAATTGAAACGAAATCATATTGATTCGTAATCGTACAAAGTACTGGTATAAGAATCAATTCATCAACATTAAGCCACGGTTTGCAAAGTTAATTTTCATTTCTTAAATCATAAATGTTTTAGTTCATGAGTATGAGAATCATACATAACCGATTTTAGAACTTAACCACTATGTTTGCAAACTAGGTACGCGGACATCAACTCCGGACCTTGTCCTAGTCAAGCTGTTAGCAAACCCGGTTCGCAAACAATTGTTCCGGACCCAACTCGGGTAAACTCATTCACATACTAGGTACGCAAACAACAGTTCCGGACCTTCTCAGGTAAATCTGTTCGCATACTAGGTACGCAAACAACAGTTCCGGACCTGAATCATTACAATATAGTTCGCATACTAGGTATGCATGCCATGTTGTATCCAAACATGGGTAATTGTTCTAAACTCTCATTTCAATCATTGAAACATCCTTGGAAGACGATAATGGTAATCTCACACATACCATTAGCTTCAAGTAATTTTCATGTGATCGAATGATCAATACGAAACTTCCCAAGTTATCATCAAATGACTTTCTCACACAAATCATATAAGATGTTCAAGGTAATTTTCACATGATCATCTTTTGACATAATATTTAGTTTCCAACAAATAAATTGTTTCCAACTAAACTCGTCAAGAATATGATAAATATAGCTAAAGCAAAAAGCTTCCAACACATATTTCGAAAAATAGATAAGCGAGATAAACTCAGATCGAAATATCAAATGTATATAATATAAAAGTCTATATAGCTATACGACTTAGTCTCATTGGAAGATAGAATAGAATAGACTTCTGAGTGATAGATAAGTTTTAGCCTCCACATACCTTTTGTTGATGAAGTTCCTCCAAGCTCCTCAGTAGATCTTCTTCTTCAATTGCTGAACGCCGTGAAGTCTAAAGCGCAACTACACATTCTATCCTAATCCGAGACATAGTTATAAGTAAACTAGAAATCAAGTATATAGTTTTGGTCAACTAAACTTGACAAACAAGCTTGAGATAGCAACACTTGCGAGTTCGACCGAGCAGTGCTCTAACATGAGGTACTACTTATAGTACTTGCACATGGTGTAAACCAAGCGTTATCTACATTCGCTTACATATCCTAATACCCCCCCCCCCCCCCCACCCCTCAAATTGATTCCCTTTGCCCATACAAAGGGATCATTTTGCAGAAACAACAAAAAAATCTTCATTCATCAAACTTTCAAGTCTCCCTTCAATTATTGTATGAGAAAGTTGGTGTTTCTCTTCAAATATGTAGTGTGAGATAGTGAATGTAAATTTACTAAGAGCTTATTTAAGGTCATAGAGCGATTTCTTTAGATGACATGCATAGTCAGGTCTTAGTTCATCAACAGAAACTTTGGACTGAGCCATATAGAAATCCTCTTTGAGAAAGCCATGAAAAAAGGCATTGGATACATCCAACTGCATGATATCCCAGCCATTGGTAACTGCAATGGTCAATACACACCTAATATTTGTAGTCTTTACAACAGGGCTGAAGGTCTCTGCGTTATTAACACCATCTTGTTGATTGTATCCTTGTGCAACTAACCGAGCTTTGTACCTTTTCATAGAGCCATGAGAATTGTATTTGATCTTGTAGGCCCACTTGCTTCCTAGAATATTCATTCCCTCCACAAATGCATGGTTCTAAAAACTGATTTAATTGAGGGCCCCAAAAAACAATTAGCGGCCTCACACTACAGGACAAAAAGGGTCATGAAATAGCAATTGGTGGGTATCCCTTATCCCAATATTTTTTAAATGCCTAAACTACCCCTAAATCATTAGTGTTAATTAAGTTGATTAAGTTGTTAATTAGTTTAGTTAGATTAACATCAGATTTAGGGATAAATTTTTGATAAAAGAAAAATTGTGTTTTTGTGTTGTGGAGAATGAGAAGTTGAGTTTTGGGGGGAAAAGTTAGGGTTATTTGAAATGAGTGATTCTAGTGGAGGAAATGATGTTGGTGAAGCTTCAAATAACAAACATGATTGTGGTTATGGTGAGATTATCTTACATTCCCATTTGGATTGGATGTATGATGAAGACATGTTAGTAGAGGAAGCCATGAATAATGGTGCAAATGAAGATCCCATTGCTCAAAATGAAGGAACCAACCCTCAAAATGAGGAACCCGAAGATCAAAACAATCAGGTAAACATCTTATACCCTTCGATTTGTCTGTTTGTTGCTCCAAGTGGTCGAATCATCCACACTATCGAACAACTCAGTGTAAGGGTCGTCACAGTTGGGGGGTGTATACCCAATCGACTCTCTAAAGTCGTCAATTTATTGACACTACCAATGACGACTCAAACCTGCATCTTTTACAGGTTATGAAAAATCGTTAAGGTAGTGTGCTAAACATTGACGACCCTTTTTAGCTAGGTCACTTAGAGTCGTTATGTTGTTTTGTTTACACATAGACGACTCTAAAACAAGCACTCTGTAAAAAATAACACTTAGGGTCGTCATATATGTAGTCATATGAAATGACGATCCTAGCTAGCAATTAATAATTTCTTTTAGAGTCGTTAGGTTAAGTAGTTATATATAGTAACGACCCTTGCCCCATATTATTATAATTTTTGATTTCATAGAATCATTTCATTGAATCGTAAAAGGATTACATCTTGCATAGCGTTGTATTGAAGGAAATGAAAAACAATAGATAATAACGGTGCACTTAAACACTTAACCATAAACGTTGTAAATATAGGTAGTGCCTTCCAAGATGAGATAGCAATCGTCGAACTCAAACTTTTTTCCACGAAGCACCTCGTATCGGGTATACGCTTTCCCCAACTGAAAACGCAAAATAAAAATAATATACTTAGTTAGTATTGTTCAAAGCTTTCGATAAGTTTTACCTCTTGTTTAAATACTTACTCTTATAGCACCCAACATATTGGGTAAGGATTCCCTTACGGCCTTCATTTCTCTTTTGAAAGCTTCACATTCGAAGAATATCTCCTTGAACCCTTCCTTGACGAGTTTCAAAGACCTTGAGTTACAATTTCCATCTAACGCCACGAAAACGATGAATACACGGTTCCACCAAGAATCCGATGTTTATGTCTTTTCCTAGATCTTCAAAGTGTTTTTTGACTGTTAACCAAGCTCTCGCAATGGCGCAATTCTCTTCGGAAGTGTAGGGAGTAGTCATGGTGTTTCCTCTTCTTTTTCCTCTTGGATGATAAATAAATGAGAAGGGGAAGAGAAGGTTGAGAATTATGGTTTGGGTGAAGAAGGGGTGAGATATGGGTCTCTATTTATAGAAATTAACGACCCAACAGTCATTTTTTTTAATTTTTAACCGTTGCCCGACTCAACAACATTGGGTGAATTCAAAATTCATATTAACTGCTAAATGGGTCATTACAAGATATATTAACAAAGTGACGACTCTTTCAGATCAAAAGAGTCGTCATTTTGTTATGTTTATTGACTGACGACTCTACTATGAAAGAGTCTCTGTGTAAAGTGACATTTTAGAGTCGTTAATATGACTTTCTCCAAAAATGACGACTCATACCAAATATTTCAAATAAACTTTAGAGTCGTCACTGGTATATTTACAACTCATGACGACCCTTGTTGGGAATATTTATTGAATAAATATTTGAACTCATTTTATTGAATCGAAAACAAACATACATGTACTATGAAATAAAATAGAAGGAAAAGACATAAAATAGTTCACTACATTGCGCTTAAACACCTAAACGAGTTTAATCATATTGGGAGAATTGCCATTCACTTTCCCCCAAGAGACGATAGCAGTCCTCGTGCAAAAACACCTTGTCGTACTTTAATTCGTATTGGATGCGACCCAAAGAGTACTGGAAAAACAATTTTTTTTATAAGTTAGCGTTGTTGTATAAAAATAACCAAATAAATAATTTTTGATGAACGGCCTATTGATTCACAAACTTACTCTATCCATTCGAGGTTCGTTGGGAAGAGCGTCATCCCGAGCTTTCAATTCGTCTCTGAGCACTACGCATTCATTGTATAAATAATCGTATCTTTCCCTTATCTGTTGGAGCGTCCTTGTATAACGATTTCCGTTTAGTGCTTTAAAAATCTTAATACATGTTTCCACCAAGCATTGGATGTTTGATCCATGTTAAGGTACGGATCTATGGTTTGGTCGTGATTACTAGCGACCCAGTGCGCTCTTTCAAAGTCGTGCTTCATGACCGTGATGTGTGCTCTAAAAATATCAACATCTTCTTGATTATTGAACGGAGTTTGAGCCATTTTTAGTCTTTGAAAGTGATGGGTGACTGATTTGGGAAGATTGAAAGTTATGAGTGAATAACTTTGAAAGGGATAGGTCTCCTTTTATAGGAAAAAAATACCCAACGGCTAGTTTATTTTGGAAAAAAACGTTATTTTTTTCCAAAAAAAAAGCAATAACTGCTCCTAGGAATCAAACGTAAATTTGAATTTCAAATTCTGCAATAACTGCAGGTAGAGTCGTCATGTTTGATATATATAACCTAATGACTCTTTAAGAAAACTGAACAGAATGGTGTGTGTTTGTATGTAAAGAGTCGTTAGCACTCTTTTACGTTCGTCATTCTTTACCAAAAGAGTCGTTCGCCTGCTATAATACCAATGACGACCCTATCCCTGGTATACATACAAGATTTCCTTACTATTTGGTCGTGAATCTGCTAATATAGTAATTGACGACCCTAGTAAAGGTCATAATGACCATAATTTCTAGGCTATTGAGTTGTCAATCTGCAAGTTCCATGTGTGACAACTCTAGCCTTGACAAGGTTAATTAACAGAACAGTCGTCATTTTTATATTTTAAATAGTGACGACCCTCTAATTAAGGTTTTGTGTTATGTTGTAGTTGGTGGTGCAACATAGCTCTCAACCAGATCCGGTCACTACGATGGGTCCGGATACCTCCCAACACTATATGACTGATTTGGTACGTTTCCCTTAACCGTTTAGTTAAATTTAATTTTAAATTATTTAATTAGTGATCTCATGGATGTGTAATTTCTTTGCTGAATGTAGACATGGAAAAGCAAGGCTGAGGCCAAGGAATGGCTTATCTCAAAGGCAAAAGATAAGATGTGCGTGGTTGTTCAAAGCAAACACGTCGATAGTAAGAATATGGAGATGGTATGCAAGAGAGCGGGGAAAAAGGGAGAAAGTCACAAAGGAAAGAATTACAAATATAAGAAGAATACGACTATGGTCTACAAAACTGCGTCGAAGAAGTGTGAATGCCCGTTCAGGATTGTTTTCAAAAGGCATCACGAAACTGATCTATTCCGATTGCATAGTATTCCGTATGGTCGTCACAACCATTCTCCACCTAAAAGTTTATATGGACACTCTGCATATGCCTGGTTGAAACCGCATCAAATGGAGAAGGTTCGGCAAATGAAGGGATGTAGGCCTCTTAAGATCCTAAATTCAATAAGGGATGAAGATAAGGATAACTTGTCTACCATTTCCACAATATACGCTGCCAAAGCTACGATCAAGAGAACCGAATGGGATGGTAGGTTAATTATGCAACAATCTGAGTGGTTAGCAGAAAAACTTAACTACGCCATGAAAACAAAAGTTGGTCCGGGAGAAAAAGTGACTCATATTTTTATTGCGCACCCAAGGATGGTGGATTTGGATCAGTGTTTTTACCAGGTTATGTTCATAGATTGCACCTACAAGACAAACAAGTATAACATGCCGATGTTGAACGTAGTCAGTCATACTTCGGAAAAACAATCATTCACCGTGGCATGGTGCTTTATGGAAAAATAAGAAATAGAGGATTATGTTTGGGCATTGGAGCAAGTGAGGTTGATTTACCGTGGCGAAGAGACACCGCAGGTTATATTTACGGATAGGGATTTTGCAGTTATGAGTGTCGTCCGTCAACTTTTTCCGTTAGCTCAACATTTTCTTTGTACGTGGCACATCCAAACCAACCTTTTTTCTAATTGCAAGAATCAAATCCAAAAGATCCAGCCTAAGAAGGGTAATCAACGTTCGGTGGAGGAAGACGAGCGTCTAAGTAAACTTACCAAGAAAGAGCAAGCGAAAGAGAAAAAGAAAGAAAAGGAACAATACGATGAAGAAGGGGATCTATGGAAAGAGTTTTGCAAAGATTGGGACCATTTGGCTCATTCTAAGACCGAGGTTAAGTATTATGCTAACTTGCAGAATTTTATTGATGATTGGAGCACGGATCATAAGAAAGTTGTTTATTTTTTTCCTGAAAACATGGTTGAATCCTTGGAAGGAGAAGTTTGTTTATGCATGGACCAATAGATACAAGCACTTCAAAAATGAGTCTACAAGTATTGCAGAGCAGTCTCATGGACGTTTGAAAAAAATTATGAAAGAGAATAGTGGTGGGGTAGTTACGGTACAGGAAGCTATTCACGAGCACGCAGAGAATAATCTAAGAAAAATAGTGTCTCAGATGGAGATAAGTAAAGACCGTTTTCTGATGCAATACATTGAAGACAAAGATTTGTTACGGGGGGTAGCACACCAAGTATCATGGTAGGCAATAATCCATATGATGGAAGAACTTATAAAGTTTAGAGCCAGTGCGGTCGCTGGAAAGGTGATGAAGTGTTATTGTACACCCGAGACATGGCTCGGCCTCCCTTGTAAACATAAACTTGGTGGGTACAAAGATATCATTCCTCTTGGAGATATCGATCCATTCTGACAGCAACTTTCATTCACCCCAAATCCCACAGGAGACGCTGAGTAAGAATTCGGAGACTTGGAGATTGGAAAGTATATCAACGAAAAATACTGAAAAATGATTTGTGCAGGAAGACAAATATTGGTTTCTAACTTGTGGTCGGCGGCCCGTAAGAGCTTTGGGGTAGAAGAGGAGCCAATAAAACAAAAACCACCAGGGCGCCCGGCAACTAAAATGTCTTTTAGAGAAACTGTGAATGAAGACAACAGCTGCACAAGAGACCCGTGTCGCCATAAGTATGTCCAGGTGATAGGATCCGGAGATACCTATATGTATAACTGCAATCGCACGGTGTCTAACTAGTAGACAGCGGCAAGTACGGGTCATACCCACAGGGAGCGGTGGAAATACCGTAATCAATATCTCTAATAAAACTAACTAGGAACAATATTTTTTATATTTTTAAAAATGAAAATGAAATAATAAAAGCGTAACCAAGGATGCGAAGGTGTTAGGGTTCCGGGAATCCGTTGTAGGTAAATTATTGCATCCAATCACAAAGGGTTTTGATACGAAAGATATTTCATTTAACGATTGTCGACAAGGTTTATCAGAAAGATTGTTTGTTCTCACCTTAAGGTAGAATTCTTAAGCACTAGATATACATGGCATAAATAGTCAAATGAAATTCATAATTCAATTTATTGCGAAGGTTCTATGAGTTCTTCTACTAATCTAACTATGGACTATACATGGCATGGAACATGAAAAATATAGATAGAAGGTAAAACATTGAAAGAGAATCACAAACATTATCATTACTTCAATTGATAGATAACCCTTGTTTAAGAACACAAATAAATCAACTACAACTTCATCCTTTCACCCTAACATGAATTAGCTAGACATGGCTTTCTCAAAAGCCATAAACATATATAAAATCAATAGCTAATCAAAATGAAAACGAAGAACACAAACGCAAACCCTAGTCTTCCGTTTCCTGTTGTAGACGGATCTGCAGCCGCAGCCTCACTAAACTAAACTCCAGCCGACCTCGTCCGTTTCTCTGTTTTTGTTCGTAATATATCTGCTGCCAAGAGTTAGACTAAGCCCTAGAAACATCTGCCAAGGCCCAGTCCATTCGGGTCCATTAGCTCCAGCAATGACCACTTTCTATTCTGCTTCTAATTTCCATCCGTACTTAACTCCAAACAGCACCTTCCTCCATTTATTCCCATATTCAGTCCATATATTCATAACCACAAGAAATCGCTGCTGTTGAGAAGCTCGAACCTGCTGTTCTCTCTTCACGAGATTGAATTACAAATCACCATTGTATTCACAGCACCATGCTTTTCCAGTCCATCTCCATTCTATCATACAACCTTATACGAAATCAACCATCAAACACATCGAAATCTCACAAGTCTTGCTGACATACTTTGCTGCACTATGAATTAACCCCAGTTCAGACTACTCCATTCATATACGTACAACACCACCAGTGCCGCTCTTGTTCTCTGACATTCTCGGCTACAGCGTAATCTTCTTATTCGCAGGCATCTGGACACAACCCATTCATAGAGAATCCATCTCCATTCACGTCCGGAAACAACATCAACTTAAGTCAGGAAACATTAGTAATCAACCGTGGTTGCATCCCATTCCTTCATCTCAATATTTCAGCTCAACCAAGTACCTGCATAACAACCACTGCCAGCAAATTCAATCCACCTCCAATAACTCCAGTGACTGCCATATCTTCTTTCTCGGAACCACCACCGGCATAACCACTTCATGTCCATTTCAGTCAGCAACAATACTCAACTTCAGTTCACAGCAACCCATGGCATGTCGCTCTATCTATTCACTTCTTCTCACTGTATACGCTTCATCGATGTCAGCAGCTCATAATCACCACTGCACAGCTCAACTGACTTGCTCGGTCTCAGCCAACAACCCATATTCTTTCGCAACTGCATCTTCATCAACACCACAGACTCCTTCATCATGAGCTGCACCACCACGAAAAGACATCGCAGCATCTCTCAGCCGTATTCAGTCCGGTCTTCTTAATTTCTTCACCGGCAGCAGCATCTTCTTAGTTTCTTCTCGTTGCTAGCTTCACTTCTCAATCGATATTTGCAGTCCAAACCAATTTCGAACCATCTCCTTTCTATACTGCAGTCAGCTTCACTGGAAGCTTCATCTTTTCTCCATATTCATACGAACCTGGCATCAGTCCACACCAAGAGCCTCTCCAATCTACATTTCTCTCTACTGTATCTTGGACCTTCATTTCCTTATATCATCACAGCACCACGTCCCACTTCGATCTCGTCTTTCTTCGTAGGCACAACACCAGCATCTCCACCAGTAGCAACCATCTCAGAATCCTTTCCATCTCCATCTTATCACGCTGTAACAACTCGAGCTCATAACTATCTCAACCATTCGGATCCAACATCAGCTTGAGAATATAAAACCTACTGTCCACTTATCATCCAGCCAAACCCCCATATCGAACTCAGTATATAGTCCGTCTCCATTGCATCACAACTGAAACATTTCTGTGGTTGAGATCTAGCCAAGTAGTCAACTTAAACAAGACTAAAAATCTTTGGTCCATTTTATTTACTCCCTGGCCATGAATGAATATGTAGATGCTAGTGGTAATTAATATTGTAGTCGTCACATTTGTCCCCATCCAGTGGTCTGAGTACTTCGAGCAGCGGTAACGACGACTCTAGCCAATAACACCATATAACTTTCCATTTAGCTGTGTATTCTCTGGATGACAGAATTTGCTCGTACTTTCTACAAAAGCACTAAAATAGTGTTATTAGCAAAAGTATCGAGTCCTAGCTAATATAAATATGGGTATAAAATGTAGCACTTACGTGCTATCACCAAGCAGAATAGAATGAGTATGAGAACTCTTTCATTCCCAAGAAAAGGGGTCGGCCAAAAAAGCAAGTAGTAACCCAAAGTCATATACAAGTGAAAGAAAATGAGGATATGGATGTTGTTGAGCATACGGTCGGTACCCAGTAAAGCCAAACGAGCGGAATGGTGATGATAAGAGGAATAAAGGGTAATCCTCTTACCCATAGAGATTCCCAAGGGAGACCACATCGTGTTGCTTACACTTTGTATAAAGAGTATACCGATCAACTTCCTTACGTCATCTTGGATCACCTTATATCCACCGACGATGTTGACGGCGATGGAAATTGTGGTTATCATGTTGCAACGGAACAGTTAGGGAATTTCGATGAAGCGGACAAACTAAAACTCACCCAAATCGAATATGCAAGAAAAAAAATGGCCGCTAAACTCATTAAGGACAAGCAACTCTATCTAACAATGATCATGGAAGGAAATCCAAAAGAGAAAGAAATGAAGTTCAAGGAGTTGGTTTCCAACGTGAAATGGCGAAAGGGGTCGAAGACCGCCGGTTATAAGTTTTGGATGCAAATGCCTTTTGTTTCCCAACTTTTAGCCGACACATTCACTTGTGTCGTTCATGTATTCAGCAAAGGGTTCCCCGGAGGCTCTTGTACGTATGTACCCTCAAGAACTAGGTGTGAGCCGGCGCTAAAGAAAAGAAGAATTGTAATGGCACGTGTCAACATGAACCATTACATAGGCTTGAAGATAACTGAGGAATGCCCTTTGCCACGGGTGGGCTATGGTGACTAGGGAGAGTTCACTAAGGAGTGGACAAACCAGTACGAGTACGGCATGAACTTGTGGAATGCTTTGGACCCGATGCCGGATTACGTTGACATGGGTGATGAAATGAATGAATGAAGGTGTGTTTAATGGTTTGAACATGTTTATTTGGAGCTTTATATTTTGAACCATACTTAAGGAAGATGGTTGTATCTAGAACATGAATATTTTTATTTTGAAGAATGCTTAGTGAATACAATGTGTTTTATTTTTCCGCACAAATGTTTTTTATTGTTATTTTTATTTATTTTGAACAACTGTCTTTATTATTTAACAGCTAATGCTGAACGACCCAAACCTACCATTATTTTCTAACTTAGGGTCGTTAATGTCGATACCCATATACCTGTACGACTCTAACCAACCATATTAGTTGATCTTCTGGATGTTTTTGTCACTTGGAGTCATCAACTTTATAATCATACCAATAACGACCCAAACCTCTCATAATTTATTCACTTATAGTCGTTAATATCGAGACTCATATACCTGTACGACTCTAATGGTCCATATTAGTTGATCTCCTGGCTGTTTTTGTCCCTTAGAGTCGTTATTGGAATAAAATAGAGATTAACGACTCTTTTGTCTCCTTCAGAGTCGTCAATTTGGGTACTCTAATACCTACCGACTCTCCATGTTTTCTCTTCAACGGATATTTCTGAATACACTTTTCCCAAAAAAATCAGCCGTTGGGATATTTTCTATATAAAGATTCCATCATCAACTAGCAAATACAACCGAAAACAATCAAAGTAAATCATATTTTCAATGTCAAGTCCATCATCAAATAACAATTCAATTGAAAACATACTTAGAAGATGCAAGCGACCAACCAAATAAATACTGGCACTGGAAGAAGAATTACGCAAAAGAAGCATGCGACCTACTAAAAAATCATTCACTCCATCGTCATATCCTACGAAGGAAGAAAAAGAGATGCTCGAGGCCAAAAAAAGAGGCGAAGAACAATCCCATCTCCAAGAAATATTCAAGCAAGTCGGGGAAGAGACCGAATGGGTTAAAAAAAATTACATCGTGAAGGATCTTCCCAAAGAACATCAACATGAGAGTATATTTTGGAGTCAAGTTGGTTGGAGTCCTTTCGTTAATTACAACAAGAAACTACACTATGATTATGAACCGTCCCACATTCGTGATAGGACGATTCACGTTATGAGATTGTGCACCAAGTACAACGAGTTTCTCTCTAGGAATAGAAAGGATAGGAGTGCGGCCCAGGATGCATATACCAAATGGAGGGGAGAGCCGTTTTATCACATCGAAGCAGCAATGGTAGTAAGATCTAAGTTAGACCAACTATGCACTAAAGAGTCGTCAAACAAAAGAGTTATGTAATAACGACTGTTCAAAATGTCAGTTGTTCAAAGATGTTACCAACTCAGCGTAAGGGTCGTCACCTTTGTAAGTTATGAATTTAACGACTTTAGTTGTGGATTTCAAAAAAAATTACCGTTGGAGTATTCTTCTATATAATACAACCCATTTTTATTCTAAAAATTGCCCAAACCTCCTACTTTCATTCCATCTACATCTTCCATAACTTTTAATTAGCGAGTAGTAATCCCTATTTTCATTTCAAAGTGAGATATCAATGGCAATGGTAGCATGGGAACCAGACGAAGATAGGGATCTCGTAAAATCTTTCGCTAGAACTTTCCATGAACGTCCCAATGAAATCTATTCAATGTTTTGGAAGAGAGTTAAAGAATTCTTTTATGGACGCACAACAAATCTTAATAACTGAAAATGGAGAGATCTAGCATTTCGATTCAACTACATAAAAAGTGCAATGCGAGAATACGTAATAGTTAGGAATATGGTGTAGGGCCATCATCCTCGTGCTCCTCTAAGGGAAAAGGTGAGTAATCCCATAATTTTATACCAAAGTCCCTTTTTTTCTCCGAATACTTACATTTATACATTCATTGAATTTCAGCTCGAACGGTTTAAAGGGTTGTGGAGAATTCGCAATGGGGAAGCAATTTTCATTCACCATAAAGAATATACCGTGTTGTACCGTCGTGCCAAGACGTTCATCGACGAACACTTGATGTGTTGAATTCAAGAATACCCATACTAAGTATTATGTAATGCTTCAACTATGTGGTGTTATTTTACCAAGGGTCGTTACACTGCTATATGAAAAAAATAACGAATCTATAGTAGAATAAACTTGTTTGTTTCCTGGATGTTTTTGTAAGTTTGGGTCGTCATTGGTTTCCATATAGACCGTTACGACTCTAACTACTTAAAGAAAAAGTATTCTATGGATTTAATTTCCAAAGGGTCGTTAATCTGCTATATGATTAACATAACGACTCTAGAGTAGAAAAAATTGGTTCATCTCCTGGAAGTTTTAGTAAGTTAGAGTCGTCAATGATTTCCATATAACTAATAACGACTCTAGCTATGAAAAAAAAATGTTTTCTCTGAAATTATTTATCGATGGGTCATTAATCTGCTCTATGATTAACCTAACGACTCTATAGTAGAAAAAAATAGTTCATCTCCTGGATGTTTTTGTAAGATAGGGTCGTCAATGGTTTCCTATAAATCGTAACGACTCTAGATATGAAAAAAAAAAAATCTATCTTAGGGAAATTTTCACAAAGGGTCGTTACTATGTTATATTAATAAGATAACGACTCTTGATGTGTTTCAACTATTTGGTTTATAATCGTCAGCTTACTATATTATAAGATGACGACACTAATGATGGATCATTTGTTTGGAGGCATTCACATTGTTTTAACAAACAATCGTCCAAAAACTACTAACATATTAAATAAAGCCACATTGTTTTGACAAACCATTCGAAGCAGCAGTAGATAGTTGTATCAAATAAAAACCAAGCAAACAAACATAAGTTTAAGTCTACAATAACTAAGGGTCGTCCATTAAAACATTATAAGAACATCTCCTCACCCGAGAATACGACCTCCACCTCGACCTCGACCTCCACCTCGGCTTCCTTGACTTCCTTCACCAGCTGATGTCCGGCTTCTCTTACGACGACCTTGACTTGCACTAGCTATTTGGGAATCAACATCTTCTCTTTACTCCGGGCTTTCCTCACCTAGGCTTCCTCTACCTTGACTTGCTTCACCCTGTTGAGCACGTTCTTGTCTCATTTGTTCCCTGGTTTTCCTGGTCCTCTTATATTGCTTAGCCAGATCATCAAACATTTTCTTCGCTTGTGGATTTTCAATGTGTTTGCAATAATCAGCGTACTTACGATGTCGCTCAGGTTCTACCACTTCTCCTTTGTCGGCCGAGCAAAAAAATGCCTTGATAATAATCTTCATTCGTTCCCTCTATTTGCATTCAAATACCAATTCATATTAAATAACACATATTAGTGTACAATTATATGAATAACACAATTCCAAAAATAAATACTTACCACAAGCTTAAGAATGGTAGAATCATCTCTGGTGTCAGATGTATAAGCCGAGGAAGATGCCTTGTTGCTCCTTCGAGTGCCAGGAGGATCTATCAGTATCACCCGAGGGTGGGAGAAGCATTCGTACCATTCCAAGTAAATGGCGTTGCCTCATGACCTTCATTCACATGCTCCTAATAATAGACGTCTATCTTGCTATCATGCTTGTGTCTATCATCCCAATGCTCGGTCTTAGGTTCAGGTTCGTAAACAACCACTAAGTCCAACTCGTCAGACTAGCATTTGTCTAACTTGTGCTTGAATCGTGGTACATAATCCGGTGCGGGTGAATCTTGAATATACCCAAGCTGACGCATGATTCTCATCGGATTATACATTGAAAATCCGTAAGGGTAAAACAGAGGGCCATTGTAATACACAACATCTTCCATTGCGCTCACCCTATCATTCTTATAAGGATCAAAGATTACCTCTTTATCTGTGATGTTGTCCAATTTTTGGCGCATTTCTAACAACGCATCCTTTTGTTCCTTATCCTGACAGCCAATGTACAAGTATCGAGTCCCTCTTGGTTTAGTTTTGTTCCATTGTGGGTTGATTGTGACGTCGGGATTTTCTTTGAACAATGAAGGGAAACGATCATAAATCCACACCTATATTGACACCAAACAAAATAAAATAAAACAATCCGATAGGTATAAAAATATTCAAAGAATAAAAAAGCATAAATAGAGGAGACAACTTTGTTCAATCCAATTACCTGGAGTAGAGCCATATTTCCATGAACTTGAGAAGATCGTTCCCGAGATGCATTTGATAACTGACAATTCATATGTGCTACCATGGAAGTCCCCCAAGAGTACTTGTTCACATCTTCCAAAGGATCCAAAAGTTGAAGAAGGTTGACACTCACCCGGTTACCCTTGCTGTCGGGAAATATAACCGATGCAAGTGTGTACAAAAAATACCCAGCCGCCGCATAACGACATTCCATATCAGAGAGACCATCAACTTTTTCTTTGATTAGTGTTCCAGCAAACATCTCCCTAATATCTACGAGTTTGAACTCTTTCTTCGGGTATTTCTTTTCCTTCACGAAAAGGCCATATGTGGTATCTTGATCCCAGCCAAACAATTTCTCGGTCTTTGCATAAATTTCTTCCCAACTAAGCCTTTTCTTGAACTTAAAATTGGTGGATTTTCCTTCGACCGGCAGCCCTAATATCTGATCTGCATCATCGGGTGTCAATGTCATCTCACCAAAAGGGAATTGGAATGTATGGGTTTCGCTGTAAAACCTCTCACAGAAACTTGATACTGCAACCTTGTCATATGCAATCAAATAGTTCACAACGGCAGTATACAGAGCAGAGTTTTCAATAATCTTTTTGACTTTTTCACATTCATCTTTTAGATCCCACAAGGACATTTTCACATAAGAAGATTTCCGCCTGAAAAAACAAGTAAATATAAAAAAAATATGAAAGTTAACATCAACAAATCAAATATAAAAGCAAAGTTGAGATTGTTACGATTGTTTCGTAAATGGTACGAGCCCCCGATCCGGGATATCCAAATAGAACTTCGCAGCCATCTCTAGGTTCTCCTCTGGCTTTACCACTACGAAGACGTTCAAGCTACAAATGTGTGGAAGGAATGTGTCTCGCGCTCTCTGCAACTGGCTTTCCATCCTTCTGTCTCGACGGTTTCGCATGCTCTTCCTCTTTCTCCTCCTCCTCATCATCATCATCACCACCACCAACATCCTTACCATCATTACCTTCATCATCCTCCTCATCATCATAATCATCATCACCACCACCAACACCTCGACAAGAACCACCATTACCACCACCATCACCTCTACTAGAACCACCATTACCATCGTTACCATCATCATCATCATCATCATGAATCTCTTCGTGTTCCCTAATTTCTTATTCATCGCTTCCGGAAGCAGATACAACAGGGGTGGAAGAACTGACGAATCTGACGACTCATTACCTTGATTTCTAGGTTCGCAGATAGAAAAGGCTACCTCACTCGGACATTTTCCGCGAAATTGGCCGGCTGCCAAGTATTTGTCGTGCCGCGGAGGTCTGGAAGGAGGAGTGGGCATTGGTTTCTTGTCTTTCTTTTGACTACAATTGTGCATACACAAAAAAGGTACAAACAAGTTAAGTATATCATGCAATCAGAACAAGGGTCATCACCATATTCTTTAAAATACAAACGACTCCCAAATAGTATATGACGACTCTAAGGAAAAAGGAGACGACCATAAGATACACAATGACGACTCTCGGTGACATATGTGACGACCCTATCAATATTTTGGACAGAGAGAATGATTGTTTTCCATCTAGGGTCGTCATATGTTACTATATAAAGTTAACGACTCTAATCTAAGGCAAAACAGTACAATGACGATTCGAATAGATCTATTGACGACACTTCCAATATTTGGGATAGAGAGGCTGTTCGTATTTTAACAAGGATCGTTACCATCTAAAAAAAGGGTCGTTCAAATAGGGTCGTCAATGGATTCAATTACAGAGGTAACGACTCAAAGGTAAGGCAAAAAATTGTACTAGCAGAATTTGGGTCGTTAACCTAAACATCATACAGCTTAACGATTTTTCATACTGTATACATGCATATGAAGAATCGTTAGGGTTTAATACAATACAGAGTAACGACCCATTCACTGGAACTGAAAAAATTGGGTTCCAAAACTCAATTTCACAATCAAAAACACAAGAAAAATCAAAACAAAAGTGGGTTTTAGTTCACTTACTTTCTAATCGGCGTCATTTCTTCTTCTAATTCTTCCAGGCTTGATACTGCAACCTTGGTTTTGAGATTAATCTTCAATTTGGGTTTCTCTATGATTTTAGGGTTACCAAACTTTCCTTTATACTCATTAGTTCGATCCATGTTTGTAGAAGAAGTTAATCGTCGATTAAAGTTTTTCGTAACGATTACGACGATGAATCGACGAAGAAAATAAAATATAATTGGGTCGTCAATGGAGGAGATGGAGAGAGTACTCAGGTGGAGAGGGAGGGGAGGGGAGGAGTTTTCTGATATTGGTTTTAGAAAATGAATTGGGGGCCTTATGTTTAGGGTTAATAGGTTTCTAGGTAGAAAGGGTAAAATGGTATTTTCACCACTTTTTGGACTCACTTTTTGGACTCCCCTTTAATATTTGGAGTGGGTATAAAATTGGTGAGGCCCCTTATTATTTTTTTGGGCCAATTAAAGGAGGTTCTAAAACCCATGTCTCATTTTCCTTTGGGGCAGTATTTATTAGGATATGCAAGTGAATGTAGATAACACTTTGTTTATACCATTCACTAACAAAAAAAAACAACTAGAGTATCTTCTTCAACTGATTTTTCGGTGAGAGCTTGTCAAAACTTTGACGAATCTATATTTGAATGCAAACCCAACTCTCATAAACTGATGCTAGAAATCTTGTTGATCTCCTTTATTCATCTTTTAAAACAATGGCAGCAACTCGAATTCTTCCCAGATTTCTCGGCTGATCCCAAACTTAATGGTTGCGGATATAGTGTGAGATAGTGAATGTAGACAACACTTACATATCCTAATATTCTTTTTTTTTTTAAATGCTCAAATTTTGAATGAAGGGCACCTACATCATACACCTTGATGGGTGAAATTCTTCCCTGGAATGAGATGTGAGCGTTTTGGAGGTGGTCATGCACGATTTGTCACGACTTCTCACATCACGAAGGTGTAGGAGCCAGCTTCTTACGTTTTCTAAATGCCACGATTTCGGGGTGGTCCCGATTTGTTAAGATTTCTTACATCATGAGTGATGCAGGAGGCTAGCTTCTTACATTTTTTAAATGCCACATGATTTTATTTATTTTTTATGCATTCAATGCCACATGATGAACGTTCTCTTATGGTGCTGTGGCAGATCTGTATTAATCAAATATGAATATTCGACAGAAAAGGGAAACAAAAAACGCTTGGAAAGAAATCTTTATAATGAGGACTGCGTACTTCATTATGTTGAGGGTAGTTATTCTAAGAGAATCAACACAGAGGCAAAAGATAGAATATTGAAGAAATCAAGAAAAAACACATCATCATCATCATCCATGCCAACTGATGGAAGTAGTAGTGATTGGGAAGGAAACCCAAGATCACAAGTTGGAGGAGGAAATGGAGTTGGAGTTGATGCTAGAGAAAGACATAAGTTATCAGAAAGGGAGCGACGAAAATCAATGAGCGGGTTATTTTTATCTCTTCACTCATTATTACCTCATTCTAATACGGTACGTAAAGAACAATCCGCAATTCTTGATGAGATCATCAAATATATACCAATTGCTGCTGCTCGTCTTCGTTCACTTCAAAACCATACAGATAAAAATAGCAGTAATTCATCTAATGGTTCTTCTTTGACTTCATCTTCTTCTTCATCTAAATTATCCGTACTATCAAACACTAATTCTTCAGTACCATCAATTCAAGTCTCTGATCGTGATAACAATAAAAAATCGGCTACTTCTACTAATAATACAATACTCCTTGATTATGATATCCGAGTTGCTCCTGATGCTTCATCTTCTGTAGCTATTCGAGTAAGAGGTGACCGAGTTAATGTTTGTTTAAGTGATACTAAGGGTACTTCGCGGACTTTGTTGTTGTCTGCTGTCTTTGATGAGCTTGAAAATCATCAGCTTCAGCTTGTTCGTTCTACTCATTGTCGTGATGGAAGTAAAGTCTTACATTATTCAGAATGCAAGGTTTGTTTCTTAATTGTTATACTTAATGATTTCTTTTTTTTCTTTTTTCCAAAATTAGAACTTTTTTCTTATTTTTGATTAAAAACAGTTGTTCTTTTCTCTCGCTTTGGAGATCCTGATTCTGTTTAGTTTTTTACCATTACTTTCTTAATGCCTACCCATTAGTTTTAATAAGATCCTGATTCTGTGTTTAGTTTTTTAGCATTATATCCTGATTCTGTTAAGTTTTTTAGCATTATTTTCTTAGTGCCTTTTAGGTACCCCCATTAGTTTTAATAAGATCTTGATTCTGTTTAGTTTTTTAGAATTATTTTCTTAATGCCTTTTAGGTACCCATTAGTTTTAACAAGATCCTGATTCTGTTTAGCGTTCTTTAGCATTATTTTATTTATGCCTTTTAGGTACCCATTAGTTTTAATAAGATCCTGATTCGGTTAGTTTTTTTAGCATTATTTTTTCTTAATGTACCCATTAGTTTCCACAATTAGTATCTCATTAATTAGCTAATCAAAATGAGAAAAAATCTAATTAACTAATAACTAGACATGTTTTTTCTTCCGGCAGATTTGTGATGGATTAGATAAATCTCCTAGTTTATTGAAGTCAAGATTACAGGAATTAGCAAGACAACTTCACAAATTGTGGAAATCGACTTCACTTAAGAGAACATTCCATCAAATTGAATGATTTGGATCGATGCCTCGGAGTGCCTGGTTGCCGCAGCAAGTGGGACACCCGCCCCATACTGCCATACACCAGAGCAGTACCTTCTTAGAACTAGAGAAAAGAGATCGCGGATTTTCCCCAAGATTTGTACTTGGCACCTACTGCAGCAGGTGCAGCTGTCTAGGATCTCCCTCGCACGATTCTGTGTAGCTGTAGTTGCGGGATCTACAGGTACATCAAATCCTGGGCATTCAGTATGTGCGGGATTCGTTACCACAAGTGGAAGTAGCCTCGAATCAAGAGGGAGGAACGTGGTAATATTTAATTTTTTTGCTCGGTTGGAACTTGGTGATATTTTTTTTGATGCAAAATATTTTATTGATGAGAATTAATCCATTACAGAAAAGTCCTGATCAACCCAATCTTGTATTTCATGTGGAAGATCAGACCCATGGCTAAAACTAGTTCTCATAACTCTAGCTCTCTTTGCTATCTTATCAGCAACACAATTTGCTTTCCTCCTAACTGAGACAGACCTCCAGTACTCTAAAGAACTTAACATAAACTTAATATCAAGAATTAATGTTTGATTCATCCAATGAACAAAGTAATTAGGCTCATTGATTGATTTTATTAAAACCTCACTATCAGACTCAAAAAGAACCTTCTACAGCTTCATCTTTACTGCAAGATTAACAGCTTCTTTCAGAGCTTTACATTCCAGATCTTCTACTTCAATGCCATCCTTCATTCCCCCATCAAGGTAGATGCCTTTGACACCGATGAAGGTACCTGCAAAATCCCTTACAATTAGTCCCAGGCCACCTTCTAAAGTTTCTTTTTTAAAAGAAGCATCAATGTTAAATTTTAAGCACTCATTATCTGGAGGAATCCATTTAATATCCTGCTGAGGTATAGTTACATTGGTAACTAGCTTAACATTAGAACTAGAAAGTTTGTTAATATTGTCCAGTGACATGAGTCTGTTAGGATTGATGTTCTGGGAGACCTTAGAACATCTATCCTTCCAGATAGTCCAAGCTACAACCATAAGCAATTTATTTATATCCTGCCTAGTGATATTTGAGCCAAAAGTTATATTGGTACCTGCAGAAAACCAAGAGATAACCCAATTTCTGAAAGAACCATGGTGAGATAAAATAGTACCAACATTTATATTAACAGCTAACCATATTGATCTAGCATAAGGACACTCCAAAAATAGGTGATCACTAGTTTTAGTAGGACAATTACATAGACTACATTGCACTTCAATCTCAGGTTTGTACCTAGAAAGTTTATCTCTAGTAGGAATGATATCCTTCATACACTTCCAAACAAACAATTTCACTTTGTGCGGTAATTTGACCTTCCAAAGAGACTTCCAAACCTGATTAGGAATGTGTTGATTACTTACAGGTAAATTAGTTCTGTCAGTAAGAACATTATAAACACTCTTAACAGAGAAATGTCCCTTCCTATCTGGTAACCAAATAAACTTATCATCACCAATAAGAGGCACATTCATATCAAGAATTCTACTAGCATCGTCAGGAGTAAAAAGATAGTGAACCAAAGGAGGATTCCAGGTCCTAGTACCAGTGATGAAAAGCTCGGAGACATATGTATAAGAAGCAGTATTAACTAAACCTTCAAAAGGTCTAGGAGGAATATCTAAACCAATAACCCAACAATCAAGCCAAATATTAGTCTTAGTACCACACCTTATTGCCCAAAATCTATTCTGTTTTATAATATCAATACATCTATAAATACCTCTCCAAATCCAAGAGCAATTTTCATTAAGCTTCTGCAAGTGTAAAATACTACCATTTCTGAAGTATTTAGCACTTAAAATCTGCACCCACAGCTCATCATGGTCAGTAACAATTTTCCAAACAAGTTTACAGATAAGAGCAATATTAAATTTCTCTAGATCTCTAAATCATAGCCCTCCTCGGTCCTTAGACTTGTTAATATTTTCCCAACCTATGAATTTGATACCTTTGCCAGTTTTATGACCCCACCAGAAGTTCCTCTGTAAAGAATCTAGCTGAGCAATTAGAGTGGTAGGGATTTTAAAACAACCCATTTGATAAGTTGGTAATGAATTCAAAACAGTCTTAATTATTGTTGATCTACCAGCTTGATTCAGGGTAATGCTGACATAATTTTTGAGTCTACCTTCAAAAGATTAAGCAATTAGTTCAAAAAATCTTACCTTAGAATGACCAAGTAACAGAGGAGCACCTAGATACTTCTCAGAGTCAGTCACTAAATACATATTAAGAGCACTAGCTAAAGCATTACATTCATTAGGACTGAGATTATTACTGAAATAGACACAAGACTTATCAAAATTCAGCATCTGTCCAGAAAGATTACCAAAATCCTGAAGAATCTGCAAAATATTATCAATATGCTGCATATTAGCTTGTCCAAAGATAAGAATATCATCAGCAAAGAGCAGATCAGAAATAGGAGGAGCTTTCCTAAATATTATCAATAAGCTTTAATTCCAATGATAGATTTATTATGCTCAGCAAAGAGCAAAGATCTAGAAAGATATTCCATAGCAAGAATAAAAAGATAAGGGGATAAAGGATACCCTTGTCTAATTCCCCTAGTTGGTTCAAATTGATCACAAGGAAAGCCATTAAGCAACACACTAATACTAGTTGTAGTGACACATTGCATAACAAGATTACAAAACTCTTTACTGAAACCAAATTTCTCTAAGACTTTGTGGAGAAAGGTCCATTCTAGCCTATCAAAGGCTTTAGAAAGATCAAGCTTAATAGCCATAGTTCCACTTATACCTTCCTTATGTTTCATAGTATGAATCAATTCATGAGCAATAATAATATTGTCATGAATTGCTCTTCCTAGAACAAAGGCTGCCCTATAAGGATAAATTAACTTCTTAAGCAAAGGCCTAATTCTATTAGCTAGGATTTTAGACACAATTTTATAAGAAGCATTGCATAGACCAATTGGTCTAAATTCAGAAGGCTTTTTTGGGCTTTTATACTTAGGAATAAGTGATATATATGTCTTATTAAGGCATCTAGGCATATGACCACTTTCAAAAAATCTTTTAACCACATTAACAATATCTTTACCAACAAGAGACCACTGAGTTTGATAAAAACCTGCTTGAAAACCATCGGGACCAGGTGAGCTCCAAGCAGGAATATTCCTAACAACATTCTCAATTTCAATATCATCAGGCACAGCATGGAGTAAAGCATTATCAGCATCACTAAGAACACAAGAGATAACATCAAAATTTTCCTCAGACAAGATAGGATTTGAGGTACTAGCAACAGATCTAAAATGATTAGTAAGAAGATTACTAATATCCTCCCTGTCCCTAAGCCAATTACCATCATTATCACAAAGAACAGATATATTATTAGTATGCTTTCTCTTATTCACCATAGTATGAAAGTATCTGGTATTGTTATCCATGTCAAGTCCAGTTTTATCTCTAGATTTTTCTTTGTAGAATTCAGATTGTATTTTCTACCAGTTTTCAAGTTCACTAGTAATAGACTTAACTATAGCATGTTGGATCTCAAAATAGTTCTCATTTTGAGCTGTTTCTAAGGCATTTTGCGGATTATTTATATTCTTTTGTATGTCTCCAAATTCCATTCTATTCCATTGTGATAAAGATAGTCTAGCACTGTGCTGTTTTTTTCCAACTTGTAAGCAGGGTTACCTAGAACATCTAAATTCCAAGACTGTTCAAGCTTATCCTTAAAACTATTATGTTCTATCCAAGTCCTAAAGAACTTAAAAGGCCTCTATAAATGTTTAGGAATAGGGTCAGTAATAAGCAGAACATGACAATGATCAGAAGCTATGAAATTCAAATGTAAAAGCTTAGCAGATAAAAATTGTAAAGACCAATCATTATTACTCAGTGCCATATCCAATCTTGCTTTTTTGGTTTCAGTACCATAAGAATTACTGGTCCATGTATAATCCTTACCTTCATAGCCAATATCAATTAAACCTGCATCAATAACTTTATTTTGCACACATTTATCAGATGTATTGTTATTGTTATCTAAATGAAAATTGAGGTCACCTAGTACTAACTAAGGTTGTTGAACATCCTTACTGAATTCAGCTAGGAAATTCCATTGAGTTTTCTTAGGTTCAACGTAAGTAGACCCATACATGAAAGATATGAGAGCTTTAGGTTTACTTGGGTCTAATTGAATGACTACATGAATGATGTTATTCTCATGACCAATAACTTCAACATCTATACCATCTTTCCACATAAGAATGAGTCCACCAGCCTTACCAATTCTATCTATGCAAACATAATTAAGATAATGCACAAATTGGGTTATTGAGATCATCCTCCCTTCATCAATTTTAGTTTCACAAAGAAAAATGAAATCAGGGTTTTGAGTTTTAACTAAATTTTGAAATTGTTGTTTTGTAAAACTATTGGCTATCCCTTGCACATTCCAGGAAATAATTTTCATTTTGAAAATAGTAAAATTAAGACAAAAAAGTAAATTGCAGAGGACTGTAGTTACCTTAGCTTCCTTAGTGCTGCTACATGGTTTATCCCTTGTTGTGACTATTTTGGTTGTCTGTGTGTTCACAAGAATGCCAGAGTTTGAATCATCAAGTTCAAAAACGGGATTTTATGGAGAGTTGTTCCTTTGACTCTTACCAAGTCTTTCGCCTTCAGCAGCATCCACTTCATTAAAAAAACTTTGACCAATTACATATCCATCCTTTGGAGGTACAAAAACACTACTTTTCATAGTAGTCTTCTGATTGAATTTAGGAACCTGATCTCCTCCTTTAATAACAGTGATCTGTTTCCTTTCACCTTTCTTATGTTCCCCAAAGTAATGAGGCTTAGCATGTGCCTTTAACAAGGTAGTCAGTAGCAGCCAACAAGCACCTTTAGTATGATTAAGAATGTAACAGTTAGGACAAATCCTATGAGGTTGTTTCTCATAAAAAAAACTTAATCCATCTTATGGAACCTACATTGGTAATTGTCATAACCCCTCTTCTCATTGGAAAGTTAACATCAACTTGAACACAAACTTTGACATAATCTCCTGGAACTGGAATTGCATCTTCTGGATCAACTGCAATAACCTCACCCACAGTACTTCCTATCTTTGTAACAGCTTTGACATTCATATGTTCAGGGAGAATTCTCTTAAGCTGGATCCAGAAACATTGAACACTCTAGTTCAAATCTTGAAAAATAATCTCAGAGTTATAAAAATGGAGAATAACAAGATAACCATTGATACTCCAAGGGCGAGTATCAAACACCTTCTTCTGCGTATCTTAATCTTTAAAACGAAATTCCATAATATTGTGATCCAATTCAAAAACTTTGAGATCTCCTTCAGGTAAGAAATCCCAAGTGAGAAAAATGTTTTTCTCCACAGTCTTAAGCCCCATCTTACCTTCAATGATAACCTTTCCTATCAGACTAATTTCTTCACCGATTTCTTCCTTTTCCTCTTCATTATCAGCTTGATGATACACAACCTCCGCAACATCTCCAAGATCAAGAGCATCTTGCATAAATTTTGCAGCCAAGTCTGTGACAGATTTGTCATTTTCTTCCGCCATTAGTTGATTAAAAGATTTACTAAGATGAACTTGATAACTGTTTTCAATATGTGGATTATCACGTATCAGTGGATTTTTATAAGGTTTAAACCCTAGAAAAATCTGGATTTGACTTGAATTGAAGAAGATATTCATGCGAGTATATTGAGATGAATATATTGACTGAGTATAATTTCTCCAGAGAAAATCTCGATTAGAAAAGGTAAGTCTGCAGCTATAAATAATTCCGATAATTACGAGAGTAATCAATGCTGTTTGTTTGTAACGAACTTTTTGAAATTTGAATTTCTTCCTGGCGCTTTTCCAAACCCAGTGAGTCATCACAGTAAATCGGTGAAAGAACTTCTCCAGAAAATCAAACTTGACAAACAGTGAACACACAATAGCTTCAAAAAGCTTTAGAACAACATTAGCAAACGCTTGAATCACAACTGCAAACAAGGTAAACACCATTAGGGATAAAACCAAATGCAAACACATTAGGAAAAAGCAGATTAGCAATCCATATTTCAAAAAACTTAAACAAAATAACTGTTAATAGTAATAATGAACCAAAAAAACGTGAAAATCACAGAACTATAACATTACAGCAGCATTAAGGAACTTGGTGATATATATATATATATATATATATATATATATATATATATAATAACTTCTTAGCAAATCTGCAGTAGCGCAGTTGGCAGATAACTAATTCAAAAGCTAATATTGAACGCAAAATCATGGCATATAAATACATGTATCTCATGTTGGTCCATTTCTCCTCCTCAACTCTTTCTTATATATTGTTTGCAATGAGCCAATGATTGTCATCTATTTTTATTTTATTTTTTATTTTTATTTTTATTTTTAAAGGTTAAATTCATTGATCTGAAAGATAGTGAACAGAAGAAACGAAAAAAGAAAAATGAAAGCAGCTCATGACAGAGCATACAAGATCCTAACTAGAGCTAAGATCAAACAACAAGAAAACCTAAAAACCAAATAAAAAGCCAAACTAGCCAACACGTCAAAAACCAAAGAACAACCAATATTTCTTCTTTGCTGATTTCATGTTATTTGTTCTTTGAATTTCATATGATTCTAGATTTTGTTTGGCTATTTTGTTATTGAGTATGTTGTGTGCGCTACAAATTATTTTGATTGAAACACCACACATGAAACAATGACTTAATGTTGAACTATATAGATTCGTTAAGCTTCCAGTAAGCTTGTAAGGGTTTTGACAATTTATAGTGCATGAGAAACAATTCTCTTACTTGATCAGATATTAAATATCTATATTATCCATATCCATGTACAATGACATGCTTCAAAAAAAAAAATAAAAAAAAATTACAATGCCCAGAAGTGGGGAAGAAGAAGGCTCATTGGAACCTCAAGAAAAGCCAGCACCAACATCCAAAGCCCGTGAAAACGTTGCATCGATTGTGGAAGGGGGTGAGACAAATGCAGTAAAAAATGAAATGTTGGATGGCTGCATTTACTAAAGGACATGAGACGAAAGAAATTGAGATTGAGACTACAATTGAGAATGCATTGGGGAATGCGGGTGCGTTAGAAATGGTCTCTCCTAATTTAGATTCATGGAACCTACTAATTATGATTATCAAAGGACAGAAGCTTATATGGTTCCTCTAAAAAGAGGACATACACAGTGATTTATAAAGTTGTCAATTAGTAAACATAAATGCTAATTGCCAGTTCCGAGAAGTGGTTTATCTGGGCTGAATATTTTCAAACAAATCTGATTCGTCTGAATCCCAGTCTAACTGGTTTTTCTGACTTAACATGTTTTAGAAAATCTGACCCATCTGACTTATTTCTGACTGACATAAGATTCGAAATTCATTGAACTGAAATTTCAATAGATGCTCATCTGATATCAAAACGTTCCCCACTCAATTCGAATTCGAAATACGTTTACAAGATAATTCAATTTGCATTTGAATCGAGCTGACAGAGGTCAGTAACTTCAAAAAATTCTACACAAGTACTGAGTTCAGACCATACCAAGTTATAGTTACACTTGAGCATTCTTAAAAGCTAATTTATTACAATCACTGGAACCCATCCTAAAGACACCAAAAAAAAGCTAAAACCAGCAAAGATGAACTGAGCTGCCCAATTGATCAGAATAGTATACTGCAGCAAAAATATATTTGGAGTTGGAAGTTTAATAACAAAGTTCTAACTGCTTTAAAAAAAGAAACAAAGTTCTAACAGCAGAGTATCTGTGTTGCCAGAAGACACAAGCACTACACAAAGAAGTGCTTGTTGAAGGAACCAAAAGTTCTCAACAAGCACTACACCAATTCACAACTAACGGATTACGTAAAAAGCAAGAGACAAGTCATTTACTTCAAAAAAGGTGGACTGATTCCAAAGTGAATATCCAATCCATTGAGATTAAAGAAATGCTATGTCTATATCATGTCTACAGGTAGATCACTCCTGCAGTTAACATTACAGATACTGATGTCAAGCATTTACCGACCATATGCATTTTGCTTTAACACCACAAACATTACATATCTCTGCAAGTTCGTAAGGTAAATAGCTGTCGGAGGAGAACAAGACCAGTTACACCTACTGATAATTAAGATAGAACGTATCAAATGAATATAACAGTAACCAACCCTTTTATATTCTGGGTACTCATTCACTTTGGTTCAAACTACAAACGCAAAAACTTGTTAGACAAGGAAAAAAACACTAAAGCATTTGTTCAAATACACATGAAATTAAAACAGAATGACAATTCAGAAAGAGATTATGAAAGTATATCTTTTATTTCAAGAGCCCTCATTTTGAGTCTAACAAGCCATAAATTCGCACCCAACCCAAACTGTATGATTCTTACGAAACCTACTCGGTATCAATAGGAGCACACATTAGCAAATGCAAATGATAACACTTAAGAGCTGAGGTGAATCACGACAAACACAAGTTTCAGAAAGCTAGTCAACTGAAAATCATACCATGGGCTCATAAATTACGTAATCCACAGTGTGAGTACATGTACAAGTATGACTAATTAATTATCGTAACTGGCTGGTAACTACTAGACCGTAGATCTTTCAAGGTTCCCATTCTGGAGCAATGCGATATTGCCTATACATAAACGAAAACAAAATCACATGGATGTTATGAGCCCGTAGATATTTCGAGGTTCCCATTCTGGAGCAATGCGTTTTGCCTATACATAAACGAAAACAAAATTAATTGAAAGATTCAATATTGAAAGGCAGCGCTTGGCTGTCATAAGCCCTGTTAATTAAACTAAACTAAACAGAATAAACATGAATGTGCGGCAGTACCATCTAGATAATATTTGGCTAAGACAGAAATCACCTACTTCTTTTGGTACCAAACCCCAGCTTCAAAGAACCATTTAAAGGCCTTTAAATTCAATCACCTGGTGAATACATACAACTACACGACTTAAAGACGCAAACACAGAAGGGGGGGGAAAGGCTCTAGGACTTGAGAGATATAACTGTACCTTGTCAAAATGAGGATGAGATGCTAAAGGAGCACCAGATTCAGGACTTAGTCCATTTACAATGTTGAGTAGTGAGTACACCAGGAGGTAGACCAACTTTTCTACAGATATCCCCCAACTCTAAACAAGTACTAAAGAAACGAATATGCAATGAGCTAGTCAGGACAAGTAAAAATATTCACGGGCACACATACAAACAAAAACATAAAGGAAAGATAAAAAGGAATAAGAAGGAAAGAGAAGTATTATATGGATGTCAACTAAAAGGCCTTAAGTATAGCAGCACTCCAAGCAGCCAGAGCTGGAGCCACCTTTCATAGCCATCAAAATAGGGTAATTCCTTCAGCAAAAAATGGTCTAGCATTGACATCAAAAAATGATTCGTCTTATCATATAAATTGGATCAATTAAGGTGGCTATAAACTTGTGCCTAAAAAAAAGGGGGAACAACCTTATAAATTGGATTGTTAAGGAGGAAGTGTGTATAAACTTGGATGTAATTTGACTTCAACAGCATACGGAATTACAAACATACATCCCCCTAGTCCATATCAGTTGTGACCAACATAGTCAATGTGTAATACAATACTTCGATTTATATGGGAATACCTATTGAAAGGAGACAGTCCAAGATGCAAACAGAAAACTTACAAAGTTGACTGAATGCTTGTCAGAACTCAGATGTGGATAAGTTACCTTTTATAAATGATTGTAATTCCATCTCTATAACAAACTTCTAAGGCTACCAAAAGTGAGGCAGTCTCCACAGAGTAGTAACAGCGTCTGCAAAAACAACAAAAACCAAATAAAAGAGACAAGTTGTTAGATTGAGTGAAATCTAAGCTTATAAGAGCAAGAAAAATAAATATCAGGAATTTGGCAAACAAACAATCATGCAGACGTGAACCAAAAATTAGCTAAACCTGGTAATATCTAAGGTACATTTCAGTAAGGCAGATTACACATAGAAGTCAAAAGATTGAACGGAATAGAGAAGCTAGATGATGTAATGAGGAAGATGTTTAAGCAAATGAAGTAGAGATAAAGATATAAGAATGATACAGCTGTGAGCAATATTAATTTCATCCAGATCAGAATCAACAATTAACAAGGGTTTCAACTAAACTACTAAACCATGCCATTAAAAGTAAATCAGTGGGTACTGGGTAAGGTTCCATCATGATATCAGAAATCCCACATAAACAGTTTTAAACCATTCGCGTAACCCAAATCAATATTATTAATTTCACAAACTAACAAAAACCCTAGATGTAAACAGATTTTCAGGAAATTTGTAATTGATACCAACAATAGCGCTAACAAATCAAATCAACTTTAACTAAAAAGAAATTATACCAAAGATCCACAAGGAATCCTACTAATGTTGACGATACCTGTCGATAAGGAATAAAACAATTTGAAAATTAATTTTTGCCGAAAAAAAAAAAGAGTGGCTAACATAAGAAACAAAGGTTTTAAAATCCTAGCTATACCTGATCATGTTAAATCTTCAGACCCTAACAGCATACTAGAAAGCTGAAGAACAAATAAGGGTTTTACTCAAATTTACTTTTAATTGAAAAAATTGGAGTTCGATTTTGACATTTGTGGAAACTTTTTCTTCTTCTTCACTTTCAGATCTTCTTCTTTCAACATTTCTCTTTCTCAGAGAGACAAATTACAAAGGAATTCAGAGATTTGGTCTCGAAACATTTCCGAATGAAATGAAGGGGCCCAAAAAAACAATTAGGGGCCTCACACTACAAGACAAAAAAGGGTCATGAAATAGCAATTGGTGGCTATCCCTTATCCCAAAAAAATTTAAATGCCTAAACTACCCCTAAATCATTAGTGTTAATTAAGTTGTTAATTAGTTTAGTTAGATTAAAATCAGATTTAGGGATAAATTTTTGATAAAAGAAAAATTGTGTTTTTGTGTTGTGGAGAAGGAGAAGTTGAGTTTTTGGAGGGAAAGTTAGGGTTATTTGAAATGAGTGATTTTAGTGGAGGAAATGATGTTGGTGAAGCTTCAAATAACAAACATGATTGTGTTGATGGTGAGATTATCTTGCATTCCCATTTGGATTGGATGTATGATGAAGACATGTTAGTAGAGGAAGCCATGAATAATGGTGCAAATGAAGATCCCATTGCTCAAAATGAAGGAACCAACCCTCAAAATGAGGAACCCGAAGCTCAAAACAATCAGGTAAACATCTTATACCCTTCGATTTATCTGTTTGTTGCTCCAAGTGGTCGAATCATCCACACAATGGAACAACTCAGTGTAAGGGTCGTCATAGTCGGGGGGTGTATACCCAAACGACTCTCTAATGTCGTTACTTTATTGACACTACCAATGACGACTCAAACCTGCAACTTTTCCAGGTTATGAAAAATCGTTAGGGTAGTGTCCTAAACAATGACGACCCTTTAAGCTAGGTCACTTAGAGTCGTTATGTTGTTTTGTTTACACCTAGACGACTCTAAAACCGAAACTCTCTGTACAATGGTACATACACAAAAAAGGAACAAATAAGTTAACTATTCCATGCTATCAGAACAAGGGTCGTCACTATATTCTTTAAAACATAAACGACTCTCAAATAGTATATGAAGACTCTGAGGAAAAAGGCGACGACCCTAAGCTACAAAATGACGACTCTTGGTGAAATATGTGACGACCCTATCAATACTTTGGACAGAGTATGATTTTTTTTGAACCGGGGGTCGTCACGTGTTAATATATATAGGCAACGACTCTAATCTAGGGCAATACGACTCGAATACCTCTATTGACGACACTTCCAATATTTGGGACAATGAGGTTGTTCGTATTTCATAAAGGATCGTTACTAACTAAAAAAGGGTCGTTCAAAATGGATCGTCGATGGAATCAATTACAGAGGTAACGACTCAAAGCTAGGGGAAAAAATTGTAGTAGCAGAACAAGGGTCGTTAACTTAAACATTATACAGGTTAACGATTTTTCATTGTGTATACATGCATTTGAAGAATCGTTAAGGTTTAACAAAATACAGAGTAACGTCCAATTAACTGTAACTGAAAAAATCGGTTCCAATACTCAATTTCACATTCAAAACACAATAAAAAATCAAAACAAAAGTGGGTTATAGTTCACTTACTTTCTAATTCTTCCCGGCTTGATATATGCTTGGTTTTGAGATTAATCTTCAATTTGGGTTTCTCTACCAATTTAGGGTTAGAAAACTTTCCTTTATACTCATTAGTTCGAGCCATTGTGTAGAAGAAGTTAATCGTCGATTAAAGTTTATTCGTAACGATTACGACGATGAATCGACGAAGAAAAAAAAATTGGGTCGTCAATGGTGGAAGAGTGCTCGTGTGGGAGAGGGAGGGGAGGGGAGAAAACTGATTTTGGTTTTAGAAAATGAATTGGGGGCCTTATGTTTAGGGTTAATAGGTTTTTAAGTAGAAAGGGTATAATGGTATTTTCACCATTTATTGGACTCCCCCTTTAAAATTTGGAGTTGGTATAAAATTGGTGAGGCCCCTAATTGTTTTTTGGGGACCCCAATTAAATAAGCATAGAAAGGTGTGAGAGAGGCGTGAAAAGAAGATAAGTTTTTGCTTTCAGGTAATGAGGTTAAAATTGATGGGTCCTGCTGTCACGCGCGCGTTCGCGTGATAGCACAAATGAACAGGCAGGTCGTAGCGGATGGATTTGCATCATCTAAGTCCTATGGTGTTCTAATCTAGCATCTAGATTGGTAGCTAGAATATCGTGGATTGCACGACCATTATTGTGTGAGTTCAGAAGAATAAACAGATGCGAGATAAAGGATCGCACCTAAGCGCGATAGTACAACCCTAACGAGTCACCATTGAGGTAAGCGATGATGTCATGAGGTAGCTGCGCGATGATAAGGTTCACATGTAAAGTGTGACTTGTCATGCGAAGAAAATGTTGACCCTCCAATATCAGCGCGATGGGGTCGCATAGAGTTTCCTGAAAGAAAAGGCTTTATTAATTGTAATCCACTATGTAAAGTCCTATATAAGGGCAATGTAAAGAAGAAATAGATTTTTATCAGTCTAAGCATTGCCTTGGAGAGAAAGTTGTGAGATCTGAACTTACGGTTTTCATATTATCTTCAGTGTAATACTTTGTTCATCATAATAAAGTTTGAGCTTCCATTTGTTATGTGTTGATTCCTTTACAAAATATCATATAAGGGTGTAGTTATCAGATTTCCGGTAGCTACATTTTGGTGCATAGAAACAGCTTGGAGTTCTAAGAGGATTTATTCTCACATGTTGAGTAGTTTCAAGATGGTTTGATTTCATTGTTTTCACCGTTTTTATGATTTAAAACACCTTTAATCATCTCGTTTTCACAATATCAGTGTTGGATAACTGCTTATTCTCAAAGTTTTACCATGTTTTTAGATTTTTTATCACCTTTAAGACTTAGATCTGGATTTTCAGCGAAGTTTTCTTGTGTTTTCGAGTTTTCTCAAGTTTTGATAACACAAATATGTTGAGATTTTCACTGTCTTTAAAGATATTTGAAATGATATCAAAGTTTTAAGAGCTTGTGAATCTCTATCCCGGGTAAGATCTATTTTGTCTTGTGAGTTCGTATTAGGAAGTGATACTAGTAACTTAACAGTGAAGCAATGGTGAGGGTAGCAACTAGGGCAGAGCACGTTATAGCCACACGAAGAAGCAGACGAGTTGCAGACAGGATGATGAGAAGAAGAGGAGAAATCGGTGAAACATCAGCTACAGGCGAAAGACGTGCACAAGATCAACCTGTGCGATCATAGGTTCAACTTTTGCAACCAGCTGATAATACCAACAGAATCAGTAACACTAGAGGATATTTCCTCCCATGCGTTTGCGATTCACATGCTTGATTTCTGTATACCCTAATTAAACCAGATCGAAAATTTCATTTTTCATTTATTTTTTCTCTATTCTGCTCTCAGCCTCTCTTCTCTTCCTCTCAGCCGATGAAACCAGATGAGTTTCTGCTCTCATCCTCTCTTCTCTTCCTCTCAGCCTATGAACCAGATCGATTTTGATGAATCAGTTTCGATTCAGTTTCTTCATCATCTATAATAGGATATTTAGTGCTTCATAAATCGATTTTAGGGTTTCAGTCTGTATTATGATTCATTTTTTCGATTTTAGTTTGTTCGTCGGAGTTCGAACTTGGAAGAACTGATCTTCACTCTTAGCTAGTCGTGAGAAAGCACCTGTTCTACTTTGTTTAATTTAGGTATCTATTTTTTGTTTTGATTTCGATTTATTTTCAGCTAGATTTAGGTTTTTGTTATAGGGTTTCAAAGTGATAATTGATTTAGGGTTTCTTGTTCAATCGATTATGAGATTTGGGTTTATGATTTAGGGCATTTTATTCAGATTTATTTTTAGATGCAGATGGGAATGAAGTTGATAAGTTGACTGAGAAGCTACAAGGGGTTGGGATTGCTTCTGCTAGTGCTGATGGTGCCGTCCTAACAACTTCTAAAGGTAATTTTGATGTTTTGGGTTATTATTTTGTTGTTTGGTTTTGTGATTGGTTTTATTATTGGGGGTGTTCTGTAAAGGGGAGTTCAACAGGTAAAGAACAACTAAAAAGGCTTCCTGGTGGAAAGATTAAGAGAAGGTAAGTTTTTTTTGTGTGAAATTCCAATCTGATTAATACTTTAAAAGACATGTTCTGTGTAGTGACGATGGTGGGTTGTTTAATGCAGTTAAAATTGGTGATTTAGAATGTGTTGAGAGTCTTTTGAGAAACCCAAGTTTGTTATATCAACTTACTGTTTATGATAAACTTTCTTCTCTTTATATTGTTGCTGATATTGGTAAGATCCATGTAAAAGACACCAACTATTATTATACATACTCTGAGCATAATATGTTTCTCTTTCTAAGCAGGTGAGTGATACTGTGGGAACATTAGCCCTTGGAAATTTTCATGACGAAGACACTCTAGCAGCAGTGGTAATTGGAACTGGTACTAATGCTTGGTATGTGGAGCGAACGATGCAATAGTTCTGTCAACCACATAATATTACAGGTGTATAGGTCAAATATTTATCTCTGGAACACCAATTGCTTTTTTCCTCCCTGCCTTCCTGATTTGCTTTTCTACTAGTCTTAGTGTTGTCACGTTATGATCATCTGTTAATGACAACACTAACATGGGGTTATTTTTTCTATAGGTCTGCCTGAATCAAATGGTTACATTTATGTCGAGGAAAATGGTGGCTTAAATCAACAAAGGACATGGGTTTGTTATTATTTCTCAATCACTCTGCAGTTGTTTAGTTTAAGCCTTCATGTATAGTTTGTGTATGAATCTTGTCAAACAAGTTGTGGCTTATTTGTGATGCAATTACTGTCTCTGAGCTGCAGATAGGCAATGCAGTTGCTGTTGCGGGCTATCTGAATGCAACACTTGTAATACCCAACTTCCATTACCATAGCATTTGGAGAGATCCTAGGTTTGTATCTGAACCTGAACATGTTTAAGTAGTTTAATCATTATTATTTTGCTTACATATAAACCTTGTTTCACCTATTTGGCTTGTCAGTAAAAATAATGTCTCTACAGCAAATTCAGTGATATCTATGACGAGGAGTTCTTTATTCAGAGCTTGAAAGGTGATGTAAGGGTGGTTAATAAGTTACCAGGATATATCATGGAAAGGTTTGACCACAACATGAGTAATGTTTACAACTTAAAGTAAAGGCTTGGTCTTCCATCAAGTATTACAGGGAGTCGGTTCTACCTAGGCTACTTGAAGAACAGTGAGTTAAATTTCCTTTTTTTTGTTTATATATATATATATATATATATGAATTGCTCTTATATGAGTACTAAATGTCACATTATCCCCTTTGTAAGGAAAAGCAAGCTAAACTTAATTTCTTTTTGAATTTTTCCGTTGTTAATGAACCGGCTAAATTAAAACGCATCTGCTTCTCTAAATGGACAATTTCAGGTTTATAATAATATCTCCTTTTGCAAATCGGTTGCCATTCGATGCTCCTCCAGCTGTTTAGAGGCTTAGATGCTTGGCAAATTATGAATCATTGAGGTTTGCAAATCCGATTGAAACTTTGGCAGAAAGTTTGGTCAAAAGAATGAAAGAACGCAGTGCCCACAATAATGGAAAATATATCGCAGTTCATCTCCGTTTTGAAGAGGTTAAATTTGCAAACCAGATGAGCGACTTTCAATTTTGGTAATGATTTTACTTCTGAGAGTATCACCAGGAATTTGATAGTAACCGTTAATCTTCTTTGGTAAAATACAGGATACGGTTGCCTTCTCTTGTTGCAAATTTGATGGAGGGGAGCAAGAGATAAGCGACATGAATGCAACCAGGGAGAGAGGTTGGAGACGAAAATTTACTAAACCTGGTCATGTAATCCGTCCTGGATCAATCAGGATTAATGGGAAATGTCCACTTACCCCCTTGGAGGTATGCCCCTTTCTGTTGTACAGTCTTTTTTTCATTTATTTCAATTGTAATCAAATGTTTCCAAATCCATTTACATAAGTGTATATGTAATACTAACACAATAAATATCCTGTAAATCTTATGGTTTCGACAAAATATATTTCACCACTTGATGTTTTCCTACTGATTTTCATTTTTTTCAAAAGCAATTATCGGACTTTTAGGTGGTCACTAAGTCTGCTACCTTCCATTTTGTCTTTGCAGCCTAGTTTGATCTTCAACGAGGTGAAAACTCCACTCCAGGCATCCATTCGTTGAGCAACTGTGGCATACGTGATAGATCTCTTATCAGTCCTTACAACCTTCGTAAAAGCTGCTACTGATATCTTTGATGGTGATAAACCAACCACAGAAGATTTGAGGGAGAAATAGTATGCAAGAGAAGGTAAAGATTGTTATGTGAGTTCTGCATCTGTTAGTTTTATCTTATATGCTCTTTAAGTTCTAAACAGATATTGTATGAGTTTTAAGCCACAAAAAACTTAGAATTCTCATAAGTTTCTAACCAGCCATTGTATTCCCTCAAAACACAGGAATTCTCTGACGTTATTCTTGTTGAAAGAATATGACTAATTATTGTTACTGAATGTGTGACTGAATTTGGTTATATTGAATGAAAGATTTTTGCAGGAAATTATTTTTGAATTCCGGCGTATTGCCGGCATAGACTTAACCGCCAGTCAATATTGGCCTGGTCAAAATTGGTCAACATTGACTAATTTTGACCAGGTCAATGTTGACTAGCAGTAATTTTTTGCTGTTACAAAAAATAGTAACGGATTAAACCTGTTACCACCCTGTTTATACAAAATTTTCGTAACGGCTCTCCGCTCTTACTAACGCCGTTACAAAACAAAATTCGTAACGGCTCCATATTGTCGTTACGAAAAAATTGTAATACCCACTTTTGAAACAGGCTATGGCCGTTACAACCCCGTTTCGTAACGGCTTCATTCTGTTTCTAATCCCAGAATTTGGTGTAGTGTATGAAGAAGGACTTGTCTACACAACAGACACTGACACGGCAAAATAAGATGACCAAAAAACTCGGGAAAACATAGAGATCAAGGCGATGAAGGCCACATTTCACCAGTGTATCCATTTCCCAATGCCGGAGGGAATAAGATAAGTTAAAGGAGACACGAAGAAAGCAAAGACATGCCATGAGTTGGATGTTAGCCAGTATGAAGGGCGACATCAGAAAAAACAATTTGTTTTTAGCGGTTTCCCCAGAGATCTTTATCATTAACGCAACCTTCATTTTGCTCATTCATGGAGTTGTTTTTAGTACCTCTAAAAAAGATGATTATCCACCGTTAGTAATGTGGGTTGGCTTGGATTACGTCCGGCGATCCCTACGATCCGAGTCCAAGTTGTTGGAATTGGAATAAGTTTGGCAGTGGATCACTAAATTTTGGAGATCTTCTCTATCTAATGAATGGGGAGTCCACTTTGAAATCGTCCGCCCTGCACCTCGGCTACTTGGTCGATGAGTTGGTGAAAGTGAAGAAAGTGGAAATCCTTCAGATGATGGGTTCGCTGCTTCGTGAGCAGGAGCTGTTGAAAGAGAAAAGTGGCTTAAATCAAGTGAATCAGTTAGTGAGGATAGTGATGTTTCAGTTGGGCTAGTTTCTGTTTGTGCGTCTGGATCAACTGGTGGTGGTACTGAAATGGCAGGTGCTACTGGGGTAATCTATGGTCAATCAGGTGGGTCGGGTGTTAGTGAAGCGACTACCATTATTGGACCAGCTAGAGGATCTGCTTATGCTAGGGAAAAGTGGACAGGTCCGACCAAGAAAGGCATGGGAGTTACGGGGCGGAAGTGACTCAGGGAGGGCCTTCCTTCGACTTATGCGGACGCGGTTCCCTCGATCGGTCGAGTGGTCTCAGTTAGAGATGGGATTGAATAACGAAAGAAGTCGACAAAGGAAAATGAGTTCAAGAAGGAAATTGTCTCTATTCGCTTGCTCTATTTTTTTATATAGTTTCTATAGCTAACTGAAAGCTATACATAGAAGAATTCAGGTCACAGTTGGGTGTGATAGAGCAGAGGAACTAGCACTGGTAAACTTGATTATAAGTTCTCTCGATCTGAATGACGGCTCGCAGTTGATTTAATTGAAGCAGTTGATCTAGTAGAGGCGTATATCATAGTTGGTTTAATAGAATCTGTCTCTCAAGGGGATGGGTAAAGTGTTAAAGAAGACTCAAAGTGGGGAATTCTGAATCGTGGGCTTCAACCGGGAAGACTCTCGCCCGTGGTCACACCTGTGTCGGTACAATCGCCTTCCGGCTATACGATCATTCTCTAATCCCGTCCTTTTTAGTCTGAAGATGATTTAGAACTTCTCCTCTGAGGTTTCCCGAGAAGGCCTTGTTTACACTGCTTTGAAAACGGTTCAGACTTTACTCTCAGAGCCCTTAGGTTAGTAGCCAAATAAAGATTGAATGATTCTCCCAAGACAGACAGATGTAGGAGTTGCGAAGAAGAAAACTCTCTTTTTCTGTTAGTTGTTGACCAACGGAAAGCATGGGATTTTGAGATTCGACCGAACAGGAACTTTCTATGTCAATTCGAGAAAGTGTCTATCTATGTAATTTTAAGATTTGAGTTTTGGTTCTAGAGACTCGGATACCCATGAAGGGGAAAACTGGCTTTCTTATGATATTTCTCGGTATCACTCACGGCATATCATTCCATGTCTCACTGACTCTATCTACTTACTGGCCTCTGCTTTTTTTGACGAATTTCATTGACCTGCCATGGATTTTTAAGGAACGTGGTGGATATCTATCGCAGCTTCCGGGAACACTTTACCGACCAAGGCATCTGATTCTCCATCACATCTTCTTAGGAGTGACGTCAAGTGGTGCGAGGTTCTCTTCATATGTTTAGGAGATTGAAAACTTAACGAAGTTCCTTAATTCTCAGCTTTTAATTTGGAGCTAACCACCCGGTAGGGCAGGAAGCCTTAACTACACCTTAGTTGGTCCACCAGCTCTTGAATCACTACTCAGTCTAGGTCGCCACCTTTATAAATCACCAGCTCCTTCCTAATAATATGGCCTTACATTACGTTTTCACCTTCCTGAAATGGGCTTAGATCTGGAATCACTAGCTCAGAATACTAAAGACTATGTCTTCAGCAGATACCGCCCCCATGCTCCCATGGTCCGCTTACCGAGGAAGAGAAAGGTAGGACCCGGGGCCAGAGCAAGTTGGGTTGGGGTATAGATCTGGAAACAACGCTTAGTGGATATTGGTACTGTCACTGCACAGCAAGCAAAGGATTGGGGATTCAGTGGTGTAATGTTAAGAGGTTCAGGGGTATGCTGGGATTCGAGAAGAGCAGCACCTTACGATGTTTATGACCAATCGGATCCTGACGTACCAGTAGGTACCAGAGGAGATCGCTATGATCGTTACTGTATCCGTATCGAAGAGATGCGCCAAAGTGTTCGGATCATTGTGCAATGTCCTAATCAAATGCCTAGTGGGATGATCAAAGCCGACGATCGTAAGCTATGTCCTCCATCACGAAGTCGAATGAAACTATAAAAGAATGATGCTAGAAGAGAAAGGGACTGAGGAATTGATGGTCTGTATAGTTGAGGAAAAAAGTATAGATGCGATCCCAAGCAATCATCCTAAAACTGCAACTATAACAACTGGGAGCTCATCAGTAATTGCCCTATGCGCTACAAAGCGAAGCAAGGATATTGAGAAATCGCTAAAGTCAAAAGCGAATCATCGAAAATATCAAATTGTAACCGCAGATTATTTCACAAAGTGGGTAAGAAAAGGAAACGATGATCGCGCTGAAAGGCGACCTCTTAAAAAAATGAGATAACGTATGACACAAGATATTATCGCCCAAGGAAATATTATACGATGAGACATGAAAGTTTTGGGAGGACCTTTCATATTTAAAAGTATAACAGAAGATTGGTTGTGCGATCTCTTTTCTTGAAAAATATTATCCTTAGTTATGTGATCTGTAATGTTTTGAAAGGAGTGAAAGATTTCAACAATATATTGAGAGAAGAATATATATTAATGAAAACTGAAAATTTCTGCTCCAAATGAACAAGCAAAAGGGAAAAATAAAACCCCTTCAACAGGCCAGTAATACCTCATTAGGAGGCTGCATAAGACCAAAAAAATATTTTAAAACCTCTGCTTAATTAGGAAGGCTAGGCATCCAATATGGCGTGCACCCTAGTTCGCATAATTTGCAAGAGGCACAACAACGTAAGACCTCGCATGTCACATTGGGGAAAACCTAGTAATACATGAATCAGGGGAAAGCAACCTTGAGACATGGAATTAGGGGAGAAACAAAAGCCTATATGCTAGAGGCCACTGGGCTAACAACCCAGCGAAATAAGATCTCTGGCAAGGGGTGTATAAATAGACCAGGGTGCCGGGGTACACGGTTGAGCTACGGGTGCCCGATGCGTCTGGAGCTTATCCGGCCATTACCGGTTTCCAAGTCCTGACTCATATACACTCGGTCCCCAAGAAACCCCCTAGGGTGCGATCTCCTAACCACAATCCACATCAGCGGCGGGAAAAGAGATCGCAAAAAAATTGATTGTTGGAAAATCTGGATGGGAGGAGCCCAATTGTATCAGTTCGGGATATGCTTCCTTGAAAGGGAAATCAAGGGGAATATAAATGGCCGACACCCTCCACTAGGGAGATGAATTGTGTCAAAGACGAAAATGTCATGGGGCTAGTACTCATGGGGGTATATAGGCCTGTCGCATTGTCGCGCGATGATATCCTGCAGAGGCAATACTATAATTAATATGATAAGGCGAGATCAATGGACTGTTATTCACATGAATAATAGGCGCCTGTGATTTCGTCGCCCGACCAAAATGAAACCCTTGCGATAAACATAAGACCTAGTGTCAGGGGGAGGCAACACAAGACCTTACATATGAGGCGCGATAAGACCTTGGAACAAACCCAAAGATACCAAAACTAATAATATTATGCGAATATATAGCTATTATGTGCAGGAGAAAAATACGCAGAGGAAAAAGTGTAGCAATACAATGACCAAAAATAACATGACAAGGAAAGAAAGATCAATAGAACCTAAAGGAGAATTCCAACAAGGAAGGTTAGATGCCAAGCACAATCTCAGGAATTACACGAAAGAACAGAGGCAAGTACGTATTTTTAAATTTTATTATTCTTTTGAGTAATTACTTGCATGAAAATGCCACATTATGACTTGATCGTAACATTCGTACGCATGACATATATTCGCATGAGGCATCACCCAATTTCGCATAATAAATATTTCATTCGCATGACATTGCCATTGCATAATAACTCCTCTTCAAAGGAGAAGAACATAGGCAAGTATGGGAATACAAAAATATACTTATGTCCTTCACCCTTTCAGTCAAAGTCATTTTGCAAGAGTACGTTAATATGAACAAAATATACACTTACTTAAAAAGGTAATATAAGAATACTCTGATCTAATCAATCAAAATAGTGTAGTAATATTTCAATTCTTTTGATGAAAAGCGGGACAAAATAAAAGAAAAATACGATAAGGTGAAAGAAAAGATAGATCAAGAAACAAATAATTATTCCCCCAAGCTTGGGAGATCCCAAACCATCATCCAAAAATGTTAACCTAACCAAACATTCGATCTATACGGGGATGGGAGAAACAAATGAAATAATCAAGAAGCTACATCCACATTAGCTGAGGAATAATTAGTGTGAGAAGTGCTTGCAGGAGTGGCACGAGGAGTATTTTGGGAGTCTCCCACACCAGGATGATCAACACCATCCTGATTCGCACCATTATTATCACCCATATTCGCCTTTCACGAAGATTTCGCCTCTTCATCATCGACCTCATCATCCCACTCGTCCCCATCACTTGACCCACTTTCCACAACTTCGTTTTCGCCCACGGAAACAGGATTAATTATTATAGGATTGAGACCACGTTCTTTGTATATCATATCTGCAACAGCTTGGGACTTAACATTGAGATCTCACTGAGCATTCCTTGCAGTGTTAGCAAGAGAGGCCCTCTTTCTTCACTTGAGCTTTTCGTAATTTGAATTTTGAGAAGCTCGCTCAAGCTCCAATGCTGATAATTTGGTGGAAAGTTCTTCCACTCGACGAGAAGAAGTCCCTTTTTCGCCCAAAACCTCGGACAATTTCCTATCAGACTCTTCAAGTTTCTCCTTAAACTCTTTGAATTCCATCTCATGCTTATTCTTATCCTTTGCAACAAATTTCAAGAAGGGCTAAAACAACGCACGAAGACGGAATTAATTACAAAGTAAGGTCACAACAAGAAGCTGAGGCAGCAGGTTGAAACAACCTTCCTTTTGAGAAAAAATGGATCTAAGGGTCTATGTATATTCCTATTTCAAACTGTCAACCTTAGCAACCTCAATCCTAGCGTTCTCAACTTCATCTAAAATATTATCAAAATCCCTATCTCCCTTTGCGAACAGGCAAGTGCGAATTCTATTTTCTCGCGCAACCAAGACCCTATTATGATCCTCCACATCCATTTTAGAAAGATTGACAAGACGGACCTCATCTTGGGCTTCTTCAAGGGCTTCATCCTTCTTATCAATAACCTTACAGTACTCAACTCTCAAAAGTTCTTTTTCGGTCCTCGGGCTTTTAACGGTGTCCTTCTGAACAAGAAGAACGTTCCTACACTCAAACTTAAGATGGAACGTTGCATCATGGTACTCAACGCCGGATGGATCCCTATGGGTAGCCAATAGTTCCTTTTTGCTTGTCTAGTTTAGAAATTATTCATTTTCTTACTCTTCCTACCTTTCAGGACACCCTTCTACGGTTCCAAAATATTCTCCTGTGTGAAAAGATACATGACCGGCATCATGTTGTCCCATAGGATTTGTTTTTGAGCTCGGAACATCTTCCTATACATTTCCGCCAACTTTTTACCATTTGCCGTGTCCCAAATCTCTAGATCATCCTCGTCATCTTCGGTTGGGAGAGGCTCAAAGCTTAATTGTTTCCATAAAGGATAATATCCTCAAATGGTATGATACCATCCTTTTACCGAAGTATGTCATGGCGGCATAAAAGTCCCATTGATGTCTTCATTTTACAAACACACTCTTCCTCCAAGTTAGCGGATAATTTCTCAATCAACTCCACTTCCTTCATCAATAAGTCAATGCATAGATGGGAGACTCTATAAGTTAATCCACGTAGCCATTATCATAATCTTTGTGTTTGAAATATTCATCAATTGCATAAAATACCGTGACAAACGTGTCAACGCAACAAAAAAGGTTGTTCTTCAAACGATAATGAGTCGACTCTACTATACTTGTGGATTGGTTGTCGAAATGTTTGTGTCGATTTGTGAAACAATCCACAAACCTTTTTTTTATTAGATTCCAACACATCTTTGAGCAAATAAATAATGACGTCGGGGTAGTCGGTCCTCCAATGATCAATAAGCATTTGAACCTTTTCTTTGTAGACTACCTCGGTGATTGACCATACCAAAGATTCCCACTAGCCATGGAAAGAAGCCCACAACCTCTCATTCTTCTCATATTCTTTCATGAATTCCCTCTTTTTCTTTACTCGTTTTTCCTCCGATAGCTTAGCAATATTCTCTAGTTCTTTCAACTTAAGTGGTTGAATTATCGATTGGCATTTTTTCCTTGCATTGCACCATATATGAAACGTACAAAGAAAGTTGAATGCATCCGGAAATACCTTATTAATAGCATACATCAACGATAAATCTTGATCGGATACGAACACTTTAAGAAGAGCACCCTCGCGGAAGATTAATTTCAATTTTCTAACTCCCAAACGTAACTTTCTTTCTTCTTGTTTTTCAAGAAACAAAAAGCCACAGTGAACGGTGCCTTTGTCGACGTATGCCCGACAATACTCATCAACGGCATCTCATATTTGTTAGTCGTGTACGTGCAATCCAATATAAGAACTTATGAGAAGCATTGAGCCAATTGGACGCATTCCGGTGGGCAAGAAAAATGTGTGTCACTTGACCGAAGTTATCAACCTTCTTTTGGAAAGCGTAGTTATGCTTCACACCTAACCACATCACTTGTTGCATCACCATCCAACCTTGCAAATTGAATCTTCTCAACTTATTTCTTGTTTTTTAGATAGTTTGCATAGTCGATTTGTTATTCTTTTCGTCCGTCTTTAATTTACTAAGAACCCTAGACGGTGCCATACGTGCTCATGTCATTTTATCTACTTCAAGCATTTCGTTGGGTTTGAGTCGCGCTGCTTTTGCATGTCCATGAAGGTCACGTGGACGTGGGTGGTTATGACGACAATCCATAGTTTTATTCATAACCCAATATTCAGCATCTTTGTTCAAGGACTTATTCTTATTATTGAGGTTGAAAACGATCTTGAAATGGCACTTTTTTTTCCTCGTCTTTGTCCTATTCTTTCTCACGGTCTTCCCAACATATACGGAATCCTTTCTAGCCTTGCTCTCGCCGATTCCACTTCGCTCACAAATCATTTCAAACTGATCCCCTCGGCTTTGTCTTCCACAAACTAGTACCCAATTTATCTTCGTTGCGTGTTCCTCAACCCATGCATGTGCTTCGGGTTTATTTTCCATGTCTACGTTCATTCAAACACAAATAATTAGTAAGAAAAACTTCGGAATATTCCGACAATATTAAGGTAAACACCAAATTCTTACATACCAAGTCATTTTGGAAGTGATCCTTAGTATCTTCGTGAATTACGTCTACGGGATCAGGTTGATTCTCAATATGTGCTGAACCCAGTATATTTAGATGGTTTGGCTCCTGCGATATTCACAATATTTGTCGAACCATTAACAACAACCTAAGTTCCCTGTTTCTGGACGCCAAAATGTAACTACTGGAAATCCAGTAGTACACCCAAATGATAATCTATACAAGACCTAAGACATGATTATGAGAACGAGATCAAATTCTTCCTTTGTGATTGCACACGAAATAGAAATTCTTTTATAAATGAATTAAGATGGTGATGATACAAGTATGAAGACTCACAAGAACTCTAACTTACTTTCCCTCCACAAGATCTCTCCCAATATAAATTATCCAACCTCCCTTACAATGAACCAATGTCTTTATTTATAGGAAAAACTAAGTAGTGGAGTACAACTCACTTTACTTCGCCGGCAATCACACAATTCACGTGATTCTGTTTTATACTTCGCCCAAGCCGTTTTCAATAAAGTTATTCCATTCTTTTCGCCGATAACTTCGGTAACTTGTCGGTACAGCTGTCCCATTTCTTGCGCAACAATTCATCTTCGTCTGAGACTAATGTTACTTCGTTTCATCACTTCTTCTTCGTTAATTGTCTTCTTGTTCAAGCATCTTTATCTCGTATGTTGGTTATCTTACACATATTTTGCAGATCTTTATTCAAAAAGGAACTCATACTTAGTAGATCCAATATTCGTAAAAGTAAATCTGACACTTGATTTGACTGATCACTGACATTCACTCTCGGGGTTGATAAAAAATCTTCTGTCTAAGATTCATTTCGTCCATTTCGTGCAACCCCGTTCGACCACGTGGCAAGTAGGTTTTCCATACCTACAAAACTATATGTAATATATTAACTTTGGATCTAACTTCATATCGAGTAGTACTTCTACTTTGATTCTTAGACCTAATAACAATTAGGTTCTTTTGGTTTCCTTATATTACATTTTTTAGATACCAAAATTGATATTAGTCGAGATCAATATTTAAATTTCTATGTGGTCTATGAATAAAGAAAGAACAGCAGAGAGGAAATGACTCATAGACCTACTATTATGATCCATATCACTTCGCACAGGCGCATCACTAGTTCAAATGGTAACTAATTCTAGAATTGAGACAATAGTTAAAGGACAAGTGCCCTACAGTTGTGCATGAAGCTCGTGGATTCTAGTTGAATTGAAGGGAAACAAAAAATCTAATCAATTTCTTATATTCTTTTATAATATTGATTGCGCGATCTTCCCTTACGCCGTAACATACGCTAATAATTGAAAAGAAAAGGGGTTTTTTGATGTTACCCCCCTACAAAATGATATTCTGGGGTTGCCCCCCCTACACATAAAATCACTGGCATTGCCCCCCCCCTGTCACTGTTTCCGTCCATGACCAGTTAAGTTCGACGCGTGCGACTTACACACTTACGGGTTACCCTAATTCTATAATTTGATTGACCATCTTTACCTTGCAAATCTAACGACTAATATTGTAAGGAAGTTGATAAGACGTTTCGTATACGCAAACGCTTTTTCTTTCTTTCCCATACTCTCTGCGAGATGAAAAAGAATGGAAAAACTAGGGTTTCTTCGTCAAGTACTCGTGAACCGTGATTATTAGTCAAAATCTAAAATAAAGTTAGGATTTTAACTTATTTAACTGTGATCAGTCTATTAGTGGTGATTATTTTGATTGAAGGTTAATGTTTTGATGTCAATGGAAGTAGTAGAAGATCTACCCAGGTTAGTTTTCCAGTACTGGAATCGAAAAAAAAAAGTTTAAAAAGAAATCAATATTTGATTTTGGGGTTTAGTTTTGCACCTTGCACGATTTGTGTTACTAAATCACTGGAGTAAAGTAAGAGTTTTCGTTTAGTTCATATTTTGTTATCAAAAAGAAATTAGATTCTTGCACAAAATGTACGTAGATATATATATATGATCATATGGGTCAATGGGTTGCAATCAAAATTAGTGTTTTTTGTTTGTATACACAACTTTCAATTCTTTAAGGCTTAATTGATTGGAAATGACAATAATTTGGTGTTACTTATTGACATTTTGGAAGGGAGTAAGTGGTTATGATTTCTGGTTTATAATGTATTTTATTTTGTTTTATGCAGGGTTGTTGTGGTACATTATGGGGGTCAGTGGAATGAGAGGCCTGAATACACAACAGGTTGGGCATGTACAGATTATTCAAAAAGGGGAGGTATGATTATTTTACCTGCTATTGATAAGTGTAACTTGAGTTTGGACATGTTGAGAACTGAATGTGAAAGAAAGGAAAGGAAGTTAAAGGATCACGGGTATGTTTTTTGCTTTCTTAGTGAAGGACATAGATTGTATGCCGAATGTGATGGTGATTTACTTAAATGGTGGGACTGTAGTGATAGAGATGCAAGTGGTAGGATGTATATGTATTTATATTCTAGCACAGCCATGCGAAAGAGTAGTAAAGTTTTTGCTGCTGTTGTTAATGCGACTCCTAAGAAGCAAAGAACAAAGAAAGTTTCTAAGAAAAGAGTTATTGATAGTATTAGTGGTAATAGCGACCGTGCCTCGGATGATAATTCTGGTAATGATGCGAATCAAGATAATTTTTGGCAATTTTTGGATCATGCTAATCTTGGGAATGTTTGTCCGTCAAATGTAGAGCAAATGATTATTGCTAATGGGGGTACTGTTGAGAACACTAAGATGAAACCAAGACCATCAAAGAAGAAAAAAATCACATTTGTTCCACCCGTTGGAGTTACATTCGATGACACTCGTGATATCGAGGACTTGCCAGAAGAAGAACTTGATGAGTTTCCTTCTTTAGATGGTGTTTCAGGTGTTGTGACACAAGAAGAAATGAACGAAGTGATGAATAAGGTGAATAATGATGTTACGAAAGAAAAAGAGAATGAAGGGAGGCCTGAAGTAATTCCTCGGCCCACTGTTATTGATGGCATTTCTAATGATCACGACGGTGATGAGCCATTACATGACAGTGTCAATATTGACCATATAGAAGCTGAAACTGGCTACCATAGTGTAGATTCAGATAGTGATTGTTCAATTGATCCGGACAGAGACGAAGATATTGAAGACACTGAAAGGGAAATGGACATGCCACCACCTACCAATAAATTTCAAGGCGAAGAAAATAATCATGATGATTTATATCAAGATGCTGAGTGTGGAGAAGAACAAAATAAAGCGGAAGATACGGGTAATTTGTATTTGGGTCAGTTGTGGGGTACTATCTATGAGTGTAGAAGGTTTTTGAGAAGACATGCAGTTAAGAAGAAATTTGAAATGACTTTCAAGAAAAATGAGAGGCATAAAGTTGTAGTTGTTTGTGCTAATTCTATGCATGGGTGTCCATGGAGATGTACTGCATCACAACAACAAGATGGTCATACAATAAAGGTTGTAAGACTAAATGATGAGCATGAATGTGTGGCTGGAATCCGAAAGCAAAACAAGATGGCTGATTGTAGATTTATTTCTACAGAACTGGAGGATATATTTAGATGCCAAAAAAAGTCCTATACAGTTGGTATGTATTTTAAATAATTTATGAACATCTATTTCTTAATTTGGTGTTTTGATTTAATCTTAGTGTTCTATTAAGGTTGAGTGTTATCATATGCAGGTATGGTTATTAGAGAGGTTTGGAAAAGGTTTCAGATTGATATTACATACTGGGTGGGCTGGAGGGCAAGGACAATTGCTTTGGAGAAAATTTATGGCGAATATGCTGGATCTTACAGTCTTCTGCCAGAAATGTGTAGACAAATTCTGAAGAACAATAAAGGTTCAATTGCAAGTGTGTCAACTGATGATGCGGACAATAGTTTCAGTGGGTTGTGTATTACCTACAAGCCTTTCATTGATGGGTTCAAAAAAGGTTGCAGACCTGTTATAGGACTAGATGGCACTCACTTAAAAGGTAAGTATGGAGGTGTTATTCTTGCAGCTATAGCCTTAGATGGAAACAATGGAATGTATCCATTAGCAATTTATGTGTGTCGGGGAGAATGTAGAGAAACTTGGACTGCATTTCTTACAATAATTAAGCCTTTAATTTGTGAGCATGAGAAACCCATCAATTTTATTTCGGATAGACAGAAAGGACTTGTAGAATCAGTTGAATTATTGTTCCCCTACAACTACCACAGATATTGCTTTAGACATTTATGGGCGAACTTGAAAAAAATGTATAAGGGTGATCACACTAGACACTTAGTATGGGGAACAGCCAAAGCATATAGAAAGTCTGAGTATAGAGTTTGGGCTGAGACTTTGAAAAAACATGATCAAGGTGCATATGAAAAATTGCATGAAGCAGATGTACACACTTGGGCACGATCACATTTCGATGAGGGTTCAAACTGTGAGCATATTACTAACAACTTCTCAGAAAGCTTTAATTCTTGGGGTTGTATGAGAGGAGGAATAAGGGCAAGAGATGGGAAAAAGAAATGAAGGGTAGATACGCTGGATTGGTCCCTAGGGCGGCAAGGATAATAAATGGGCTTGAATCGCATGCTGGAAAGTACACTTGCCACGGGGCAGATGATCATCTTCATCAAGTTACTCATGATAATACTGAAAACAGATGGATTGTGAATTTAACTCAGAAGTCATGCTCATGTTGTACTTGGCAACTTACTGGTTTACCATGTGAACATGCGGTAGTTGTCATACTTCCTTTAAGAGATCCATGGATTGAGTAAGTACATTTTGATTAAGTGTTTATTTATTTGTGCAGTAGCCTAGCTAGCTTCTAATATGATTCCATATGGTTTGCAGGTGGTGTACTGATTACCACAAATTAAGTACATACATGGATGTTTATTCAGGCTTTATCCATCCAATTGAAGCTCAAATTGATTGGGAGTGGGACAAGTCGAAGGTAAAAAAATTATGTAATTGAACTTCTTTAATAAAAAATTCTTAATATGCAATTAAACATTCTTGATTTGTATGTAGGAAACGCATAAGGTTGAGAAACCAATTTACAAAGGAAAAGTTGGTAGACCCAAACTGAAAAGAATTAGAGACAGAGATGAAAATGAACCGTTAGTCGAGGGTCATGTTAAACACTGCAGATCATGTGGCTTGACTGGACACTATTCAACCACCTGTAATCATAGGAAAGAATTGGCAGAGGCTGGAGTTGGATGGAAAGGCAATAAAAGAAGGCCTCTACCTAAAAGTAAGGTCAAACTGTGGTTTCTTTTTCCTTTGATTTTTGTATCTATATTCATTCATTATATTACTTACAGGACTTCCCACACATGCAACTGATGAGGAGACAGCAGCTGCTTGTGACCCCCCAGCTGTTAGGTTGATGAAGAAAGCAAAGAAGAACAACAATAATCTTGTTTCAACACCAACTGTAGAGGATGTTTCAACACCAATTGTGGGCACAAATTCAGCACGAGTGCCAAAGCCAAGAGCTCCTCCAAAGTCTACCAGGGGGAAAAGAACTAGTACTGGTCAACTACCACCAAGTATATCTTCATCTCAAGTAATAAACGTGTGTTGTTTTTTCTTTTACAATGTTCGCAGTTAATTATTTTTTTATGTTGCAGGGATACCAGTACAACCTAGGACACCTTTCATAGCTGGATCTAAGAATACTACAACGGGGAGAGGTGGATTAAGTGCTATTAGGGGAGGATCTGTTGCTGCTAGAGGTGGACCAAGTACTGCTAGAGGAGGATCTGTTGCTGCTAGAGGCGGACTAACTGCTGTTAGAGGAGGATCTGCTGCTGCTAGAGGTGGAATAAGTGTTACAAGGGGTGGTTTTATTGCTGCTAGGGATGGAACAAATGCTGCCAATACACACAACTCGATTACCCATAGAGAGATTCAAACAGCATCCACAGCAATGGACAACTACATGCATGTTCATGGGCATTTGCCTTGTTACAGTCGAAGTGCATCAAGACCAATTCAACAAGTTTTCACACCAAAACTGATCCCAACAAGGAAACAGTCTTTTGTGGAATCCGTTTTCAACCCATCAGATGAAAAAATTTAGTATGTTATACAATTTAGTTCACTTAAGAACAGAATTATATTCTGAAACGAAACGTAACTTTTGTTATTGTTAACTACTTTGGAACACAAATTCAATAAATCATACAGTTCTTGCATTATTTATAAATTTCAGTCATGATAATTTGTTTACAAGGATTCTTGCATTATTTATAATTTCAGTCATGATAATTTGTTTACAAGGATATTAGGACTTATGATCCTAACACAGAAAAAAGATCTAATGGAAGTGGGGAACGAGAAGAAAAAGATCAATGATCATATAGAACTGTTTGATCTGTTGTTGTAGGTCGTTAGATTTGCAAGGTTAAGATGGTCACTCAAATTAAAGAATTAGGGTAACCCGTAAGTGTGTAAGTCACACGCGTCGAACTTAACTGGTCATGGACGGAAATAGTGACAGGGGGGGTAAAGCCAGTGATTTTGTATATAGGGGGGCAACCCCAGAATATCCAGAATGATAACTGCCTTTTTTGTAAGAATGAGGAAGAAACAACTGATCATCTTTTAATTATGTGCCCTTTTGCTTTTGAAGTTTGGTCTCACTTTACTAAGGCTTCTAGAGTTTCATGGGTTTTCCCATACACTGTTAAGAAGAATTTTGAAGCTTAGAGGATGAATAATTTGATTGGCAAGTGTAGGGAGGTGTGGTAGAAGATAATACATGCAGTTCAATGGCATTTGTGGAAGGAAAAGAGTAACAGGTTATATGGAGGAAGAGTTATATGACAGCTGATGAAGTTATTTTGCTTGTGAAACAATTTATTATTTTGTGGTTTTTTGATAGGGATTTTTAAGGATTTTACTGTAAATCAGGTCTTGTTTCAATGTGATACAGTTCTGTAAATTTAAGGTTGCATAATTAATCCTAGGATTCTTTTTGTACATAATTTTCTTTTTAATATAACATTCTCTTTCAAAAAAAAAAAAGTATGGTTGTTCTTTATAATAATAAATATCTGAAAATAAGTTAAATAGGTTAAAAGGTTAGTCTTGTAAACTAGTACTACTTAGAAAAAAAAACAAAAAAAAAAACTAGTAAACTAGTACTAATATGGGTTTAACATATTATGCATCTTAATGATGGGTTTGATATAGACTAAAACAATAAAATGGGCTAGATACAAGTTTTCCCTTTTGGGTATCTTGGATTCAAATGGTAACTAATTCTAAAATTGAGAAATGCCCAGCAGTTATGCATGCTGCGGATATTAGGTTAACAAACCCGACCAGAATTTTACACGGTCATGCAACAAGGAATGAAGACTCCATTCATCAGCATGAAGCTCGTGGATTGAAAAAAATTGAATTGAAGGAAAAAAATTGATCTAATCAATTTCATATTCTTTATAATATTGATTGCGGGATCTTCCCTTACGTAACATACGCTAATAATTGGAAAAAAAAAATCAACTCTAATTAACACGAAGCTTCCACTAATAATTTTGCAATAGTACCCGCAGAATACATACATAATCTGTACCTGATATGATATCTTCTTCATCAACGATTAGATAACCGTATACATGTGATTCTCACAGTTGTCTTTTTAAACTAAGTAAAGCTGGCATCGCATCAGCAATTGATATGATACAGTTATTATAAATAGCGAGAGATGATCAGTTCTTAATCACTTCGATCTCCCTTCCCAAATAGTCAGCAAGTACACACCTTCAGAGATCTAAATTTAAATTCAGATTAGTATTACCAGATGGGTTTCGCTAGTGCTTTAGGATGGGACAACGGTATCGTGTTGGCCCCAATGGGAGCTGATATTTCCGGTCCAAAACTTGTTGCAGCTGTGGCCAATGCTGGAGGCGTTGGTTTATTGGCTAGCCCAGTTGTATGCATATATTTATCTTGATCTTTGTTACTATATATTATGTGATTCTTGATTGTACTAGTATTACTTAATTAAACTAACAGATGATTATCTCTTAATTGCAGAATATGTATGATGCGACATTGAAGGCGATAAGGGATACTAAGAAACTCACCGATAAGCCATTCGGAGCTGGTATTTTGTTGGAATTTGATCAAACCCATACTGTCAGGGCAATTTTCGAAGAAAAACTCGCATGCATGCAAGTTTTCTGGGGAGACTATCCCAAAGAGATGGTGGATGAAGCACATAAAAATGGAGTCAAGATCTTGCACCAGGTTGGTTCAGTTGCGGATGCAGAAAAAGCAATTGCTGCAGGTGTTGATTGTATCATCGCACAGGGGGTAGAAGCCGGAGGACATGTCATTGGGAATGTATGTATAAAACTCTTGCATTCCCAGACGGTTGAACGTATCTTTACGGGTATCAATTAATTAACCACACGTTATTTTTATGGTTCGTGTGTGTCTACATACAGGTCAGTTGGCATGCTTTGGTTCCAAGAATCGTCGATTTAATCGGTGACAAGAATATAACAGTTGTTGCTGCTGGAGCCATTGCAGACCCCCGTGGTTTTGTGGGTGCCATATCACTTGGAGCTAAAGGAATCTGCATGGGAACAAGGTAATTGATACTAGGTCATATATATATATGAAACCCAATTGCCGAGGAATCGTAATTGACGGAATAATCAAATGTTGATGTATTGTTTAGATTCATAGCTACCAAAGAGTCGTATGCACATGACTACTACAAGGAACAACTGCTCAAGTATACTGGAGAAGATACCGATTACACAGACCTATACAGTCGTGAAAGCTGGAGAGCACCAACTCGTGTTCTTAACACCCCTTTCCACCAGAAATGGAAACCAGCACCGGAGGATGTTGAGAATAATGCGGAGCAACCTATTATTGGAT
>JAJJMB010008487.1:157237-250936 GCA_023531105.1 Papaver atlanticum | reverse complement strand
AAAAAAAAAAAAGGGAAAGTAACTGAATAGTATGTTCCGGCCAAATGTATGGTAGTATCACCATAAAAGTTAGCTTGTAATAAAGGAAACAACAAGAAAGTTATAATGCTCAAAGATGCATCTATTCTTGTAGTGTTAAATCATAGCAGCTATGTGCACCATGGGAAAAACATACTTTGACAACCCCTGACAGGTGTTGTAGTAGACCTACGACGACTCTATTCTATGGGTTGTGGAGGGGGTTGTAGAAGGTTCCCGATTTACTCGACTTCGAGCTAAGAGTAGTAAACGTAGTTGTGGTTCAAGTTTGGACCTTGTGGTTCAGTTGTGATTTTCTGTCGATTTTATTTTGGAAGCCTAACACAACTCTTATTTATATTGTAAGACTTGATTTCACAACATTTAATCTGTGTAGTAAAATTTTATAACACAACTTTTCTAATGATTGTGAATATCGCTATTACTACACTTGTTAGAGTGGTTGAAAAATCTTGCACAACTTTTATTTATATTGTGATAATTCTTTCACAACCTTCGTCTAGTGTAGTCATAATCTCTAACACAACATCCGTAACGGTTGTAATATTTGAAGTAACAACTTCTATTTTCAGTAGATGAATGTGTAACTACAACTTTTGTTTGGAGTTGTGTGCATAACACTATTTTGAAGAAAAAAATTTACGGCTGAAACCGAATTGCCAAAAGTAATTCACATTCACATGCCAATGTAACACATTTACATTCATTCAAGTTAACCTACCAGCGTTAAAGACACTAAAAAAATGGCAGTGATAAAAAGTAAAGTTTCCTGAACACCCTCCAAAAAGATTATGAAGATTAAGATGTCTATGTGAACACTATTCGACAACATCACTAACATACTTGAACTCTGAATTCGGCTTGTAGGCACGAGTATCATCCACATGAGGAGTAATCACACACACTGTAGGCTCATCAGTTCAAAAAGTACTTGCAAGGTCATCAGTCCGACAAAGATCCTAAACCTTCACCCTGCAAATGAAAACCAAATGCCAAACTTTAACAAGGCAATACATTACAATATAGCAAATAGTTAACATGTTATAATTAGGTAATGATCTTATAGAACAACAACACATTATACACATGCACACTCATCGCATATGTTGGTGAACGATTTAAAAGAATCTCAATATAAATAAATCTAGCTAGCATTCAGTAGAATTCAAACTGCCAAAATCAAGGCAGGTACTCACAAACTAACGCGTTTTAAAATGTTAACGCGTTCCAAATTGTTGAGCACCCTACCATGACTAGAATGTTAATGCGTTCCAAAATCAACACAGATATAATTGGTAAGGATGCTGATGACTATAAATCGCATTTATTTGCAAGGTAGTATAGCTAGGAACAACAGAACACATACCTTCCACAACAATTCTGGCATATCCAAATGTTGTTGTTCTGTCGCAAGCTCAAATATTGCTCTGGTCTGCTCAGTCTCACCCAGAGATATCTCCAATTCAGCAAATTTGATCTAAGCATAACAGTTTTCTGGAGCCCAGTGCAAGTACCTCGCATAAAGGGTTCGACATCGATCCATGTCGCCAAGTTCAACTCAATCTCAATATATTTCTTAAAAATCTGTTATTGATACGAATAATGTTAGTGTGAGAAATTTAGGATACAAAACTTTCAAAGTTAAACATAGTTTAAGGATCGACATAGAGTACCTTATCTTTGGGCGCCACTCCAATTGCATATTCACTGCTCCGCCTGCTCATATCTCCTTGCTTCTCACTCAGCTGCAATACTTCTCAATCTATACACTGACACCACCACAAACATCATAGCAGCATCAGACCCGTCAGCTCATGGCAATAGCACATCAACTACTCAATATACTCATTCAACCATCTTGTAAACCACTCCATTTCGCCTCATCTGATCACTGCCAAAGCCATTGCAGAAGTAATATCCAGTTATAGTACTTATTATATAAGCTTAAAACACTGCACCCAGAAGAAGATTTGCAGAAACAGAAAAGTTGGTTCACCTGGTTATGCAGCTCAGCCCTTCCCACAACAGTAGATACAATCTCGTCCCACCAAAGGCGTCCAAACGGCCTGCAATCCAACCAGACACCATAAGCAAAATAGACTTAAACTAAAGATAAACAAAGAAATGAAGAAGCATATTATCCGATAAAGTTTCAGTATAAGCTTAAAACAATAAAGACCATTACATTAGTAACTCAGACGAATAAGCTTTAAGCAATTAACGTATAGTCAGGATCTTTCAAATTTTATCTGGAAAGTGAGTATCAACAAACAACGCAAGGCAAGTATATTAACGTATTAGGTGGATCATTATAATACATATACGAGAACATCATAATCAGTTTGCTTAAAAACAATAAAGACCATTCACATTTCCTGGCTCTAACAAAGCATATCTGCAATCTTTCACTCACAGCCCCTCTGTACCAATGATTTACTCTTAAACTAAAAATATGCATTTTACCCTCACTCAACACCTGATAACATCAACAAACAACATATATTGCAGTACAAAGAAACATGGCTTGACCTAGTCTAGGTAGCAACATAGGGTGCAAGATCAGATATCAAGTAGACTTGTAACTGCAAAAGCATTAAAAAAACAGTGAGGATTAGTATTGCATAATTGAGGACACACACTATTTGTTTGAATTCAAATAAGCAGTTCTCTTTCACAGTAATGTGCTGGTGAATATAACTAGCAAGCACTTTCAGAACACAGTGATTCATACCACTACCTAAAGAGGCGCATTTCTGTTGCTTCTCGTTACTTCATCACCGAATACCTAATTCAATCACCAGCACCCGCTCCATTCTCGTCTCAGCACCATCACTTACTTCAGCTGTTCTGCGCCTCCAGCAATCACCCAAAACACCACCACTAGACACCACAGAAAACCCCCAAATCTCCACCAATCGAGCTTATGGAATGAACCCACAGATCTGTTGTCGTTGAACCGTTTTCATTCCCATCTGAATTTGTACCCAAATTCAAAAGCTGCTGTTGCGAGAAATTGAAACAATTGGCTTGAATCCAGTCCTTCGACAAATTGAACCCCAATTTCAGTCCTTGAGGTCTCCATCTCGTTGGTAACTGCATCCACATCTTCTTAGCTTCATCAATCCAAATCAGTACCACCAACAAACCCGAGAACATCAGAATCAATCAAATCTCTTCGAGTCTTTTCTTTGCTCAAATCCGTCAAACCCATTAACTCAACATATCAGACCAACAACACCCATCGTCGAATTCATCACCAACAGCTCCAGAATCATCTTCCTATCACCACCAGAATTCAATTCCACAACCACTAAATCATCTACTGAGATAATAGGGTTGAAAAAATTGGTTCGATTTGGTTGAAGAAATAATAGGGTTTTACTGAAATTTGGTTGAAGAAACTGGTTAAGGCTAATAGGGTTTTACTGAAATATAGAGATGGAAGAATTGAGTTCTGTGATGAAGATTTGAAGCAATTAAAGATTAGGAAACTTGGGTTAGGGCTGAATTTCTCAATGGTTAGAGATGTGAGCTAATAGGTACTGGTGTTCTTAATCAGAGATGGAGAAGTTGCTGCTGTTATTTGTTACCGAGAAGAAATAAGGGGTTTTGTGTATTTTGAATCAGTGATGGGGTTGATTAGAATTTGGTTCAGATCTGGAATTGATGAGCTGCTACTGTTGACTGTTGCAGATGAGAGAAAGATTCTAAAATTGTGTTTTTGTTGCTGGCGTTTTGAGTGATTCTGCTGGTGTTGAATTAGGGTCGATTTGTTTTGGCGTTTTGAGTAATTCTGCTGCTGGTGAAATCACGAACTGTAGAGTGCAAGATAGAAAAGAGAGCGAGAAGAGAGAAGAGAGTGAGAGGAGGAGAATGAGTGGTGATTTTCTCTCTCTCCTTTAGTGTAGATAAGGTAAATACTTATATTTGGACCGTAGATAAGGAGGTCATACGGATTGCAGAAGTTATGGGACGGTGTAAATTCACTTTAGGATGCTCATACGGATTGAAAAGTTTGTGTTTCTCTTTGTGTTAGTACAAACTCGTGTATTCGGTTTTATTATCAACTTTCGATAGGAAAAAAATCCAAAAAATATATCAATAAATTTAATATATTATTATAGACCTTCGGTTATGAAAAAAATCCGAAAAATATATGAGAATGAAGCAGAAAAATAAGAAATGAATTTGATAATTGGTGTGTTTCTTTGTGCTTTTTCTTTGTGCTTCCGGTTTGAATTCGACTAGTCACATAGGTCACGAAGTAATTTCGACTAGTCATACAGGTCATGAAGTAGCCTTAGTTCACATTCGTAGACTCAAGAAGCATAAAAACTATGAACCAAGAATCTCCGGGAGGGTTCTGACTTCAAAATTAGCATGATATATCGTCGAAATCGATAAATATGAAGCTCAGTGTCGATTCAAACTTCAATTGTGGTATAACGACAGACAAACTATGAACCACGAAGCTCCAGGAAGGTCCGACTTCAAAATCCCAGTGTCGATTCAAAATTCAAATGTGGTATAATGTACTACAAACTATGAACCACGAAGCTATGGGAAGGTTATGACTTCAAACTTAGCATTATACATCATCGAAATCGATAAATATGAATCCCAGTGTCGATTCAAAATTCAAATGTGGTATAATGGAATACAAACTATGAACCACGAAGCTCTGGGAGGGTTATGACTTCAAACTTAGCATGATACATCATCGAAACCGATAAATATGAATTTCAGTGTCGATTCCAAATTCAAATGTGGTATAATGGAATACAAACTATGAACCACGAAGCTCTGGGAGGGTTATGACTTCAAACTTAGCATGATACATCATCGAAATCGATAAATATGAAACTCAGGTGTTGATTTGAACTTCAAATGTTGTATAACAACAAACAAACTATGAACCACGAAGCTCCGAGAGGGTTCTGACTTCAAACTTAGCATGATACATCGTCGAAATTGATAAATATGAAGCTCAGTGTCGATTCGAACTTCAAATTTGGTATAACGACAAACAAACTATGAATCACGAAGCTTCGGGAGGGTTCTGACTTCAAACTTAACAAGATACATCATGGAAATCGATAAAGATGAAACTCAGTGCCGATTCGAACTTCAAATTCGGTATAGTGGCATACAAACTTCAAATTCGTCGAAACATGGCAGCGAGTTGACTACTATAAGTCGGAAAGTTCGTAAGATCGATGAATCCACCCATCTACAGGTAATATTCCATCAGAATATTCCCCGAAACCTTAAACACACCCCTTTTCGTCAACTTCGATACTGAACCTAGCTCCGAGCTCGAAACCTAGCCGCGAGTGGACTATTATAAGTTGGAAACTTCGTAAGATTGATGAATCCAACCATCTACAGGTAAGATTCCATCGGAATATTCCCCGAAACCTTAAACACACCCCTTTTCGTCAACTTCGATACTAAACCTGGCTCCGAGGTCGAAACCTGGCCGTGAGTGGACTACTATAAGCCGGAAACTTCATAAGAACGATGAATCTACCCATTTACAGGTAAGATTCCATCGAAATATTCCCTAAAACCTTAAACGCACCCCTTTTCGTCAACTTCGATACTAAACCTGGCTCCGAGGTCGAAACCTGGCCGCGAGTGGACTACTATAAGCAGGAAACTTCCTAAGAACGATGAATCTACCCATTTATAGGTAAGATTTCATCGAAATATTCCCTAAAAACTTAAACACACCCCTTTTCGTCAACTTCGATACTGAACCTGGCTCCCAGGTCGAAACCTGCCGTGAGTGGACTACTATAAGTCGAAAACTTCATAAGAACAATAAATCCACCCATCTATAGGTAAGATTCCATCGGAATATTATCCGAAAGCTTAAACACACCCCTTTTCGTCAATTTCCATACTGAACCTGGTTTCGAGCTCAAAACCTGGCCGCGAGTGGACTACTATAACTCAGAAACTTCGTAAGAACGATGAATCCACCCATATATAGATAAGCTTCCATAGGAATATTCTCCGAAACCTTAAACAAAACCCTTTTCACCAACTTCGATACTGAACCTGGATCTGAGATCGAAACCTGGCCGGGAGTGGACTAATATAACTAGAAAACTTCTTAAGAACGATGAATCCTCCCATCTACAGGTAAGATTCCATCGGAATATTTCTCAAAACCTTATATACGCCCCTTTTCGTCAATTTCGATACTGAACCTGGCTCCGTGCTCGAAACCTGGCTGGGAGTGGACTAATATAAGTCGGAAACTTGGTAAGAACGATGAATCCATCCATTTACAGGTAAGATTCCTTCGGAATATTCCCCAAAATTTTAACAAACCCTATTCTGGCATATTGTATGCATACCCTGGCTCCGAGGTCGAAACCTAGACGTGAATGAACCACTATAAGCCGAAAACTTGGTAAGAACGATGAATCCATCCATTTACAGGTAAGATTCCTTCGGAATATTCCCCGAAACTTTAAACAAACCATATTTTGGCATATTGTATGCCTACGTTGGCTCCGAGGTCAAAACCTAGATGAGAGTGGACTACTATAAGTCGTAAACTTGGTAAGAACGATGAATCCATCCATTTACAGGTAAGATTCCTTCGGAATATTCCCTGAAAATTTAAACAAACCCTATTCTGGCATATTGTATGCATACCCTGGCTCCGAGGTCGAAACCTGGCCGTGATTGGACCACTATAAGCCGAAAAATTGGTAAGAACGATGAATCCATCCATTTACAGGTAAGATTCCTTCGGAATATTCCCCGAAACTTTAAACAAACTATATCTTGGCATATTGTATGCATAACCTGGCTCCGAGATTGAAACCTGGCCTTGAGCGGACCATTATAAGCCGGAAACTTGGTAAGAACGATGAATCCATCCATTTACAGGTAAGATTCCTTCGGAATATTCCCCGAAATTTTAAACAAACCACATTCTGGCATATCGTATGCATAACCTGGCTTTAAATGTGGTTCAAGGGCATACGAACCATGAACCCTCAATGTCCGAAGTGGTTCTCACTCCAAATTTAGGAGGATATATCATAGAAACTCGTAAAGATGAACCATTTACAGGTAAGATTCCATCGGAATATTCTCTAAAACCTTAAAAAAACCTCTTTTGGATATTTCTACCCAATCTCGAAACGCCTAAATTTCTAGAATTTAGTGGGGGTGTTAGAGAGAATAGTTTTTAGCAGAAGTGAGAAAAATTTAGCAGAACCAGAGACCAAAATAATTTTTAGCAGAAGTGAGAAAAATTTAGCAGAAGTGAGAATTTTTTTGCAGAAGTGAATAAAATTTAGTAGAAGTGAGAAAAATTTAGCAGAAGTGTTTATACCTCTATGACAACTCTTATAAAGGTTATGAATAGTGATGATAATTTTTTTAGCAAAAGTGAGAAAAATTTAGCAGAAGTGTTTATACCTCTACGACAACTCTTATAAAGGTTGTCAATAGTGATGACAATTTTTTTTAGCAGAAGTGAGAAAAATTTAGCAGAAGTGAATAAAATTTAGCAGAAGTGAGAAAATTTAGCAAAAGTGGGAATTTTTTTGCAGAAGTTAATAAAATTTAGCACAATTGAGAAAAATTTAGCAGAAGTGTTTATACCTCTACAACAACTCTTATAAAGGTTGTGAATAGTGATGAAAAAAAAGCACAAAACGACCAATATTGTGAATCCGGAACGATGGTTGATGACTTGTACTATCACATAGTAGACTTCGATACTGAACCTGGCTCGGAAAATTTTGTCGTAAAATTTTGCAGAAGTGAATTTTTTTAGCAGAAGTGCATAAAATTTTGCAGAGGTGAAATTTTTTAACACAAGTGCATTGTCATTGTAGAATGTCTGTGATTGTTTACAGAGAAGGCTTCGCGCTGTTTGCGGCTCAGTCACCTGAGCCTTATTTTTGAACATCATATTTTGTTATTACAACTCTTATAAAGGTCGTCAAAGGTTGACATGAAGTTAGTATAAAACCCCCCCCACAAACTTTATAGAATTGTGATAGTGTAGGCATGGTTGATGGTGTGGACTTGCACACAGGATGCTAAAAATCAAATCCCTGCAACCTCATTGTCCAACATCCTATATTTTTACTTCAACAACTCTTATAAAGGTTGTTATACATTTTCAAAAAAAAAAAAAACACAAAAAACCAAAACTTGTGAAGTTTCAGGATGGTTGATGGGTTAAACTAACACACAGTAGGTTCATGTTCGAATCCCCTCAACACTATTTTTTTTTCTTCATATTTTGTTTATCTTCAACGACTCTTGCGACCGGTTGTGATAGGATTATGAACTACATATCCGGAAAACGGTTGTGAAAGCTAAATGGCGTCACAACTGTTTTGCTTAAAGGGTTGTCGCGTTTTTTTGTCGCAACCCTTTGGTCTTGGGGGTTACTAATGATGCCATTCTACGACTCCTCCTTTGAAAAAAGTTGTAAAACATAGGATGTTCTACGACTTTTAGCAAAGAGTTGTCAAACTCCAGTTGTAGATGTATATTTTCCTGTAGTGGTGTCTTTCTCAGCCTTTAAAGACTTGGATTTTTCAACGGGTTCCCATGACCAGACCTTCACTATGTCACCTTCAGAACCTGACCACAAATCGCCTGTAGTTCATATTAACCAATGTGCTTGTCAGTTAAGAAAGCTCAAAATCAATGTATGAGAAATGAATCATCAGTTTATACATAATCATTGCTACCTGTACAACACTACCTGTAGCACCACTAAGAAATTTCCTTCAGAGAGGTGAAGGAGATAGATACCCTCGTGCAAGGCTTTTCTCCCTAAGTCTCCAGATAGTAAGGGTACAGAATTTAAGAACCTGGTAAAGAAATTGCATCCAGTTATCCTGACATACATAATCCAATATACCACCACATTCTTAAACTCTTGCAACACAAAGTTTGTTTTCCCATAGGTGAATCTGAGCAAGAAGCAAACGTAACGATAATATTACTATAATCCTTGAGATACATCTCTAGTCCAACACCTGTTCATTCGTCCCAAACAGAGATTCTTCAGCATTTAGATATGGCCTGAGCACAACATGGCCTGAAACTTGGCTATTTGAAATTTGTGCACTTCCACAAAGAAAAAAGAACTATTGCCTGTAAAATAACTTTAAATTACAAAAGTTGAGAGCGCTAATGAACCGGTTATCCCTTTTCGGCTTCCGATGGTAGTCAAATTGGCCGATTGGTAACATGGCAACATTAAGTGCAGACATTCACTCCATATGCAACCCTAACCTTGTAACCTGTCTAACAACTCAAATATCTCTAAACCATGATAAAACTAATAGGAATTGAATTAAGAGTAAAAGTACTACAGAATTAAGAGTTCTACTATTCTAAAATACCATGATTTAAAACTCGGAATTAGAAACGAAATTGAGAAAAATGCATTGTAGTGGTTAAAACAAAAACCATCATTAGCATCAGCGTATAAGTCAGCAGTTCCTCATCTTCATCTTCATCCTCATCCTCATCCTCATCAGTGCTACCATAATCCTCGTCCTCATCGGTGATACCATGCTCCTCGTCCTCATCCTCCTCATCAGTGCTACCATGGTCCTTTCTGTTATCAGTACCACTGTTCTCTTCCTCATCGTCACCAATGTTATCATTCTCTTCATAGCCATCAGTAGCATCATGCTCCTCCTCAATAGGGTGACAAGAACTTTCCCCATATTTTCTTTTCAATGGAGTAACAGAATCATTTCCCTTTTTATTAGACAAAGAGTAGTGGTCTACCATTTCAGATCTTGGAGTCTTGATACCCAATTTTGTACCGGAAAGAGCAGCAATAGTTTGACTATTCTATGGCAACTCAGGCTTTGCAGCGGCTTCAGTTTTAGGGATTTTGATATCAGATCTGGTATCAGATGGCAGAGAGTTATCGAACATTTCGGATTTGGGGGTTTTGATATTTGATTTCGCTGCGGAAACACTTGCTGATGCTTGGCTTGGGCTACTGAACGCTCCTTCAATTTTCTGAGATTTCGTCATTTTCTTTAAATTTACAAATAGAAAAGAGATCCGAAGCTTGTGCCAAATTTTAGGTTCAGTTATGATTTTCCCTCCAAAACTAGATTTTAGCGCCAAAGGTTCTTTATTCTTATTTCTTACGAACAAGGTACGCGACCCAGTTGGACTCGGTTACAAATTCGGGTTGTACTTGTACGATTCCCCGGCACAAAGTTAAAGCCTACCCAAAATTGTCACCATATTAAAAACTAGGACTCACATTCCTCCGCGAATGTAGTTAGGCCAATAATTCCTACAAGAGTTTGGCTAAAAAAGAAAAAAGAGAAAAAGAGAAAAAAAAGAAAAAAAAAAGAGAGAAAAGAAATAGTAAAAGCTCAATTTGCCATATGGATGGGCAAATAACTTCTCCAATGTGGCACTTGATAAAATTTGAATAAAACAATATATCTAACTGTATTCAGTTTAATCCTTATCAGTAAAATAACCTGCTTATACATGTTCCGTGTGTCATATATAATGTTCCGAAGTCTCAATAATATACTTAGTGAGATTTTTATATGTTAGAAATATTAAGTGGATATCTATAAAGTAGAAGGAAAGAAAATATAAGTCAGTGGGAAAAACTTTATCTCTCACCAAGTGCTCTATCGAGAGGTCATGACTCAATCGCTTAGCGAAGACTTGACCTGTTTGCCAATCGGATTTTCCAAATTACCATAACCATAGCGGGTAAATAATGGAAAATTTTATAGTTTGTCTATCCCATAGAAATTAGCCTCATTCGTAACACTAAGAAAACTACTTAATTAGTACATCAGGTGCATAACAAAGTCCCATGCGCATTTTAACAAGACAAATTTGTCACGATTTTTTTTTTATAGTTTGTCTATCCCATAAAAATTGGCCGCATTCCCTACACTAAGAAAACTACTTAGTACATCAAGTACATTTGCAACCAGAGTCCCAGGAGCATTTTAACAAGCCAAATTTGCAAGGAATATTTTTTTTCTGTTAGAAAACATCAAATTTGTAATAGAAGGTTACAAGGGGGGTAAGCCCTTATATCAAAGATCAAATACAATAAGAAATTTCCAAACAAACAAACCGAGAAGAAAAAAAAAAACAGAAAATTGTTGAAGCATCCAAATTGTGTATTCGAAGAAGACCAATAACTGTGAAATGGTGTTAGGAGTACTTTCCAACCATTTAGTAATTTTTTTTCCTTGAAAAGATATGCTCTTATAAAGAGGGAGTAATCAAACCCTAATTCTTCGTCTTCTAGAGTCCATCGGTAAAAATGTTCAATCAACACAAACTCTCTTGTAAAATCGACCCAAACCTTACAAACAAACACCATGAGCAAGGAGATAAAGAAGGACCGATGAACAACATAGAGAAACTGGAATCCGACAAGGAAGCCATTAAAGTGAACCCTAAAATAAAAAATACTTGACATAAAGAAGTAAAAAAGTCAAATTAAACAAACTAAACTTAAACCTAGAAATCTAGTACAAAATGAGCTCAAATCTACTCCGAGGAGCAAATCTAAGCTCGTTGGGTTTCGCCTGAATCTAGTCGAAGGAGAAGACGCAAATCACGTAAAGAACAAAGAGAAACAAGGAAGAAGTTTAACAAGAATAACTACTTGATGATCATTTTGCAAGCAATCAGCAGCTCCATTTTCCTCTATATATAGATGAATAAAAACAAAACTCATGAAATTTGTCTCCAGTAGCAATTATCATATGGTATGAGAGCGTAGGATTCAATCAACGATAAAATCGTGAAGCCTCGCTCCAATATCACATAAGAATAACTGATACATGATTTCCATATTATTAAATTTTACTTACTTCTTATTAGGAGACTCGGTTATAACATTTTAGACAATGTGGGATAATAAAAAATAGCACCAAATTCCAAGAAAAAGACCTTTGAAAGGTGAAACAAATTTTTTACACGTTTTGCAATGGCGGCACAAATTTATGCGCTTATAGGTCTTCTGCTTGAGATAAAGGCCATATTGAAGTCAGGAAAAAGAAGAAGAACCTGGTGCAGAATGTGCATCCAGTTACCCTGGCATACATAGTCCAATATATACGTAACACCACATTTCTTAAACTATCGCAAAGCAAACTTTGTATTTCTGTATCAGCATACGGAAAGATAGCATTACTACGATCCTCGAGATACATTGAATCTTGAGTGCAGTGCTCATCTATCCATTTGTATGTGTCATGTCTCCCTATTTAAACAATGCTCATGTCTCCCTATTTGTATGTGTCATGTCTTCCTATGGAATCGAACATGAATACAGTATATGATTTTTATTTTGGGACCAAATAGATATCAAACTTGAGTGGCTGCTAATAAGGGTGCCAATTTGCCAGGAAGTGTAGCATTCCAAAGTTGAGGGATCTACATCTTATATGGATTTTGGCACACCATTTATCCCCCTAGCATTTCAATCCGCCTTCCTAGCCTGCTAACACTTTTTATTAACTTAAAAGGAATACTTTTTCATTAGGGTTTGCCTCACGAGATAAAGAGAACGGGAATGGCGATGAGAGCAGTTTTAAAGAAGATTTCTCCCCCTAGTAATATTCGCTTCGTAGAAGGAAGACCACTAGGCCTGTCAATATATGTCCGATATCCGGAATCCATTTCCGATTATTCGAGATCATATAGGATTTTATCCGTTTTACCGGATATCGGATACGTATATTTATCGGATATTTCTTCCTTAACATATCGGAATCGGATTAGGCTATATCCGTTTGCTTAATATCCGATATCGGATATTTCTTCCTTAACCTAACTTAGTGCTTCGAAGTTTCTTACTTTCTTTAGCATTTTCTTGTGTTTCTTTTCATGTATGTGTGAGTGAGAGACTTAGAGACATAACTATTTAAGAGTAATGTTTTAAGTCTGTTTATGTATGAGAAATGAAACTTAAATTTCACCTCTGAAGCTTTACAGGTTATTGATTTTTTTTTGGTCAGAAACGGATATTGTCGGATATTTATCCGATATCCGATAGCTTAACATATCGGAATCGATATCTGATTTTGATATCCTATAGGACATATGGAGTTAGAGATAATATACATGTTACCCGAAGGAATGCGGAGGTCTATTGGCTATGATATCTGCAGGACTCAAACTTTAGCTTTATACTAATTTATCATCACATATAATTCTTCGTAGCAAACATCCCAATCATTATAAAATCAAGCACTAATTATGTTACCAAAGTGCATCAAAATCAAATCGACATCTCTTACCCGGTTAAAAATTTACGATTAAAAATGACATGAAAAATGGCTAAAACATCAACATTTATAAAGTTAACTTGTGGCTCTTCTTTGTGTCTTTTTGCGTAAAGAGGGCTCCTTATAAAGAGGCGAAAGTGAAAAGAACTCTTTAAATAGTGAGAAAGAGCGCCATATATATCATATTATGTGAGAGAGTATGGATTGGTAAGTTTTGATGACATGTACTGCCATATGGAGGATGCAATGATGTGTCTTCTCCGTAAACTAAGGCAATATCGTCTATTGGTTATGTTTACGTTTGTATGCCAAAAGACTCGTTAGGTGTAAGCGGCTGAAAATATACCTCCTATTAGTATCGGTTGGAGTTGTCCATTAAATTTTGTCTTATGGTAGTATCTTTTGGAGTTGCCAGTTGGATTGTGTCCAATGGTTGTGTCATTTGGAGTCACCAATCACATTGTGTCTTATGGTAGTATTTCTGCCGGAGCAGCCAATTAGAATGCGATGACATGGAAAATTAATGCTGACATGGCTTCACCAGAACTAAGAATGACTGTGTCTACATGTGGCGATTTGGGGTCTCTTATTATAAAAGAAGATAATCCCAGTACTGGAGAAACATCACCTTGGATCGAAACTAGTGCGGTTTTAAATAAAAAAAGGAAACCAAAAAAGAGTACAATGAAGGCCAGATCATGAACCCATAGAACAGCTACTAACGCCATTTATGAGTGTCAGAATTTAAATAAAAACGAAAAAAAACTAAAAAAACGAAACTAAACAAGAAAACCAAGGATCAACTAATACATCTGACTCAACAAACACCTAATACAAGACCCGATCTATCGAGTTGTACTCCAACACCATACCTAAAGGAATAGAGCCTGGAACAACAATAGAAGGCTTGAACCAGTTTGACCAACATTTCACGTACTCCATTGTTGTTGAGGATTTTCATTATTCATGAGTGAGCATCTTCTTTGGAAATGATTCTGACCGAGAAGGTAAAGAACATCAAATGTTTTCTTGGTAGTCCATGATTCCCTTTGTTCTTTAGTTATGAGGGAAGAATTGTTGATGAAGATCGAGATGCTTTGATTGGTGAGGTTGATTGCGAACTTGTGCTTGAGCTTTGTTGCTTTCGGGTTGATGAGCTTTAGCGATGATTGATGATGATATTTGTTGTGGATGTGGAATATTTCTTTCTTTGAATTGTTGGTACCGCTCTTCATTCATGTCTTGCCTCTGCCTTAGATTTTTTTCTCATACGATGGTATAATGTCTCTAAGTTGTTGATGCGAAAGAATTGAGCGAAATAATTGCATACTCCTTTGGTGATGCCATCTTGTTTATTCTGCCTCAGCTTTCTGTATGGTATTGATTCATTTGTGCTTTATCACGCGATATTATTCCATATTTATAAAAATTTGGAAAACGCTTGTGCGATTATAATGCTTATGTGATGGTTATGCCATGAAATGCGTATGAAATGCTTGTGCCATGAAATGCTTATGTGATGAGAATGTTTATGCGATGAGAATGTGATGCTTATACGATGAGAATGCTTATCTATTGTTGATTAAATGGAAGGTATAGATAATGTTTGTGTTACTTAGCTCATTGTGCCACGCTAATATTGATGTTACTTCAAATTGCTTCCATTTTGCATTGGCTTCGTTCTTGGCATGTGCACCGCTCTTCTCTTTTTCATTGTTTCTCGCACGTTCATTTGCTTGTGCTTTATCTTTCTCACTTTAGTTCGTTGTCCATCTTTAGTTCATTGTGTCGCATTGTATTATTGACTCCCTTGTTTATTCCTGCACTATTAGTATCACATAATAATAATATAATCACAATATATAGATCTTTTGTGTTTCTCTCAAGGTCTTATCGCGCCTCCCTAAGTGAAGGTCTTATGCAGCCCCCCCCCTGTTGACTATGTCTTATCCTTGCCCCAGGGTATTATTTATGGTTGGGCGACGAAATCTCATGCGACCATTACTCTTTCAAGTAATAGTCCATTGATCTCGCCTTATCATCTTTCGTATTATTGCCTCGGCAGGGTATTTTTCACGTGACAATGCGACAGGCCTAGATACTCCCGTGAGTAGAAGCCCCATGATATTGCCATCTTTGACACAATTCAGCTCCCTAGTGGAGGGTGCCGTCCTAATCTTCCCCCTGATTTCCCTTTCCAGGAAGCTTACCCCTACCGGGTTAGGGTGGGCTCTTCCCATCCAGTGATAACAACAATCAGTTGTTTTCGTGGCCTCTTATCCCTCCGCCGATATGGATTATGGTTACAAGACCACACCCTAAGTGGGGTATCTTGAGGACCGAGTGTATCATAGTCAGGACTTGCCTAGAATGGCAGGGAACGCTCCAGACGCCTCAGGCACGCTTGACTCAACCGTGTACCGCGGCGTCCTGATCGAGTTTCTACACTCCTTATGAGAGATCTTAGTACCTTAGGCTTTTAACCCAGGAGTCTCTGCTGGATAGGCTTTTGTTTCGCCCCAATTCTCCATGACTCGAATTCCAGGGTTGGTATGGCTTTCACCTGAGTCATGCATTACTAGGTTTTCCCCAATTATGACGCGAGTTAGGGCTTACTTATCTTGCCTCTTGCATTTATGTGAACTAGGGTGCACGTTACAATTGGATGCCTAGCCTCCCTAGTTAGAGGTTTTAATATTTATTGCCTCCTATTAAGGTCTTATTTTTGCCTTTTTGTTCTACTTGTAATTTGTCATTTTTCTCTCTTACTGTTTCCTTTTTGCTTTTCTGTGTGTTTTTTTCGTTTTCTTCCTTCTTCTTGTTGTAGCGCTCTTGATGTGAGTTTGTAGTTTTGAGTTTCTCTCTGTGCGTAGATATCGCCCTTGATTAAGATAATTGTAGCCTTGGTCCATTTTCTTCTAAGTGCGCTTCATGCGATGATAATCTTGTTGTTGAGTAGTCATGACTTTAGCTCGATCCTGCTTCCTACTGCGCGAATTTAACGCACCTAACCAACTGTGTGCGGACTCTTGCTTGTGAAAGGATGTGACCATGCTTTAACTTTATCATTATCTTTCCCCTTAGTATTCGTGAAAGGATGTGACAATGCTTTAAATCTTTCCCCTTAGTATTCCAAAAATATGTGTAAAATCTCTGTGAGGTGGTATTCGAACGCCTGCCACTAAACTCATAATCTTCGCTCTTGACCATCTGTGCTACCTCTTGTGCGCGGAATAAATGAACAACACTGCAGTTTTGTGAAAAATCTCTGTGAGGTGGTATTCGAACGCCTGCCACTAAACTCATAATCTTCACCCTTGACCATCTGTGCTACCTCTTGTGTGCGGAATAAATGAACAACACTATGGTTTTATTCATATCTTCACCCTTCGCTGTTCTGGAAAAAATATGTGAAAAATATGAGTGAGGGGAGAATTTGTCGCGTGACACCAAACTCGTTTTCTACGCCTTTGACCAACTGTGCTGACTCTTGTTTCTGAAAGAACGGTATGATCCGCGTAAGTTATTCCTTGTTAACGCCCTTTGTATAATGTTTATCTTCGTCTTTTCTTCCTCCTTACTTAACGCGATAATTACGCACAATTGTGTAGACTCTTCCTCCATCGTCCTGACTGCTTCTTCCTCCATCCAGGGGACTGCTTTTTTCCATCGCCCTTCTCGGGTTGCATATGTATTCTTTCGCCCTTTCTTTGCTTTCGTGAATATCTCACTATGCAGCATCACCTCTTTAGCTGTATGGTACTGACGTCACCTGTTCGTCAATTTTGATTCTTTGAGTCTTTTTCTTTGTTTGCCCTTATTTGTGTACCTGCAGCTCATTAATTAAGTTAGTAATTCGCCTGATGTTCACTGCCGTCCAAATTTGGTGTAGCTAGTTGTATCTTCTTCCTTTGTGCTGGAAACAAAGATAATATCTTCGCAATGTTCTTTTCTCTTCCCTTTGCATTACTTCTTCTTTATTCTCCTTTAGCTTCTCTCGCCTGGAAGGTTGGTTAAGCTCCAAGTCCTAATTTCGCCTTTAGCTGTTCCTTTACAAAAAGTTTTGATTATTCCGTCCTATCTAATTATGTCGGCTCTCGCCATTTTACAGTTGGTGATTTGATCGCCCTAAACTGGAAGAATAAAATCTCCCTTTAATGATTTTTTCCTTCGTCTTTGAGTTCATGCACGAGAAACCTGTTTTTGATGATGAAGTCTTCGCATTGTAACTTTTGTTCTTCCTTTCGTTCTTTGGTTTTCCTGCCTTACGCGATTACCTAGCTGCCAGTTAATGCTTCGCCTAATCTTTCATGAAAAGAATATTTCTTTATCTTTTCTTCTCGCCTGCAGATATAGTCCCACGAATTTGTTAGAGCCGCTTTGAATATCTTCTTGGATTTGTTGATTTCTTGTGATGATGCTTTTCCTTTGTGCTGTGAATTTGTTCCGTGCTTTAATGATGCTTTCCTCCACCTGCAATACCTCTTGTCATGTTAATTTCTTTACCTGTCAACTTCTTTGCCATATCGTTTGCTCTTTTTATCATCGCCCTTCACTGGATTGTTGGGAGTACATCGTCCAAACTTTCTTCTTTTCCTGTCAACTTCTTAATCTGCACATTAAACATATTATCATCGCGTGTTGCTGGTGGTCTTGAGCTGCACAAATCCTCCCTGATTTCCTTCTTCGCCTGTTACTGCTCCAATGCTCCTTCCTTGTGAGTAACGGGGATAGATGGATTTTATGTACCGCCCTTCATATCTCGCCTAAGCCAGCTGATTTGTTCCCGTTGTTATTTCTTTGCCCTTCCTCTTTTTTCAACCAGGTTTGACTAAGTGATTACAGCTCCTGCCTCCTGTACCTGTTTTCTTCGCTTTTAATCATTGTGAGCTAGCAATTAAGTCAGTAAACTAAGATGATTTCTATCATACGAAAAGTAAAATCTATCGTTGATGCATCGCCTAATTCTATTCATTGGACAAACTCCCAAATCCATAATAAAACTTTTGATGCTTAGTGTTTTCAAAATCTATTGAATGGGTTTGTAAATCAAGTTTTTTCAGTTGTAAATCTATAGCCAAAACTCAGTTCAAATCAGGTTTTAAATGGAAAATCAAGCTTTTAACAAAGAATAGGGTTTGGGTTTTCATGAAAATCTCACTGTACATCACTAGATCTAAGAGTTTAAGAACAAAGTTAAAGAGATAGAGATAGGATTCATCTTCATGAATCGATTGTTGGTGAAGATTTTCTCTAATTTTCATTTTGCTGAAGATTATTCTCGTCTCGCATCTGATTTACACGGGCACCATTCTCTTTGTTCTCTGAAGATGTGAAACTGTTAGCTAGATCTTCCTTTTTTGTCCTTGAAGTTTAGAGATCCAGTGAGATCCAATTCTAACATTAGCTAATTTCTTTGAATCAAGGAACCCAAAATGTAGTTGCAGGAAATCCCACAACTAACACCCCTTAACAGTTTTTAGATCTAAATCTTATTTAACATGAAAATGAAGGTAAAAGTGATGGAAATGTAAAAAGAAACATAAGATTTTTACAAGGTTCGATCAATGTGATCTACATCCATGGTTCTTTACTATAATTATTTTTATGTTACACAAGACTCTATTAATGGGTTTTTTGTGGAGCTCTAGATCTAGGTGATGGTGGAGGAAGAAGAAGATAATACAAGATAAGATTGACCTCCCCTTTCTCCCTCCTGCCTTTTTCTTTATGTATGTGTTTACATAGTGGATCACAACTAATACACCTAATGGATTACAGCTAATAAAGCCTTTTATTTCGGATCTGGGAGGGTGATTCTATCGCGCTCTTTTGATATTGGAGCGATCTATTGATGTTGGAGCGCTCTATTGATGTTGCCGCGTTCTCTTGATATTGCCGCACTTGCCTTCACACATTCCATGTGATATTTAACTTTCGCCCTCATTATGACTTTACCGCGCTCTTTTATGGGTTGTGCGATATTTTTCCCTTACAGAGTAGTGGTCTACCATTTCAGATCTTGGAGTCTTGATATCCAATTTTGTACCGGAAAGAGCAGCAATCGTTTGACTATTCTCTGGCAACTCAGGCTTTGCAGCGGCTTTAGTTTTGGGGATTTTGATATCAGATCTGGTATCAGATGGCAGAGAATTATCGAGCATTTCAGATTTGGGGGTTTTGATATTTGATTTCGCTGCGGAAACAGTTGCAGATGCTTGGCTTGGGCTACTGAACGCTCCTTCAATTTTATGAGATTTCATCATTTTCTTTAAAATGAAATTGGGTTCTCTAGATTTACAAAGAGAAAAGAGATCCTAACTTTGTGCCAAATTTTAGGTTCAGTTATGATTTTCCCTCCAAAATTAAATTTTAGCGCCAAAGGTTCTTTATTCTTATTTCTTACGAACAAGGTACGCGACCCAGTTGGACACGATTACAAATTCGGGTTGTACTTGTAGGATTCCCCGACACAAAGTTAAAGCCTACCCAAAATTGTCACCATATTAAAAACTAGGACTCACTCACCAAGTGCTCTATCGAGAGGTCATGACTCATTCGCTCAGTAAAGACTTGACCTGCTTGCCAATCGGATTTTCCACATTACCATAACCATAGCGGGTAATTAATGGAAAATTTTATAGTTTGTCTATCCCATAGAAATTAGCCTCATTCGGAACACTAAAAAAACTACTTAATTAGTACATCAGGTGCATAACAAAGTCCCATGCACATTTTAACAAGACAAATTTGTCACGATTTGTTTTTTTTATAGTTTGTCTATCCCATAATAATTGGCCGCATTCCCTACACTAAGAAAACTACTTAGTACATCAAGTACATTTGCAACCAGAGTCCCAGGAGCATTTTAACAAGCCAAATTTGCAAGGAATATTTTTTTTCTGTTAGAAAACATCAAATTTGTAATAGAAGGTTACAAGGGGGGTAAGCCCTTATATCAAAGATCAAATACAATAAGAAATTTCCAAACAAACAAACCGAGAAGAAAAAAAAACAGAAAATTGTTGAAGCATCCAAATTGTGTATTCGAAGAAGACCAATAACTGTGAAAAGGAATGGTGTTAGGAGTACTCTCCAACCATTTAGTAACTTTTTTTTCCTTGAAAATATATGCTCCCATAAAGAGGGAGTAATCAAACCGTAATTCTTCGTCTTCTAGAGTCCATCGGTAAAAATGTTCAATAAACACAAACTTTCTTGTAAAATCGACCCAAACCTTACAAACAAACACCATGAGCAAGGAGATAAAGAAGGACCGATGAACAACATAGAGAAACTGGAATCCGACAAAGAAGCCATTAAAGTGAACCCTAAAATAAAAAATACTTGACATAAAGAAGTAAAAAAGACAAATTAAACAAACTAAACTTAAACCTAGAAATCTAGTACAAAATGAGCTCAAATCTACTCCAAGGAGCAAATCTAAGCTCGTTGGGTTTCGCCTGAATCTAGTCGAAGGAGAAGACGCAAATACGTAAAGAACAAAGAGAAACAAGGAAGAAGTTTAACAAGCATAACTACTTGATGATCATTTTGCAAGCAATTAGCAGCTCCATTTTCCTCTATATATAGATGAATAAAAACAAAACTCATGAAATTTGTCTCCAGTATGTTTATTATATCTTAGCAAGTCTTTGTAACCATCATGTACGCATGATAGACTTTGATCTTTGCTTCTTTGAGTTGGATGATCTAGGCGGAATCACTTTCGAGCACCAACTTTTGAACACCCATAGCAAGAACTACTTTAAAGCCTTCATAATAGTTTTACTTTACCCAATAGCTAATAAAAAAAGTGTATGAAGCTGATTTTGAAACTTTTGTTGTGTAAATCACTTGTAAAACGAAAAATTAAATTAATATATCAGCAACATCAAAATATAAAAATTAAAAATTAAATCAGTATAAAATCGGAGCCTCGCTCCAATATCACATAAGAATAACTGATACATGATTTCCATATTATTAAATTTTACTTACTTCTTATTAGGAGATTCGGTTATAACATTTTAGACAATGTGGGATAATAAAAAATAGCACTAAATTCTAAGAAAAAGACATTTGAAAGGTGAAACAATTTTTTTACACATTTTGCAAAGGCGGCACAAATTTATGCGCTTATAGGTCTTATGTTTGAAAGAAAGGCCATATTGAAGTCGGGAAAAACAAGAAGAACCTGGTGCAGAATGTGCATCCAGTTACCCTGGCATACATAGTCCAATATATACGTAACACCACATTTCTTAAACTATCTCAAAGCAAACTTTGTATTACTGTATCAGCATACGGAATGATAGCATTACTACGATCCTCGAGATACATTGAATCTTGAGTGCAGTGCTCATCTATCCATTTGTATGTGTCATGTCTCCCTATTTAAACAATGCTCATGGCTCCCTATTTGTATGTGTCATGTCTCCCTATGGAATGAAACATGAATACAGTATATGATTTTGATTTTGGGACCAAATAGATATCAAACTTGAGTGGCTGCTAATAAGGGTGCCAATTTGCCAGGAAGTGTAGCATTCCAAAGTTGAGGGATCTACATCTTATATGGATTTTGGAACACTATTTATCCCCCTAACATTTCAATCCTCCTTCCTAGCCTGCTAACACTTTTTATTAACTTAAAAGGAAGACTTTTTTCATTAGGGTTCGCCTCACGAGATAAAGAGAACGGGAATGGCGATGAGAGCATTTTTAAAGAAGATTTCTCCTCCTAGTAATATTCGCTTCGTAGAAGGAAGACCATTGATTTCTCCTTACTTAGGAAGAGGAGGGTCGAGAAGATGGAGAGATATGACGACATCTCTTCTTAATAACAAAGATGCAGTTTCTGGTGCTCCAAAGATCGATCAGAATGAGGGGACATCAATCCAGGAGAACTATAACAAGGAGAAAGAGATTAAAGAGATTTTTAATCAGCATGTTCATTGTTTGAGGAGGTTGGTTATGGTAGATAAAGAAGCGGAGATGCAGAGATACCTAAAAGCATTTCAATGGACATACTTAAAATTTTCATTGCATCTTGCAGGGTTTAAAACTCGGAAGCTAATATATATGAAGTCAATTGACCATGCTATTAGTGTCCTTGGAAAAATCGGAAGAGGAGGAAGTATTGAATTCACTAATCCTTCATCTGATATAGGGGTACAAAGTACTAAACGATTAGTGTTGCATGAAGGTGGTCCTCATGGGTTTCCTAGACAAATTGTGAATGGTTTGGTATGTGTTACTGGCTGGGACAAGGAAGTATTTCTTATATATATAACCCTAGTACTGGAGAAACATCATCTTGGATCGAAACTAGTGCGGTTTTAGAAGCGAATCGAGGAGAAAGTAGACGTAAAGTTGACTGCATTGCATTTGGATTTGATCCAACAAAAAATGAACATAAAGTCATTTGTGTATCAAGTGCATTAAAGAAAACATCTGGTATCACAGTCGCTGAAGGAAATGCAGCTGATGCAATAGTTGTTGAAGTGTTGACAGTTGAAAGTGATACATGCAGGGGTGTAGGGGAACAGTTGACGGATCCTCCTGTTTATGCAAATGGCTCTATATATTGGTTGCTGCGTCCTGAAGGAAGAATATGAGTATTAGCTGAATTATTCTATCCGGCCTTGTACAATCACAGCTTGTGCGATATCCGTCCTTGTATAAACCATAGCATACATTATGCTATCAACTGCACTTGCATATGGAACTCGAGACATATACTCTTCCTTATCTGTAGTTTGAGGTGATTGCCTTCTAGAAAGTTTAAAATGAGCTGCCAAAGGAGTACTTACTGGTTTTGCATCTTTCATACCAAACCGCTCCAACACCTTCTCGATGTAAGCCTTCTAGGACAAATACAACTTGCGTTCATCTCGGTTTCTATGAATCTCCATGCCCAATATATTCTTTGCTTCTCCCAAGTCTTTCATCTCAAACTCACTACTCAACTGCACCTTCAACCTTTGTATTTCTGACATGTCTTTGCAAGCAATCAACATATCATCAACATACAAGAGCAAATACACAAATGAACCATCTTGGAGTTTCCTGTGATATACACAACTGTCATACTTACTCCTATCATAGCCATTTGCCAACATAAACATATCAAAACGTTTATACGACTGCCTTGGAGATTGCTTCAAACAATACAAAGATTTCTTCAACAAACATACATGGTCTTCTTTGCCAGGAACTTCATACCCTTTTGGTTGTTGCATATAAATACGCTCTTCCAAATCACCATGAAGGAGTTGTCTTAACATCTAGTTGTTCCAATTCTAGATCTTTCAAAGCAACTATATCAAGAAATGTTCTAATAGAACTATGTTTAACAACAGGAGAAAATACCTCATTGTAGTCAATACCTTCTCTTTGTGTAAACCCCTTTGCCACAAGCCTTGCCTTGTACCTTCACCATCTGAAGTACCTTGTTTCTTCTTGAAAACCTATTTGCTTCCCACAATATTTTGTCCCTTAGGTCTTGTAACTATCTCCCAAGTGCCATTCTTGTCAAGAGACTCAATTTCTTCAATTGCAGAAGCTCCCCATTCTGCTGATTCTTCACCATTGATTGCTTCTTCATAGGTCCTTGGCTCATCCCTATCTATGCTGTCACCCACTGCAAGTGCATACACAACCAAATCAGCATGGACATATCTCCGAGGTGGTCTAACTTGCCTCCTCTCTATGTCTCTTACAAGATTGTACTAATGATCTTGTGCTTCTTCTTCCTGGGCAGCTTCTTGCACAATATCTTGATCATCATCATCATCAGAAACAACAGTCTCATTGTTTCCTTGAACTTGCATCTCAAGTTCCACCTGGTCACCAAGCTCCACCTTATCACTAACACCCTCTTCAACTCTTCCATCTAGTTCTTCATTCTTTGGTTTCAACATCGATTGCCCATCAAATTTCACATCTCTACTGATAAGAAACTTGTTTGATCTCTCTTCAGGAAACCATAACCTGTAGCCTTTCACACCCTTTGCATACCCAAGAATATACACTTCTTTTCTCTAGGCTCTAGCTTCCCCTCATTTACATGAGCATAGGCTGGACATCCAAAAATATTCAAGTCTTCATAGTTAGCATATGAACCTGTCCAAACTTCCTTTGGAGTCTTACACTCAATGGCAGTCGATGGAGATCTATTCACTAAATAAGCTGATGTGTTTGCTGCTTCTGCCCAAAACTTCTTTGGTAACCCGGCATTGGAGAGCATACATCTTACCTTCTCCATAATGGTTATGTTCATCCCTTCTGCAATACCATTTTGCTGTGGTGTTTTTCTGACTGTGCGGTGTCTCATAATCCCTTGCTCCTTGCAGAACTCATTGAACTCACCCCCACAAAATTCCAAACCATTGTCTGTCCTCAAGCACTTGATTTTTTCTTACGGTTTGCTTCTAAACCATAGTCTTCCATTGCTTGAAATTGACAAAAGTTTCATCTTTGTGTTTAAGTATGAATGCCCATACTTTTCTTGAGAAATCATCAATGAATGTCAACATATATCTACCACCACCATGTGAATCAACCCGAGAAGGACCCCAAAGATCAGAATGAATATAATCCAAAATACCCTTGGTGTTATGAATAGCTGTACTAAACTTAACTCTACACTACTTCCCAAAGACACAATGTTCACAGAAATCAAGCTTACCTGTTTTATGACCACAAAGCAATCCTTGCTTGCTCAAAACAACCAACCCCCTCTCACTCATATGACCTAATCGCATATGCCACAACTTGGTAGTATCATCTTCAGAACTTGAAGAACATACAACTGTATCACCTGTTACAGTAATACCTTTGAGCGTATAAAGACCATTAATTCTCTCACCCTTCATAATTGTAAGACTTCCCCTTGAGACAAGAATAACTTCACCTTCACCTTGATACTTGCAACCATTTGAATCAAGTGTACCCAAAGAAATCAGATTTCTTCTTAAGTCCGGAACATGCCTAACCTTAGTTAAAGTCCTCACCATACCGTCATACATCTTAATTTGAATTGTACCTACACCCACCACTTTACAAGTGACATTGTTTCCCATAAGAACTTTACCACCTTCTCTAACTTGATAAGTAGTAAACCACTCCCTATGAGGACACATGTGAAAAGTACACCCCGAATCAAAAATCCACCAATTCTCCGAGCTTTAGGTATAAACCGTGAGAACCATTCCATCATCACTTTCTACTTCAACATTTGCTGCGGTGCCTTGGTTAATATTCTTCTCAATATTCTTCCTTTTTGGACAATCCTTCTTGTAATTCCCTTGTTCCTTACAATGAAAGCAATAGAATTTACCGGATTTAGATTTAGACCTTGACTTTGATCTACTCCTATCTAATCCACCTTTTTGGTTTCCTCTTCCTCTTACAAACAACCCATCTCCCGAATTATCTTTACCATCAATACCCGTCTTCTTTAACTTCTTAGAGTTCAAAGCCTCTTTAACGTCTTCCATGGAAATTGTGGTTTTTCCATACATTACGGTATCAACAAAATTATCATAAGATGGTGGTAAGGAACAAAGCAAACCCAATGCTTGGTCTTCATCTTCAATTTTGACATCAATATTTGCCAAATCCAAGAGAATTTTATTATAATCATCAATATGATCTAAAATAGACATTCCTTTATGCATTCTAAGAGTATGTAATTTCTTCTTAAGATATAAACGATTAGTTACGGATTTAGTCATATACCTCTTTTCCAATTTGTTCCATAGCCCGTCCGGAGTCGTTTCCGTCGCCACTTCTCTCAAGACCTCATTGCTCAAACACAATAAAATTAATCCATGTTCTTTCTCCATGAGTTCATCTTTTTCCTCATCCTTCAATGTTGTTCCTAGACCCGTTTTCCCTTTCAAGGTTTTCACCAAACCTTGTTGTACCAAAACAGACCTCATCTTTAGCCTCCATAAATTGAAATCATTCCTTCCATCAAATTTCTCAATCTCATACTTTGCCCCCATCCTAGATCGCTCCCACCCGGAGCTCTAATACCAATTTGTTATAACAAATGGCAAAATCAAGCACAATCAATCAAGAATTGAAAATGGAAATGAAATCAAACTAAAATCAAGCACACACAACACAAGAATTTATAGTGGTTCGATCAAGATGATCTACATCCACTTGCGAAGACAACAAAATGATTCCACTATGACTAAACAAGGTTACAAGGTATTTCCCTTAATCCCATCTCAAGAACCCTAGCCCCTTTTGGTGCCTCCCTTTTCTCTCTCTATTACATGAGTTTCTATTACCAACAAAAAGAAATAGGTTTTCCTTTTATTCTCCTGATGCCCTAGTTTTGGTGCGACAAAAGTTTATCACCTGGGTTCTAAAGGGGTCAGGCCCATACAAGACTAACACTTGTATTCAAGGCACTAAATACACCAATTTTTTTAAATCCACACGCCATCACCAGTCAGCAGGCAACATGAGAAACTCTATTCTTAGCCGCTAACTCCTGTTTCAAAAATAAATAAATTAGTGCGCTTAAATGCTTAAAAAGTGTACGAATAAAGAATCCACATCTCAATCTCCACGTTTTTCTACTGAAGAAATCAAAGAAGAACAAAATCATAGCACTCAATTCCATATTATGTATACTCTTCAACTATGAAACTTCAGATCTTTGAAGAAAATATTTAACCGATATATAGAGAGAGCAATTCAAGAAAACTACAACTAGATCAGTGCTATCTCTCAAACAATCCAAAGACAAAAATGAAAACTGAACAGCGAACTCCAATATTATACATAAAAGGACTAAGGATCAGGTAAACAAGATTTTTTTTGACGAAATGGCAAATTATATTGAAAAAGAGACCGTCATAAGAGCATGACTGCAACTAGTACAAAGGAAGCATGGCTAAAAATATCTCATGCCAATACAGCATTCCAGTTACAAATCAGAGTACTAAGTGGAAAATTCTCAAAGATCTTAGTGTTTCTGGACCAATTATAAATGGTACACTTCACTGCAATAACAAGCTGGGTGTAATTTTTCTTCCTGCCTCTATAGAATCTATTGTTGCTTTCTGTCCAGATAGTCCACCAAATAGCAAAGGGAATTATGCCCCATAACTTCCTATGCATTGACTTGCCTTTCTTTGAAGGCCATTCCCATAAGGTAGCTTTAACAGAATCAGAGAAGACCCAATCAGTGCCAAAACTGTTTAAGAAGTAGTTCCACAATTTCAAAGTTTCTGAGCAGTGCATAAACAGATGGTTGTTTGTTTCTTGAGCAGAATTACAGAAAAGGCAAGTGACATGATCAACTTTACCAGCTCTGTAAAGGAAGTCAAGAGTAGGAGCTCCACTATAGCACAAAGTCCATACCAGAAAAGAGACCTTCATAGGGATCTTTGAGTTCCAAAGTTGTTTGTGAGGGAACCTCAGGAAACCATCTACATCTAAAGATTTGTAACAATTACTCACAGAGAATTCACCCCCTTCAGCATTCCACTTCTTTTGATCTTCACCTCTAGATGTATCAATAAGAGATACTGGATCACCCAAGTCTTGTAACATGAGAACAACATCCCCCAACTCTTCAACATTCAAATTTCTTGAAAATTCTAAATCCCAGGCACCATTAAACAAGATCAAAGCAAACAAAATGCGAGAAAATGAAGATCAAAGTAAGGATAAACTAAGGATCAGGTAAATTATCAAAAGGACTCAGGTATTTGGTTGGCCATTTTCTTCAACCGGGGCGACACAAAGGTTACCAAGTTATGTCGAATGGAGCAACAGAAAGAAGATGTAGCAAGAAAGGCACTGTCTCGCTAAAGTATATCAACTTCTTATGAGCAAGAGTACCTGCTTCTATGTTGAATAAAAACCCAGGCTGCCTCCTACAGCATTAACAAAAATATCAACTGAGAGGTGAGACAAATATAATACTACATAAGAGTTGTTAGTAAGGAAAGCATACCTTTTTCAACACCCGATGCTCACATCTCAAGCAATTTACAAGAGCCAACACGACATTTTCTAGAAACTTCAAATGATTCAGTATCTTTGAATGTAAAGTGATAAAAGCTTTCGTTGCACACAGTAAAAATCGGACGGGATTTTGCTAACCTGTAATATCATGTCCAGCAGTAAGTACATATAAGTTTTGTGACTGTCACTGTCTATGAGATTACCTAAACTCCGTCCAAACAAAAAACACTCAGAAATATGCAACACAAATGCACTAGAACCCAGAACGTCCCATAAACTACATATTTACCTAAGGTGGGTAAAAAAACGAAGGATTGTGTAAACAACGAAACTCATAAGCAGTTAAAATACAACAAGATAAACAAGATAAAGTAAGCAATTGAAGACTGTATCCAATTATGAAATGAAACCAAAGATTACAATGAACTTCTTCCTCAAAAGAAAAAAAAAAAAAAAAAGTACAATGAAGGCCAGATCATCAACCCGTAGGACAGCTACTAACGCCACTTATGAGTGTCAGAATTTAAATAAAAATGAAACAAAACAAAATAAACGAAACGAAAAAACCAAGGATCAACTAATACAGCTGACTCAACGAACACCTAGTACAAGACCCGATCTATCGAGTAGTACTCCAACACCATACCTAAAGGAATAGAGCCTGGAACAACAATAGCAGGCTTGAACCAGTTTGACCAACATTACACACATCTCTCAATTTAACTTTCAAGAATCTCAAAAGAGACTAAAAAAGTTAAGCTTATTAACTCCAATGAAAATTCAGCTATGCAAGTGACATGGAAGCAACTCCATCATCTATTGTTCCATACTTGCTTCCAAGTTCCTTGATGATCTTTTCAGCACCCTCAATGAAACTCTTAACAATGTCACCCGCAGGAAGAATATCGTTCACATGTCCGACACCCTGTCCTGCATACATGACCATATTCTCAACTTCCCCGGCTGTTGTTTTGTTCGCTACTTGTCCTGCAAAACGACGTAAAACCGTTTCCTGCGCACTCACAAAAAATATATATAGATAGTTATATTCCTGATTAATAACAAATCGATTAAATATATATATATACATAACCGGAGAATGGAAAGGATTCTTCGAGAGTCTCGGGTCCGAGAAGTAGTTATATTCCAGAAATCGATTAAATTAGGTTTAATAAGATGAGATTTATGTGTACGTACCCCTCCAAAAATGATTGAGTATCCAATAATAGGTTGCTCCGCATTATTCTCAACATCCTCCGGTGCTGGTTTCCATTTCTGGTGGAAAGGGGTGTTAAGAACACGAGTTGGTGCTCTCCAGCTTTCACGACTGTATAGGTCTGTGTAATCGGTATCTTCTCCAGTATACTTGAGCAGTTGTTCCTTGTAGTAGTCATGTGCATACGACTCTTTGGTAGCTATGAATCTAAACAATACATCAACATTTGATTATTCCGTCGATTACGATTCCTCGGCAATTGGGTTTCATATATATATATATGACCTAGTATCAATTACCTTGTTCCCATGCAGATTCCTTTAGCTCCAAGTGATATGGCACCCACAAAACCACGGGGGTCTGCAATGGCTCCAGCAGCAACAACTGTTATATTCTTGTCACCGATTAAATCGACGATTCTTGGAACCAAAGCATGCCAACTGACCTGTATATGTAGACACACACGAACCATACAAATAACGTGTGGTTAATTAATTGATACCCGTAAAGATACGTTCAACCGTCTGGGAATGCAAGAGTTTTATACATACATTCCCAATGACATGTCCTCCGGCTTCTACCCCCTGTGCGATGATACAATCAACACCTGCAGCAATTGCTTTTTCTGCATCCGCAACTGAACCAACCTGGTGCAAGATCTTGACTCCATTTTTATGTGCTTCATCCACCATCTCTTTGGGATAGTCTCCCCAGAAAACTTGCATGCATGCGAGTTTTTCTTCGAAAATTGCCCTGACAGTATGGGTTTGATCAAATTCCAACAAAATACCAGCTCCGAATGGCTTATCGGTGAGTTTCTTAGTATCCCTTATCGCCTTCAATGTCGCATCATACATATTCTGCAATTAAGAGATAATCATCTGTTAGTTTAATTAAGTAATACTAGTACAATCAAGAATCACATAATATATAGTAACAAAGATCAAGATAAATATATGCATACAACTGGGCTAGCCAATAAACCAACGCCTCCAGCATTGGCCACAGCTGCAACAAGTTTTGGACCGGAAATATCAGCTCCCATTGGGGCCAACACGATACCGTTGTCCCATCCTAAAGCACTAGCGAAACCCATCTGGTAATACTAATCTGAATTTAAATTTAGATCTCTGAAGGTGTGTACTTGCTGACTATTTGGGAAGGGAGATCGAAGTGATTAAGAACTGATCATCTCTCGCTATTTATAATAACTGTATCATATCAATTGCTGATGCGATGCCAGCTTTACTTAGTTTAAAAAGACAACTGTGAGAATCACATGTATACGGTTATCTAATCGTTGATGAAGAAGATATCATATCAGGTACAGATTATGTATGTATTCTGCGGGTACTATTGCAAAATTATTAGTGGAAGCTTCGTGTTAATTAGAGTTGATTTTTTTTTTTCCAATTATTAGCGTATGTTACGTAAGGGAAGATCCCGCAATCAATATTATAAAGAATATGAAATTGATTAGATCAATTTTTTTCCTTCAATTCAATTTTTTTCAATCCACGAGCTTCATGCTGATGAATGGAGTCTTCATTCCTTGTTGCATGACCGTGTAAAATTCTGGTCGGGTTTGTTAACCTAATATCCGCAGCATGCATAACTGCTGGGCATTTCTCAATTTTAGAATTAGTTACCATTTGAATCCAAGATACCCAAAAGGGAAAACTTATATCTAGCCCATTTTATTGTTTTAGTCTATATCAAACCCATCATTAAGATGCATAATATGTTAAACCCATATTAGTACTAGTTTACTAGTTTTTTTTTTTTTTTTTTTTTGCTAAGTAGTACTAGTTTACAAGACTAACCTTTTAACCTATCTAACTTATTTTCAGATATCTATTATTATAAAGAATAACCATACCTTTTTTTTTTGAAAGAGAATGTTATATTAAAAAGGAAATTATGTACAAAAAGAATCCTAAGATTCATTCTGCAACCTTAAATTTACAAAATTGTATCACATTGAAACAAGACCTGATTTACAGTAAAATCCTTAAAAATCCCTATCAAAAAACCACAACACAATAGATTGTTTCACAAGCAAAATAACTTCATCAGCTGTCATATAGCTCTTCCCCCATATAACATGTTACTCTTTTCCTTCCACAAATGCCATTGAACTGCATGTATTATCTTCTACCACACCTCACTACACTTGCCAATCAAATTATTCATCCTCTAATCTTTAAAATTCTTCTTAACAGTGTCTGGAAAAACCCATGAAACTCTAGAAGCCTTAGTAAAGTGAGACCAAACTTCAAAAGCAAAAGGGCACCTAATTAAAAGATGATCAGTTGTTTCTTCCTCATTCTTACAAAAAAGTCAGTTATCATTCTGGATGTTTATCCCCTTGTGTTTAAGCATAGAAAGAGTAGGCAAAGATTTATGAAATATTGCCCAAATCATAAAACTCACCTTAGGTGGGATGCCATGTTTCCACAAATACTTGTTAAAATCACAAACTCCTCCTCCTGAACCAACAGATCATAACATTTCTTCTCAGTATAACCTTTCATAATGTCCACAACATCTTCACCTTCATTGAAACCATGAACTAGACCCAGCTCATTATAAAGCATGTCCCATTCCAATTGCTCATTCTGATACAACCTTCGTCTTACCTGACACTTTAATGATCTCCCAATCTCTATCATATCAAAAATAGAAGCATTCTTCACACTACAAGCCTTAAAAATAGCAGGATACTTGGACTTTAAAGTTCCAGTAGTAGTCCAATTGTCAAGCCAGAATTTAACTGATTTACCATTATTCAACTTAAACTTCACATGATCCTCCAGAAAAGAAGAAGAATTAAGAACATTCTTCCAATTACTCATCCCTAAAGCAGTTGAATCATTAATGGCAAACTAACATCCTTGTTATTCTGAAGCTTCTGTTGCACCACCTTTCTCCACAAAGCATTCTTTTCTTTTGAATATCTCCAGATCCATTTTTCCTTAAGAGCTTTACTTGTGCATTTTAGATTTTTGACACCCAATCCACTTAAATATTTAGGCTTACAGATCTTAATCCAAGAAACCCAGCACATTTTCCTTTATCCATTAGAAGAATCCCATAAAAATCTCCTCATTAGCCTATCCATCTTCATCTCCACACAAACTGGCATTGGAATTAAAGCAAGAAAATACACATCCATACAAGCTAAATAGCTTCTAATAAGTACTAACCTCTTAGCCTTGGAAAGAAAATTCTTCTTCCAAGAAGTTAATTTCTTTTCCATTCTTTAATTTGATCACCTCCTCCCATACTGAAGTACATCTTGCAGTAGAACCAATTGGAAGCCCCGAATACTTAAATGGTAATTTCTCAACCCTATAGCCCAACTCCATTGCAAAAGAATCAGTCACATCATTTGCACCAACACTGATCATGGTACTGTTCTTCAAGTTTAATTTCATTCCTATTAAAATTGCAAAAGAGTTTAGAATAAGTAGCAGTCTTCTAACATCCTCCTCTGTAGCATCCCAAAAAAGAAAAGTATCATCAGCAAATTGCTGATGAGATATCAAAATTCCCCACTCAACCACCTCAAATCCAGTTAATTGATTCCTCCTAACTGCATCATCTATAAGCTTAGACAAAATCTCCAAACCAGCAAGAACAAAAAAGGAAAAGAGAGTCTCCTTTCCTTAAGCCCTTAGAAGGATTAAACTTCTCAGTAGAACTCCCATTCACCAGAATTGAAATGTGAGAAGTTGAAATACACCACTTCATCCATGACAACCATTTCCTCCCAAAACCATGTTTTTCCAATATTTTTAAAAGAGAACTCCATATGACATAATCAAAAGCCTTCTCCATATTTATCTTGCACAAAATTCCTGGTTTTCTTGCTTTCAATCTGATATCCACACATTCTCCAGCAATTAAAACACCATCCAAAATTTATTTACCTTTGATGAAAGCACCTTGAAAATCAGAAACTAATTTGTGCATCACAGTCTTCAACCTATTAGCCAGAACCTTAGACAAAATCTCATATGCACTTCCAAGAAGACTCAAAGGCCTATAATCTTTAAAAGAACAAGAATCCTCCTTCGTAGGAATTAAAGAAATAAAAGAGCAACTCAACGTGGGAGCTTTAAGTATTAATTTGGAGAAAAAAGTCCTACTATGGTGGGTACTCGACTTCCGAATTGAATTTTGACTTCCATAAAATTCCAAACACTGGAAGCTAAGTTTTTCTTTTGAGTTTGTAATTTTTAAGCCAAGCATATGTTACTAAATGTCCTCACCAAAACTCTTGTTTCACAAAAGCCACAAAAAGCTTGTTTCGGCCAATAGGAGGCGAGGGTTTCCTCACTATTCAACGCGGGAGCTTTATTTGTCTAGGCCTTTAAGTATTTAGATTACAGGAACTAGTTGGAATCCTATCAAGCTAGCCCAATAGCGTACTACTACATTAGTTGAGCAGGTTGCCGTGCTAGAAAACCAGCGAGCCTCAAGAGGAACCAGCCAACGAAGCCGAAGCGAATAGGGGAGATGATTATAACACAATAGGCAAGCTAACTCTACTTTCCATATCAAGTTCTGCAATATTACGTCGTCTAGAACTCAAACATGGGACATCCTATAGCACATCAAACCTTTGAGGAACGGGGATGACCAGCTGAGCTAGCTATATATCCGTTTTCTTATATAAAGCCATACATATAATTGTCCATTGTGCTGCAGGTGTAGACAAAAATGATTGACGAAAATTCTTACGAAAAGAAAGGTCTTGTAGGAGTCGCTGGCTTCTTCACAATGATTCATGACTATATGTACACAATTAATGTCTCCCTTTTTAGTTCATGACTCAGACGATTTTGAGCAATTAGAATTTGTTAATATCAATTGTTTGATTTTTGATCACGTTGGTTTGTCGTCTTTTTCGTCCCCCACCATGGAAACGGTCATCTAGTATGCAATAGTATCCAAATGTTGTAACCTACAGAATATTTGACAGTAATAATTATTAACAAACAACCACAAAACTAGCACAGATAAAAGTTGACAACAAAAACCTACGGAATATTTGACAATAATAATTATTAACAAACAACCACAAAACTAACACAGGTAAAAGTTAACAACAAAAATGAGACAAATAATTAGTTCTAGGGTTTCATTCGACATCCATCTACATCTGGGGAAGATTTGATGATTTCTAATATTAACAACATAAATTAGCAATGAATGTTGACGCCTTTCCAATTCGTTTCATGAATTGGAGGAGAAAAATAATAAGAAGCAATCATTTTGACACAATTTTTTGTTTAGTGTTATCGATTTTGCGTAGATGGTTAAACCCGTCCCATTTATTATCTCTTTTATGCCTTGTAGGTACAAAAAGGCTTATAAATACTAATTAATTTTGGATCGTTGTTGTGATGGTCTACAACAAAAATTCAATCTTTGGATCAAAGTTTCGGATGCAACACTGTCAGCCAAATGGTTGACGGGACAAGCATTAGTTGACTATTACATAATCATGTGTTGTTTAAAAATATTTAATTAGTTACTGTATTTTCGGGATCTTATTTGAAATATAAAATATTCCACCGGGTTCGTTAAGGTCATGCATTTTATCTCAGCAAACTTTTCAAGGTCACAATTTAATCCAACTAAAACTGAATTTTAAATTAGCTCCACAGGGTAATTACATTTTTTTTTTCCATTAGGCCGACCGAGCAAAGTGAGGGAGTACTTTGTATATGGTGACTTTGTGTCAATGTGAAGCATATTTTTTTTTCCAGTTTGAAGCGAAAGGATTGGATTTGGTGTGTGTAACCAAAGATGGTTGGTCATTTTTTCTTTCCAAAATTGTCCATCCCTTTTAGTCCAATTATTATAACTCTTTATTATGTATCCTACTAGGTCTTAACCCGTGCCGTAACGGCACGGGATGGTTTTGGCTCTAATTCGACATTGTTTACATTCGGTTTGTTTTATTTTTTCCGCGAGTAATAATTTTGATATTCAAATAGGTTTTGGCCGGAAAAATGATTGGTCCCGACCTTTTGTTTTACTTAAGCATGTTAATTGAATTTAGTATTTTACCGGAGTAATAATGTTGTCCCAACATTTATAAAAAAATACAATAGATATTGTCCCCATTTACTATTTCATCCCACCGTAATTTTAAATTTCAAAAAAGAATATTTCATCTAACAGTAAATATACCTAGACTGCTAACCCAACTCCATAATATTTATGAATACATGGGTTCAAAAATTACTGATAACTAAGGCTCTAAGGAGTGTAGCAAAGACCCATAATATTTTCCCTACTATAGATAAAACTATTATTGTTATGCAAATGTGAGAGCTTTATAAAAATGAAGAACACTTGATTATTGGAGGGCTGAGATATACATGTGTGAGATGAAAAAAATAAACTTATAAAAGTAAACCAAAACATGTGCAAGCTTCTTCCTCAATCATACTGCAAACATAAAATTGAATAAATTTGTGCCTAAAAAAATTTCAACTATGCCAAGTAGTGCATAAGTGGCGTTCACACATCTAGTATTACTCAAGTAATTTGGAACACCAAAGAACATAATCATATTCATGTTCGTGTCTATATAAATTCAATTAACTTTTTGAAGAAAATCATTAGTTTCAGGGTATAAGACGACACAAACTTCCGCTGCCTTCAATTTGTAGAGTACATATCGGGTTTAATCGCCCTTGAGATTAAGCATACCCCGACATTGGTAAAATAATGTCTAGAATCCGAGATAAGAACAGAGTGCCAACGGGAAAAGGGAGAGACTTAGTATTACAAAGATAATACCCTATATGTATCAAATTGTGTTAACTAAACATGTATTCAAATTAAAAATTCATCAACTTAACACAAACATAAATGAGCCCAAGTCTAATCAATACTTCATAAAAAAAACTTATAAGAGAATTTCTTAATTAGAAAATACCTTCAAAATCACTGATTAGAGATATAATTACATGCCTTATCAGGAATACCGATAGGATGAAAACACCAAATTAATATTGGATATGTAGCAATCCATAGAAGTTTATAGTGGTCTGTTGTTCGATTGATTTTTTCCCCTCGAAGGTTTCGGTTTTCTTTGGAAAAACCGAGAAGGAGCGTTTCATTATATTCATTAATTATCATTTAGAAAGTCAAGAGATTGCGCACTGCTTAAAGGATATCAATACAACATAGATTTATCTACTGAAAGAAAAATATTGATACAAAATATGTAATTTATAGTTGTTATTAATAACGTGACATCCCGGTATTTTGTTTTTTAATTGTCATGTATCTTAACCGAGTTTATTTTAGCATTAAGACAATCAACCACATTTTCTACTTTATAGTGTTCCCTGTTTTGTAGCGGAACAACATTAACATTATCTATTATTACTCACCAATACCTGCCACCACCACAAAACCACCAAATACCACTTCTTTCTCCACCACCACCTCCGCCCATAAAGTTTAGATATCCTTGGCGTACTTCTAGTTTTTAATTGTAAACATTATTTATAAAGTTTAGATTGAACAAAGTTAGGGCGTCAATTAATTTATTCAACTATTTTTTATTTTTGGTACATTGTCATTTATATTACCATTAATTTTATTGTAATACTAAAAACCATGATATATATATCCACGATCGGTTACCAAAGATAGCACAATACAATGATACCCGTCATGTAAAGACACTTTTTTCTTTTCTTTTTTGCTTAAAAAAAAACAATACCCAGCACCATTAAATCCGTCCACCACCACTATTTCTTCTACCACCACTACTGTTACCGTCTCCACCATTCACTTACACCTGCTACTTCCACCACCCACTACTTCTTCCACTATCACCACTAACATTTATTGAAATAATTTTTATCAAAACAATTTATTGAAGGAAATATGTATTAATAGATTAATTAAGGGGACATTTATGGTGAAAACTTAATAGTAAATCATTTATTATGAGGAACTAATTTAACACCAATTAATAAAACACTAATAATATTTAAGTTCAACAAACCACAACCATTGATTTATCTTCTCCCTAAACAAATCTGGACCTCTCTTTATCTTGCCTAACTTGTCCAAACTCTGTTTTGTATTCTAGAAAATTTATTTAGAGGTATAATTGGCAACCAAACTTTAATATAAAATATCTAAAAAAAATTGTCTTAGAATTTTACAAATTTTATCTCGTTAGAATGTTTTTAAAAAAATCTACGCAATGAATACAAACAACACTATCAAATTTAGAGTTTCTACAAAAAATTCGGAGGTGTTTATCATTTTAGGCACAATTTTCAAAAATGAAATGTATATCATTAAGCAAACCACCACAGAGGATACATAATACTTTATATAGCCATATTTTGTTTTATGCATCAACTTATTTTCCGTTGCAACTAATAAAACGATGTACTCCCTCCGTTTCAAGAAAAGTGATACTTTCACTTTAGGCACAATTTTCGAAAATTGAATGGATACCCATTATGCAAACTACCACAAAGGATGCATAACACATTATTATAATCTTTAGGAGGTAATTTTATTTCTTCAACCACACACACTAAGAATTTACATGAATTCCGGTATTTGTAATCCCCTAGAACTATAAATGCCTTGGAATTATGAATTCTTCAACCAAACACACTAAGAATTTACATGAATTCCGGTATTTGTAATCCCCTGGAACTATAAATCCCTTGGAATTATGAATTCTTCAACCAAACACACCACAAGAGAATTTGTTTCCCACAATCCCTATTATTATAATCTTTAGGAGGTAATTTTATTTCTAAAAGTAGTTATAATCTAGTATTTTTATTTTTTTATAAAATATAACATACCTTCCTAATTTAGTTTTTATATTAGGGTTTTAATTTTGTCATAATTTACTTGCCAAAGTTTATATTTTATCATGTTTTTCTAATTTATCCAAAACTTGCAATTAGTTTTTAACTGTGAGAAATGTGTATATTCGACTTTCTAAAAACCATTTTTAAACACTCTATCAAAATATTTTTACTCTTAAATGAAGTTTTATTTGTACTACGTACAACACAAATAAGAGCTTCTCCAATGGTCGTTGTGTATGTTTCCTGCGTGGCAACACAAACAAGACATTTTCTTCTTATTTTTCCTTAAAATTAGTGTGAAATTATTTTTCATCTCCAACGATATTTATTGGACCTCTTCTTTTTGCTAGGATATACTATATTTTCAATAACTTAAGATTCTATTAGATTTGACTAGAGCTAAAAAATTGTTATGTAACATATTAATGTCAATTTAATTATGTAAAACATGACTAGAATGTAAAGCCAAAATTAAGCCACATCGTTTATACATTGATTAAATAAGTTAGGGTTAGGTAAGGATTTTAGAGAAAATGGATGTCCATCCTATGTGGACTTAGACATTTATCCACACACACATTCAATTGGAGAAGCTCTAAACTAGGAACTAAAACCTAAGAATCTAAAACCTATGAAAATAAATACTACTATAGGGCATTTGTGAAAATAAAAATACTCCATATGTACTTCTTAATAGTTGTGCATAACACAATTATAACAACCAGATTAGGATGGAAGGACTTGTTGGATATTGGATCGATTTTAGGAACCATTTGTGTGATTTCCTAAATCAGTTTTGACTAATTTTTAGAATTATGTTTAGACTTCTATCTAAACAAGGGTTTCCTATTCTTAGCTAGTTTAGGTTACCTAATTTGAAGTAAAGCCGGGTTTCCTAATTAAAGTAGAACTTTGGATTCCAAGTATCACCCTATTGTAAGCCTATAAATAAAGGCATAACCTTTAGGTTATAGGTATCTACATCATCTACATTAGTCTTGTCTAAACCCTTAGGTTGTAGACATCTCCTCACAAAGAAGAGAAGTAATCTCTCCATTAGAAAGATGTAGATCCTCTCGTAACTTTGGGCTGGGAGAGCTGGGAGAGAGTTGAAGGTGAGTTGAGAATGTGAAGAAGAAGAAGGGGTTTTGAGTGTCATGTGCATGGTGTATTCTCTGATATATGAATGAAGTGAATTTCTGCCCGTGGACGTAGGCACATTGCCGAACCACATAAATCTCTGTGTCTTTTGTGTTTAATGTGCATTAGCTTTTATTATATGTTTAGTTTTTGTTTTCTGATGCAAAAATCCTGTGAATCCTTGAGGAACAATATGAAGCTCTCGGCACAACAAACTAGTATCATAGCTTAGGTCTAGGTTCTTGAAATCTAGGGTTTGCTCGTTTGAATTGGGTCAGAAATGATATGTGAAGATACCAAAGAAGATGTCAAATTTGAAGAAGACCACAAAGATAAGGTGACGTTTCTTGACTGAAATTTTTGGTAGAAGAATCGTAACAGTTCTGAAAACTGTGGTGAAGATTGGTACCATTTTGAAACTTTGGTGCAAGGCTACAGCCATTCCGTCGAAAAAATGTGGTGTATTGAATCAGCAGAGGATATTCTAAGAAGACATACTTAGAGATTGAAGTAAAATCCTAGAAGAAGATGCATCAATAGGCATGTTGTAGAATCAAGTTATGTCGGTTGGAAGATCAGAGTTACCTTGAAATTCAGAAAATCATTGTGTAGCCTCATGTGAAGAATCTTGGAGACAAGGTCGTTTGAATTGCATCAAGTTAAAGAGGTGGATTTTCTGATTTGACAAGCACCGTGTTGAAGTATCAATTACTCATAAACGAATGTATTTGATACTGGAATACATATGTTTTGGAAACTTACAAAGACTGCATGTTTGTAAGTTATGAATTATTTTATCTTTTGAAGAAAACTTAGTCGGTATGGGGTACACCATACCATTACATGTGATGAAATATTGAACTCCGCAGTTAAAAGAAGTGTTGGAATTTGAAGAAGTGGGATGAATGAAGAGCTCAAATTTGAAAAATGAAGTGGTGAGTTGAAGTCAAATACTATATCCTATGAGTTGAAGCAAATGTGCAAAGGATTGAATCTCGCAAGTTTGAAGAATGTGTGCATGTGAACATTTATGAAGTCGAAAACGCGTCGGAAATTCATAGATAATTGGATTTGCTGAGAAATCAGCAAAGTAGCAAAAGAAATGGTGGAATTCGGGTAAGGCCTTCCTGGGCTGAATCATGTTTTTTGAGTTTGCTACTCTGTTTTGGTGTATTAGTGTCTTTAGACACAGTTGCAGCCCTATTATGGGATTGAATTTTTTTAAGCACATGTTGAAGCACATTGCATCCTTAAATGAATTTGAAACACCATTTGGTGTTAGTGTCGGTCGACACATTTGAACCTTAGACGAGGATTTTGGAAGTTGTACCAGTGCAACATCTTGGGATGATTAAGTATTAAAACATCATTAGATGATTGGAGAATTGAAGCCCTTTGAGGAATTGAAACATCTTTGGCACCTACAGGTGAGTGAAGTATTGAAGTCCTTTGGTGGAATTGAAGCATCTACGGATGATTGGCACCTCCGGGTGATTGAAGGCAGTAGAATACGAAGGCGTGGAAGGTGAATGTCGAGATTTCATGCCAATATGGAGAAATCAGAGAATAGTGAAGTTGAAGTTGTCCTAAAAATCTTGCCAAGGTAGAGAATTGTTGGATATTGGCTCGATTTTAGGAAATATTAGTGTGATTTCCTAAATCAGTTTTGACTGATTTTTGGAATTATGCTTAGACTTCTATCTAAACAAGGGTTTCCTATTCTTAGCTAGTTTAGGTTACCTAATTTGAAGTAAAGCTTGGTTTCCTAATTAAAGTAGAACTTTGGTTTCCAAGTACCACCCTATTGTAAGCATATAAATAAAGGCATAACCTTTAGGTTATAGGTATCTACATCATCTACATTAGTCTTGTCTAAACCGTTAGGTTGTATACATCTCCCCACAAAGAAGAGAAGTAATCTCTCCATTAGCAAGATGTAGATCCTCTCGTAGCTTTGGGGCTGGGAGAGCTGGGAGAGAGTTGAAGGTGAGTTGAGAATGTGAAGAAGAAGAAGGGGTTTTGAGTGTCATGTGCATCGTGTATTCTCTGATATATGAATGATGTGAATTTATGTCCGTGGACGTAGGCACATTGCCGAACCACGTAAATCTCTGTGTCTTTTGTGTTTAATGTGCATTAGCTTCCATTGAATGTTTAGTTTCTGTTTTCTGATGCCAAAATCCTATGAAGCCTTGAGGAACAATGAACCTCTAGGTACAACAGGACTAGTATATAACCATATTGATTTATTAAAACTTAGTGAACATAGATCCACCAAATGTAGGTGAAGGTGACCTGGTACAATTAAGTATGGGACGTAAAAGAGGTATAATAATTTTTAGACATAATGGCGGGGGCGGAGCCAGGATTTTAAGAGAGGGGGTGCAAAAAAAAAGTCTAGAGCAAAAAAAATTGCACGTTAAAGATTGTGTACCTTTTAAGTACGTTATTGACGATCATCGTCTCCAGCGTCGGAGTATGTTAAGTAACCTCCAGCAAATCAACCTGTTAGTCATAGAAACATACATTTTCGACCAAAATAAATACCTAATCTCTTAATTTACCATACAAGATGAATTAAATTAAACACACATCAATTTTAACATGAACCCTGAGAGAAGAAGGTACCTGGTAACGGTGATGTGATTTACAACAAGTTAACAACCTAATGAACAGTGATGTGAATCATGTGATTTACAACAAGCCTATTCTTAAGAGAAAAAAGTATGAGAGTTACGCTTTCGTAATGGCGATGTGTTTAGTCTCTCCTACTGTGAACGATTATGGGGAAAAAAAAAGTCAAAACGGACTTTTCTTTTGGGTTTAGGGGTGCAATGCAAATACTGGGATTTTAGGGGGTGCAAACTTTTTTTTTTTTTTTTTTTTTGGCTTGAAAATTCTAGAGGTTCTATTGATTTTGAAAATCTAAGGGGGTGCAACTGCACACGGTTGCAACATGTTGCCTCCGCCCCTGCATAAAGGCCAATCTAAGAGTATGTCTCATTTACCCGGAATTTTTGTACCAATTAAACTTTGCCAAGTGTCCACACATGACTTTTTGTATCGTAAAAGGCCTTTCTCAGTCGTAGAAACAAAGATTTCTTCACCGTTCAATGTGGTATCTTCATTTGTCTAGGCCATTAAGAGGAGAAATAACATAATTCCCAAACTAATACTCCCTTTGTCCGGATTTAGTTGATATAATTGCATTTTACACGAATATTAAGAAATAGATAGAGAAGTTTCCACAAATATCCTTAGCTATAATTAATTATTTGGGTAATTAATGGTTCCAAGAGGAACAAAAACAAGTTTCTAAATTAAGAACTGATTTCTATGTATCAAGTTTCTAAATTAGGTACTGATTTCTATGTAGGTACAAATAAGAAAAAAAATAGGTAAAAATATCAATTTCATCAACTAAACCTAGACAAGATAAAAATGTAATTTTATTAACTAAATCCGGATGGAGGGAGTACATGTCCTACATCACTTCTCTTGAAAAATACGGTTTCAAGTTAGCATGGATATGTACAAGAAAAAGCAGTACATACTTGTTCGAAATTAATGAAAAGTTGTTTATTGATTCCCCCCTTTTGAATCTGGACAACGGTATTTTGGGTAGTGTACTACTTCACAAGCACTTATTTTTTGGGTGATAAAAAGCAGTACAAACTAAAAAAGCTAGAATTTTTGTGTGTTGGTGGATGAGCCTCTTGAGCTAGGTACAAGGGTATTTTTCTTAAAAAAAATAATAAAACCTTAGATTAATAGAGATTATGGCGAACCTCAAGAAAATTGATTATTCCACGGAAAGGTTCGCTCACGGTCCAACTCTTCAAAAAGCTAACAACCATGTGCGAGTTGGACTCAGCTGAACCCGTCCATTGAGTTGATCGAATTCATACCAACCCTGCCCTCAATAGTCGAGTTAGGTTAAGTACTTTGGTTAGGTTAGATTCGAACGTGTTTGGTCGGTATACCTGATAGGAAATGGTAGTTTTAACTCTCTTATAGAAATCCAGTTTCTTCTCCAACTCTGTCGAGTTCTCTCCAAGATGTTCTGGGTGCTAATCAATGGATGGAAGATGGTTTTAACTTAATCCAATTGTCCAATTGATGGTGAATTACTACCGTCATTGTTCAAAATTTGAGTTGGGTTGGTATGCAACGAAGGTTCCAACAGATTAAATTACGATGGTGTTTATTAAACATTTGCACTATAACAGTTAGGTATATCACTGCAATTAGAAAACATAGGGTATATCACTAATTAGAAAACTGCAATCAGTTCATGGTATATCACTTATCTTGAGACATGTTTGATTTATTTTGTTTCTGTTTCTCCATTGGGAATTAGGTCAAATGGGTTTAGGGGTTTTCCATTGATACGTAGGGTTCTTCCAGTTGAATGTGCAATCAAAACTATAGGGTTTCAGTGTAATGTGGAATCAGTTGTTTTTAATTATGGTTTGATAAACATAATTGTTCAGGTGATTCAGATATTTTGAAGAACATCTGATTGATACAAAATCAATTAATACCACATTGATCTAGTTTTTATCATTGTCATATACCAAGTCTATTTTTTCAACTAAATTGGTCCACTTGTTGCATCCAAGATCAATTCATCGATACTAATGCTGTTACTTTTAATTTTATTTATGGAAAAACATAGTGCTATTGTTACAGAGGTTCATACTCGAATGTTTTTTTTATGGATGTCAATGTATATTTTGAGATTTAACTTTAGACTATGAAGAGTAATTGTGTCAAGCAAAGTATGATAATATTATGCAGTTTGTTATGTTCTTTTCGTTGCTACTTCAGGTATAGAGATCCTTCTGTTCAAGGGGATTATTAATTTAGACATGGGTACTACAAGTACAATCCCATGAAAATGGTAAAGACTTGGGCAGTATGAGGTAAAGAAAACCTTCACACACACTCACTACATTGTTTCTGATTTATTTGAGTTGCCAGTGACATGAACTTTCGCTCTCATATCTTTGGATTCAGGTTTTTACTTTTGATTTTGCAAGTGCTTATAATACTAGAAATCCTTGTACTATGTGATCTATTATACGTTGTAGCCTTGTGCAAGACGTCAATGATTCCTGCTGAAGTAGAGTTGCTACTATGTTATCTCTGTCTTTTCCTTAAGATACAAATTTGTTAAGTGCAATTTTCAAAGTAAAGACTAGATTCTCATATTTCAGGCCTGCTCACCAGATTGGGGTCCTAATCTGCCTTCATCATTAGTTGTTTTTCCTAAAATTTAGGTAACCCAGAACTAACTTAGATTGCTTATGATATATTGGATTTGAAATGGATTCAGGGACAACATGTCAACAACCGACTAATGTGAAATTCGATATTGCTCATCTCTTTCCCTTTCTACTACCGAGTCAAGAATATTCTACTACACATCTGTAAGACATCGTATGAATTAAAATTACAGGTAATCAATTTTTTTACCCGCACTATTTATGCGGGTACACTGTTACTTTACCATCATTATTTATGCGGTTATACTGCAACATTATTTATGTAGTCATTCGCTAGAAAGCCAGGACATATTAAGAACAACCACTCTCTAAAATGAATATATAATAATACAGTTTGAGCGGAGAATGGTTCTTTTACTAAAGCTAATGAACAAGCATGCAAATGACTAAAAATTAGAGATTTTGCAGGTGTCTTTAGGAGGTGCAGAGTAAATTCATTGGAGATTCAGGGAAGACATTAAATGCAGAATGCATAGCTATAAGTGATGCAGTAAATTGGTGCTGGGAGCTAGAGCTAAAGGATGTATTGATGGAGACAGACTTGAAAGGAATAATTGAATTTTATGCTGGAAATGTCAACACCATTTCACAGCCGAACTCAGATGTCCTTGTAGATACTGCAGAGAAACTTAATGAAACTTTATGTTCTTAAATAGAAACTGTAATAAACCAAATGATTGCCCAGCTAAGTTAAGTAGGAAATTTCATGTGTCTTTAGATTGGTCAGATAGACCTCCGGATGACATTTCTAATTTTTTAGTCTTCTCTTAAAAATTCTTTGCATCAAAAAATAATAAAGTCAGTATGTTTGTGTATGATGGTATTTGCATTGGTCTGCATGGACTGTAAGTCTGAAAGCATCCAGGGAATAGAGCTTGGATTTGACAATGTTGTTATTTATGCAGTACATCTGTCAAACTAGAGTTATTTATACAGTTTTTCAGTCAGGTACCCGATCATTCAACTGGTACCACCACCATTCCAACCATTTACACCTAAATTCAGGTAGGCCTACTTCTGTAGATGTATGGGGTAGTTTGACATTCCTACATTTTCATGTAGAAGTCGGCAATGCAATTGAAATACGAAACTATTCGGAACATTTTTTATCTGTATTCATCCTTGTACAATCTAAGTGTTTGAAATTACAAAGTACCTAAAATCCGGACTGAGTATATATAATACCTCGATGCACCCATTTTAATGTATTTCTCGGTACCTATTTTAATTTATGTGCCACAAATCAGCAGATTCAGCTTATATTATAAGAATTTTTATGGTACCACGCAACATTAAATGTTACCTAAAACACATACATTGTCTTCTATATGGTCGTATAAAACAAATTGGGTACACAACAAAAACGACTGTATAAAATAAACTGGGTACACAACAAAAATCTACCATATAAAATAAATTAGGTATGCTGTTCAAGCAGTCGTATAGAATAAAATGGGTAACTGGTACAGTCGGTAGTATAAATTAAAATGGGCACCTGAGTCAGATAGTCGTACAAAAAAAAAGGTTAACTATTTTGTATGGAAGATGTAAGGTATTTGGTCTGAATTTCTTGAGTGACTAAAATTGTTAAAAAATCTCATACTAAAAAGATAATCATAAAAGCTTTTATTAGGCATGTACTCGTATATCAACATATTTTCATCCCCTTCCACACAACAGCCTAACGAGATTTGGTGTTGGAGTTTTTATGAAAACTATAACTTCACTCATAAACTCTTCTAGACCCTGTACAGAGCCCTTAGAGAGCCTTTTTACTTCTATTTCTTTCCCGTCCGCTAACGCTCCCTGGAAATAAGCAGGTAAAGTTATTGCCAGCTTATAATGTTAAAGCAAAACGTCCAAGAACAAGAATCTACCTTGTACGCTGGACTAGAAACTCCTGCACCAAACTTATTAGATCCAATGAAATTGTTTGTAGCAACAGCTAGAGTCTCATATTTCAAAAAATTAAGATCTGGATTATCTGCAGTAAGCATATTTGGATCCGAAGATTCGTTGTCCTCTGGAATAGTGAAGTTTCCATCATGTCTTTTCTTGCGTTTCTGGTTTCATACTGAACTATAAGTTCATGTTCTGGCAAAGACTAGAAAATTATATGTTTTAGGCTTTTCAAAGCTAAATGTTAAAAGCAGTACCTTTTTGTTTTGTCATCCACCTCCAACAGAGGGATGCGAAGGCTCCGATAACTATCTGCAGTTTTTTTTCAAGAAAAAAAGTTAGAACTTCTATTATAACTGGGTTTTCAAATAACACATAAACGAGCAACACATGAATGGTACGTATTGTTTCAATTTCCTTTTTTCTTTATGCATTGCCGCTGGAAACTTTGTCGGGGATTCCCTTTCCATCAGCTGATTGGTTTTCCTGGTCGATTCCATGGCAGTTGTAGAATTCACTGTTCAATGAAATCATCAAGTCTCTGATTGGTTTTAACAGATCAACAAACCTTAACGACTGATTGAAATAACCACTCTCGTATGATGGACATCAAGTCAACCTAAATATATAAAGTTAATGGCAAAGAAAAGAAAGCCAGCTAAGCCTTTCAAAGTAAAGACAACGAAAATAAAACAAGCAAGTTTTGGTACATACAAGGGTAGAAATCATGCCAGCACATGCCCCATCTCTTCCAAGAATTGAAAGCTCAGCATCATCTCCTTTGAACTGTTTGTATAAGCCCAGAAGAAGAAAATATATATCACATCACTTCTTGAAGTATCATTTGGAGAAATTTTATAGTGATAAGATTTATAAAGAGCCATCATCTGCTGCTCAAACATGGTCAAAAAATGTTTAAGAAAATATATACAAAGAAGTGATTGGATTCAACAAAAAAGAAACCTTACCTACACAAATATATCACAGTTTTTGTGATAACAGAAAAGTGTATCGTGATTTACATAATATCTACTGCACTCCGTTGCAGGTAACCTTAAGGCTAAAGAAAATAACAGTAATAGTGCACTTGATGAGGACTCTGCAATGTAATACCTCAGTATTTGCATATTGATATTAGGAGTGGGACTAGTGTTGTCCAAGTAAAGTAAACCACATGAAGCCATGACTCAATAGGATCACCAGCGCTTATCGAATTCCTTCCATATTCTAACTTATTGAAAGCTCTACCTAGATGCAGATAAATGAAAAAAGGGGTAAATATCAAAGAGAAATATATATTGGAAAGAAATTAAACTTGCTACTGAGCAATTATAACAACATTGAAGCATTTTTCAGTAAAGAAGGGAGTTGAACTGATAAAGTTCAAAAAAAAAAAAACATAGTAAACCATTCCGTTGTATAAATAATGCTCATACAGTAAGATGATGCAGTCAAAACTTATTCGACCGAATCCCAAGAAAGCACTAGTACTCGAATCTAATAGAAATACACGGATTAACACTTTATGATTCAAATTTTTAATTATCCTACCACTAAGAACTTTGCGTCTACATGTTCTTAACAAGGTCATGTCTCTGCCCATCCCTAAAATCATGATAAAAGATAGAAAACGTAGCCTCATTTCCCGTTACCGAGGGAACTATTGGCTTATAACACTCACCAATTATCACCCCAAACTCACCAATCCTCCACCAGAATATATGTTCAAATTCAGTACCAACTATAATACAATAAAGTAAATTAAGTAATTGAATTTACTTGCACGTAATTTTTGTATTGTCTTTCGTAATTTTTGTATTGTCTTACTTGCAAGTATAATACAGTAAAGTAAATCAAAAATACTCTGACTTGTAATACATGGTACCAAGTATAATACAGATAAATAGGTCTACACTTACTAGTACAAGACAATCTAGTATCATTAAGAGAAGTTCATACCTGACCAATGGATCCCTTCATCCTATCTTCGTAAATCATTTTCAAAGCGATCTTTTCAAACTGCGAAAGAACATTGGATGAAAGGCTTAGTTGAATTGCTTTTTTTATTATAAACAAACAACTAGAGTAATCAACAAAAAAGAAAAGAAAGGGAAAAATAAGACGTTGGCCCCAACGACAAAAAAAGTCAAAACTGGCTCTGTTTATGTTATTGGATGGTAATATCACACAACAAACCGAATCGGTAAGGACAACTAGGGACTCAAATTGAGCTTGCAGGAGTGTTAACAATAACCATACAACAAGGAGAAAGATTTACTACCCTTCTTATAAAGAACATTATATATATCTACTGATCTAAAAAAAAACTAAAACCCCATAATGTAACCACAAAAAACTCCATACATTTGAAGGAGCAATTCCCACCAAAGCCCATAATTTCTCAAAGCTAGCTACATCAGAAAAGAGTAATCCCCGCCATAACGAACCAAAAATAAAATGAAAAGGTATTAATCAGTAGCAAAAGAATGTGAGAGAATCCCCGCCACCATTCATATGCAACAGTTTGTTGGGTGCATTGGTGGTATAAACTTACATTATTTCCAAGTAAGAGAATCGACAGAGCTTGGTGATAAGATTCCAGTAAGATTCATACTCAACAATTGCCTACCCAAACAAGAACATAAAATAAGAATAATCAATTGTGATGTACATTCATGTGGTTATTGATATTAGCTGCTAGATATACTAAGGGGAAGCAATCAAATTGGAAAACAAGTAATGAAAGTAGATAGACAGTCGTATAATATAAACTGGGTACCACATTTATGAAGGTCGCACTAAATAAATTGGGTATGTTGTTCTATTGCAGTATAAATTTAAATGGGCATGTTTATGTTCTGGTGGTAGCAGGAAGGTCAAGCAAATTCTAAAATAAGAACAAAGATCTAAAGTTCTTTAAAAAAACCTAAATACTAATATCAAAATCTGAGTAAATGAATTATAAAAACCTGATTATAGTGAGTACCTTATTTTGCAAATGCTTCTAATTCCCTTGCTTATACAAACCCAGATAATCGATTTAAAGGTGGTTTATCATAAACCCCTAAGATTATAAGAATCAAAACTGATGATATAATTAAGAAAGAAACATAGATGTTCATTGATCAATAAGTCCACGACATGATGATGATACTCAAAGAAACAGATAGAAACCCATCTAAATATATACGATAGTTTTAGCAAGGTACCTTATTTATTTTATAGAACCCTACGAAATACGGTATGCAGAACTACATACCTGTACCATCTGGATTTGATGAATTCATATCCACCGGTCTCCGACTCTGCAAACTTGCATATGAAGTTGGTGAAACAGAAAATGAAGACAGAATTTGGAGAAGAGATACGGTATATTTAACCTAACCTAACTCATCTCAACACCCGACCCGTATTACCTAACCTTACCAGGGGTAATGAACTAACCCGACCAGGGAGGGTAGGTTAGACAAAAATGGGTTTAGTTAACTCACCTGGTCGATCTGAGTCCAACTCGCACATGGTTGCACCTTTTTGCTGAGTTCGACCCTGACTGCACCTTTCCGTGGAGTACTCAATTTGTGTGACGTTTGCTCATTTTTTAACAAGAGTTGTGAAGGCTAAGTGCCTTGAGGAGCCTGGCATCTCAGACTATCCAAACTTAAAACATCGAACAACACACTTTGTGGGGGAAAAGCAATATTACAAGTTGCATTTCAGAATTGATCCTGGAGATCAATGCAATAGCATCCTGGTTTGCCTTTTTCCCATAATACAAAAAGATTAATTTTTTTCCTTCCACATTCAAACCGGTTGTGACAAGTTTTTCATGAATGTCTCTAATTCTAGATCTAGTTTTCCAATAAAAATGGCAGTCCACTCCTTCAACTGCTTTGATAGTATTGATGTATTATCCAACTATAAGACCATGTTGTTGCTTCATTAAATTTGCTCCATGCACTCCAGCTTCTTCACTTCCCTGCACCAACCAATAGAATTTCTCAGTATTAGGACAATGCTTCCAATCTGTCTTGATTCCCGGAGGGGGTCTTATCCAAATGAGATCTGGTTTATGAGTATTTGTAGTACTAACGTTGTCTAGAGGTCACTATAGGTTAGCATGAGATTTTCAGTCCATTTCAGCTCTTGTGCAAACATATTTCGGACTTGGGTTGATTCCTCTAAAAACTTTGTCGCATCTTGCCTTCCAAATGTACCGGATGAAAGTGGCACATTTAGCACTCTATTGTCCTAGAGAGTTGTCCCATCCTGCAGGGTTAGTATGCCATTGGAGAATCTAATACTTCACAGACGAAGGAATATATTAGTTGGGAAAGGGTTTCTATCGGAGGCAAAAACCACACACTCCTGGAAAAAGGACAGGTGGAGAATATATGTTCTAGTGACTCATTATGCTAAGAACAAAGAGCGCAAGTTTTAGAAATTTTCATTAACTGAACAAGTCTGCTATTGGTAGGGATCATGTTTTGTTGACATTTGAAAGCAAATAATTTAATTCCAGGGGATGCATGCATATGCCATATGTTTTCCCATTAACTAGGTCCATTATGGTCGAATCTCTTAATAGAATAATAGAGACTTTTTGTGCTGAATGCACCCGAGATATTGGGGTTCCATTTAGGCGTATCCTTGGCTATACCATTAATGTGGATAATGGTTATGGCATTAACAGTATGGAAGTCAAAGATAGAATTGAGTAGGGAAATGTTCCATTCAGCAGAGTTCTGAAGGATTAAATCCTTAACCAAAACCCCAAGAAAGTTTGGACTTTTAGATTGGGGCACTATTTGAATGGATGGGATCCATCTATCCTCCCAAATGTGGTTAAATTTTTCATTTCCTACCAAATACAGTGAGGCATGAGTTTCTCTAATCCCTTTTGAATACATTTCCAAATCCATGAAATGTAGTGTTTAACGTGCATTTTTTTTAGGGCGCATATTGTTATTAAGTCAGCTAAGTAGAAAATGGATGAAAGAGTTGACTAATGAATGTTTTGCTAATTTCGAATCTCGCAAGGAGATAATACAAGTTAGCAATCTTTTGAGAGAAGGAAACATAATATAACTCTTAATTATATTATTCAAATAAAAATCATAAGCACCGCTATAACTCTATTTTTGTTAAAAGCATGTTTCTGTTTTTATTTAAATAAAAAAGGTTATTTGAAGTATTATTATTGAAATGAAACAAAAGAGTACAAGGACTTCTTCTGCAAAAAAAAAAAAAGAGAAAAAAAGAGAGGCCACATCATCTCCTTTAGCTCCAAGTGATATGGCACCCACAAAACCACGGGGGTCTGCAATGGCTCCAGCAGCAACAACTGTTATATTCTTGTCACCGATTAAATAGACGATTCTTGGAACCAAAGCATGCCAACTGACCTGTATATGTAGACACACACGAACCATAAAAATAACGTGTGATTAATTATTTGGTACCCGTATAAAGATACGTTCAACCGTCTGGGAATGCAAGAGTTTTATACATACATTCCCAATAACATGTCCTCCGGCTTCTACCCCCTGTGCGATGATACAATCAACACCTGCAGCAATTGCCTTTTCTGCGTCCGCAACTGAACCAACCTGGTGCAAGATCTGGACTCCATTTTTATGTGCTTCATCCACCATCTCTTTGGGATAGTCTCCCCAGAAAACTTGCATGCATGCGAGTTTTTCTTGGAAAATTGCCCAGAGTAAGGCTGCACAGGAACCGGAACGAAACCGGTGAGCCGCACCAGAATCGGAAAAAAAGAACCAGAATCGGACCGGAACCGGAGGAGGAGGTACAGGGAACGGGAATGGAAATGAGAACCGGTGTAGGATGAGTACAGGGAATGGTTCTCGCCTATTCCCGGCTTGTACCGGATTCATAAGCACCGGTGTCTAATAGTCGTAGATTTTTTTATTAGAAATAATCATGCCATCGAGTTCTTTATCTTCACAACACAAGGAACAACCCTATTTCACTTTCAGTTTTCAGTCTCGACCAACAACAACCCTATTTCACTTTCAGTTTTTTTGTTAATACAGGGAAGAGGTTCGAGTGTAGCAAAATAAGACAATAATGAAAGGGGATCTCGTGTTATTAGAGAAATCATATCTAGGGTTTAAATCTGTTCGAGTCATGGATGATTACAAAAATATGAGGATTGCAATTGATGAAACGGAGAAGACAAAAAGGAAGAGAGAATCAAAGAAGAAATTGGGGGTTCGATTAGAGATTAATCAGGTCCGTAAACGATGGATTTGTGATTGATATGAAACAAATTCAAGAGAAGAAAAGGAAGAAGTAGCTATTGCCGTTCGAATTGGGGATGAGTAAATTCAAGGATGATTGAGAAACTGTTTAACAGGGTACGAATTAAGAGATGGGTTTTGCTCGAATTGCAATTTGATGCCGAGTAAAATGGTTGAGCAGATCGGAGAGATGAGTTGATGATTGAGATCGAGAACTGAACTGAATTTTATGAGTCTTATGAACTCAAGAAGACAGTTGAAAAAGATGAATTTACAGCTACAGGCAGGGTTGAGAAGAATGGTGGTGAACTGAATGTGATGTTACTGTTGAAGCTGGTTGCAGAGATGGGTTCATGTTGGTGGTAGAGTAATGAAGGCTGAAAAGAAGTTTTTGACCCTGTCTCATTTGCGAACTATAATTTTTTGTTTACAAGCTTCGTACTCAATGGAAGGTAAAAACCCGGTACCGGTCTTGTACCGGACCGGTCTTACAGGTACAGGTACAACTCCAGGTACATGTACAGATACAGGTCCTCAAAATGAGGCACCGGTCAACTCCAGGTACAGGTACCGGGTTCATAAGAAACCCGGGCCGTACCGGCTCATGTGCAGCCTTAGCCCTGACAGTATGGGTTTTATCAAATTCCAACAAAATACCAGCTCTGAATGGCTTATCGGTCAGTTTCTTAGTGTCCCTTATCGCCTTCAATGTGGCATCATACATATTCTGAAATTAAGAGATGATCATTTGTTAGTTTAATTAATTAATACTAGTACAATCAAGAATCACATAATATATAGTAACAAAGATCAAGATATATATGCATACAACTGCGCTAGCCAATAAACCAACGCCTCCAGCATTGGCCACAGCAGCAACAAGTTTTGGACCGGAAATATTAGCTCCCATTGGGGCCAACACGATACCGTTGTCCCATCCTAAAGCACTAGCGAAACCCATCTGGTAATACTAATCTGAATTTAAATTTAGATCTCTGAAGGTGTGTACTTGCTAACTATTTGGGAAGGGAGATCGAAGTGATTAAGAACTGATCATCTCTCGCTATTTATAATAACTGTATCATATCAACTGCTGATACGATGCCAGCTATAATTAGTCTTTTTGGTGATGAAGAAGATATCATATCAAGTATAGATTATGTATATATTCTGCGGGCACCCAATAAGGTTTGTTTTGGAACAACCAATAAGGTTGTTTTGTTTTGTGCACACTCTTTAAATGAGTTTACATAAAACTGGACTCGATATCTTGGGTGTAAAGTGAACTGCTTACGTCAAGTTTTAACATGATCGCGAGAAAGAAAATTTAATTTAGGACCCCTGGTTTAGTTTCACTTTCTAGACCTAACTATATGCTCTCAGCCACATGCACCGTCTGATAAGCAAATGATCACAAATAGAAAGTATTTGTACTTTTAGAAACTCGTCCATAGATTGTGTTCTTCATCTGCATGATCTATGTAAGAGACACTTGCAAATGTTAGGTGTCTAGAACATGTTTTGGTATCTATTTGACAATTTCTATGAGCTAATAGAGAAACTGAAAGCGAATTAATGTGTGCAAAAAGTAGAAGACTGTAATCTTACTAATATAAAGAAAAGACATGTTTTTGGTACGACCCTCCAATTTTTGGTGCTTAAAATGTCTAAAACACCCCCTCTAAATAAATCTAACTACACGAAATACCATTTCTTTTACCGGCAATTTCCAATCCAACGAAATCCCTGAATCTTTTCTTCATCTCCGAAACAAAATGACTGAATCCGAAGAGACAACAGAAGCCAAATCTATAGTATAATTCATTAAACCAACTGCAAAAGCTGTTTGATTCAAAGGCGAAAAAAATAACATCAGCTCCACCGAATCCTTAAATTGTTTCTTCATCTCCACAAAACCCCTAAATTGTTTACGATTTCGAAATTTTGGTATTTCATGCTAAGCGTAGACAAATCGTTTCCCTTGATTTCGTTCACAATAAGGGGTTCACTACTTCACCGATTTGGATAGATACAGATGATTTGGATTCACTTTAAAACATCATACTTTTCGGAAGAACTAGGTGAGTTCGATCGTTAATGTATATTATTAACATCTACCCGATTTTTCTTCTTTAGATGCATGTTTGATGTTTGCTTCAATTTGATGTTCATGTCTGCTTCAATTTGAGCCCAAACTGTTTGACAAAATACTCGATTCAGTATTATCATTTTGGTTATTTGGTGACACTGATAACCAAATAAGGGGATTTAGTTCAATTTTATTAGGGGATTTATTAATTTATTGGCATTTCTAGGTTATTTGGTGATACTGATACGTAGGCTTACCAAAGAGTTTAGTTAAAAGAATGCTTGAACCTGATCCAAAACTATACTGATAGCAAACAAAGTTGAATTCAAATTTAAAGAAAGAGAGAAAACAACTTCACACTCTCAATTTGACTTTGTTAGCTGTTTGTATAAATGCTTAAGAAAATATTCCCTCTTTAGCTTGCAAATGGCGAAAAAAGAACCCAAAGATAATTTTAAATCTAGAAATGAAAACTAAACAAGCTCTAGATTTTTTTTCCTTTCAGAGTGATGAATTAGTGACTATACTATAGTACTAGACTCTGACAGAGTGATAAGCATGGTTTACTTTGAGCAGATAGAGAGATATTCTTACCGTTTTACACTCTCCTTTTCTGCTCTTAGACATAATGTGTGGGGTGAAAATGTAATGTAAGTTCTGTTTCTTAGACATCAGCAGAGATCAGGAGGAGTACATTTTTACACTCTACCTAGCAAACAAAATTGAATTCAAATTCAAAGAAAGAGGAAGAAAACATTTTTACACTCTCAATTTGACTTTGTCACATTAGCTGTTTGTGTAAATGCTTAAGAAAATATTCTCTCTTTAGTTCTGGTTTGTCATTTTTTATTCGTCTCTCCGACTGATTTTAGTTCACTCTTTCTTTATATTTGTAGATGGATGGATTCGGGTTCTCATCCACGTCAAAGTCCAAGAATTTTTGAGCTAGCTCGACTTCGAGAGCTAGAGAAAGATAAAGAAATGCAATCCCATCAAAGAAATGCTCACTTACAACAGCGCCGTCTTCTTTACAAATTAAAACAAGATTCAATGACTGAAGTCCGAACGAGAAGCGCTTTTAGAAAAACATCATGGTGCATATCGCAATCGAAAAAACAGAACAGACGGAACGGCAGGCGCATCGCGCGTGCGTGTTATACTAGTATCAATAATGGCAGCATGTGAGTATTGCTACGTTAGGTGGTCACAAAATTATGCACGTTGCTATACAAGGACTAGTACAGCCAGATCAGGTATCGATTTTGGGTTGGTGTTATTGAATCGTTGATGAAGATGTGTTGTCATATCAGGTATGGATAACGTATGTATTCTGCGGGCACTATTGCAAAAAAATTAGTGGAAGTTTCGTGTTAATTAGTGTGATTTTTTTTTTTACAATTATTAGCGTATGTTAAGGAGTAAGGGAAGATCACGCAATCAATATTATAAAGAATATAAGAAATTGATGGAAATTGATTAGATTTTATTTCTTTTTCCTTCGATTCAACTAGAATCCACGAGCTTCATGCTGCATGACCGTGTAAAAGCAAGTCCAGACTGGGCTTTAGTAAAAGACAAAAATTAGGCTTGTTGACTGCCAGGGCTGCGCAGGTTAAAGCCCATGTTAGCCTTCTCATATGTATCATTGTATTGCCTGAATGAGCGCTTGTCTAGCAAAGAAAACAGCAGAGAAGTTGATTTTTATGCATACATGCTTGAAACAAATGGAGTGCAAAGTATTGCAGATTCTACTCCATCTCGACCAGAAGATCCAAGGTAGTTTGTTGCTCATAAGGACACTGATAGCTTCTTCCGAATCAGATTGAAGGATCACTCTATGCTCATGTTGTTCCATAGCCCATTCCAGGACACAAATATTAGCCATAATCTCATCTATCAAGATTGTTGCCACCCCAGACCTCCTGCTTCAGCCATATAAACCCACCACCACCAGAATGATCTCTCCATCACAGCATAATAGAGGAAAATGCTCACTAGGTGAGGAGAAGAAACAAGCAATAGGAGATCTAGTCTTCACTCTTCTTTTTGCAATACCAAAGAAATCCAAAATATAATAGTTAGAAAACCACATAGTACCTTTAATTCTAATTTGACATTCCTGGACAGAATGAATTAGCTTCTTCTTCTCTTCCTCACTGTCAGGTTTTGCACCTTCAAAAATTATCTTGTCCCTCAAGAACCACAGATCCACTATAAGAGTAAATGCAGCAATGATCCAGATTTCTTGAACCACTGGACTCTTGTTTTTGCAGAGAGCCAAAACAGGATTAATTAATGAAAACAAAAAGACCGCCCAACCAACTCCATAGCATTTGAACATAGACACCACCGAGCAAAAAAAAAAAAAAAAATTGAACATAGTCACCATGAACGACGATCTATTGAATCTTGATTTTTGTGGCAGATGTTACATCTTGAAACAATGTTAAAACCTCTTCTCTTCGGATTTTCATCAGTTGCACATGCACCAGTCACAACTTTCCAAATATTACTAGAAGTAGTAAATTGTGCACTTGATTTCCAGATCTTCTTAAACTTTCTCAACTTAGGCCTAGTCATTCTGACTGTATCAATAGCACACAGTAAAAATACCAGATTGATTGCCACACCAGACCATTTTATCTTCACCAGAATGCAACACAGGTAAGTCAGAGTAAGAGAAGAATTGTAACATCTCCTGAGAAATAACCCACTAAATCTCATGAATCAAATCACTCACTTTTATATGAATGTTCTGATTAATATAAGACTTATCAGGAAAAGGTTTACTGATAGCATCTTCCAAGACCCAAGCATAAATGTTTTCACCTGATCCCACAATCCATCTAATATACTTTTTAAGTCCTGCAAAAACCCACTTGATAAATCAGAACGTGAGATAAAAAAGAGGGAAAAAATTGTAAAAAATAAATTACAGTATATGAAACTGTACCCTACATGCATTTATGTGTGTATCTATACTGGCTGCAATTCTGGAGATGAATACTTTGGATCATAACAATAGGGACTGTACCCTAATAACAGATAACATGGAACTGAACCGCTTCTCGTAAGAGCAAATGGTCCGACATCAATAAGCCTCAACTTTACTATACCAGCAATTTCCCCTCTTTTTCTTGGGTGGCAAACACAAGATTACTCCCAAAAGCTTGTAGTGTGTCCTGAGAAACCTCCTGATGGAATAAGGGAGTTTCTATTTTCCAGTTTATATAATAAAACCCAAGAGAAGGAGGTTCAATTGAATATTGTATCATGAGAAATCTCATCAAACCTCAGTACAGTAAATCATTCAGACAAGAGAAAGATACTCTACTTATCAACATCATGATCATTCTGAACATTTTCTACATAATATGTGGGTGAACTCATTCCACACAAAACGATGCCAAAATTCAGTCTGCCAACATAATCCTTGGCAGACTGTTAGGTATATCCTGCTTGAATTGCGGGAAAACAAATCTAAGACTTAACAGCTCCACTCAATGGTTAAAACCAAACCAAGCATTTATAAACATTTAGGTCTTACGATTAAGCTTATTGTATACCCACTCTCATCGTAACTGTCTACAGTATTTGGAGTGAAAATTTCTTTCTCTTTCTACTCAGCATCACCCCCCTTTGCATACCGTGACACGGTTCCGTGCCTACTAGTGTTCCCTATTATTATGAAATTCACCGACTAATGAAGACACCTTTCTGTCTACATTGAACTAATTCAGCAACTCAAATTCACACAATAAATCTCGTACTGACATCACTGAAAGAATATAAGTTGAGAACTAAAAACTGAATAGATTTTCCAAAAGGCTAGGAGCCTAGGAATACAGGGAAAGCTCTCAGTTTCATTAATGATAGGGATAGGGACTGTGCCCTAGTAACATAGACCTGCACCATTCTCATAAGAGAAAATGGCCGGCATCAATAAGCCCTAAATATTATCATATGCCAGCAATCTGCCCATTGTTTAAGAGCAATTTCTATTTTTCCTATTTGATAATTTATATAAGACCCAGGCCAGGAGAAGGAAGTTAAATTAAATAGTCTTTCATGAAAAATATCATCATACCCTGGACAATATACCGTTTAAACACGAGAAGGAAACTTTACTTACCAATATCATGTTGCGTATGGTTGAACTCATCCAACCAAAAGAAAAAGAAGCCTAAATCCTCACTGTGTCATATGTTAGCAGGGTGAGAGGTTTCGTACTTGAATTGTGGAAAAACAGATCTAATACTTAACAGCTGACTAAAGGCTTATAACAAAAAGCATTTATTAACAACTAGGTCTTAAGGTTAGGTTTGTTGTATATCCAGTCTCGTTAAACTGTACATGGTACCTATAATGAAAGTTTCTTTCTCTTTCCAAACAGCATCACCCTATTTGCGAACCGTGACAAGGTTCTGCATACAAGTGTTCACTATTCTAATGAAATTTATTGAGTGAAGATAAACTTTCTGTTGTTTCCTATCCAAAGCACTGATTTTCTTCGACTGAACAAATTCAGCAACTCGAATCACAGACTAGATCTCGAAATGACAGCACTAAAAGAATAGAACTAATAACATATTAGATTTCCTAGAAGGCTTAGGAGCCTAGGGCTACTGGGAAAGATCTCGGATTTCCACAATATTTCCTGCATATAGTTCTCAGACTCCGATTTTAATTTCTTACGGAAGGACATAAGTTTACTATAGTTAGCATTGCATTTCTTCTTTAAGACTAAGTAAAATATATCATAAAATGAGCAATAGCAATAAAAAGCAATAAGAGTATTTCATACATGATAAAAGTATCACTATCAGCATAACATGTGATCACATCAATAAATGGATCGCAACATTCTCCTACTGATCACATCTATAAATGTATAATGAGAAAGAAAAATACAATCAGAAAAGTAATCAGTCGACGCATAACAAGTCACTGACTGACTAATGAATAATCCTCAAAAAAGGTTCCCTTTTATCATATAGCAAAACAAAATAATTGCAGCTATCACTTCTCTGTTGGCGCAATGCGGAAGTGTGATGGGTTTATGGAAATTGATTTATGGATGATTTATGGAAAATGTGTTTGGAAATGATTTAATAAAAAAGAGGTTGGTTAATTGAAAAGAGGAGGCTTTGATTAATTATGAAATTGTGAAATGTTTACAAGGGAATTTTAGTGTATAGCACTTTGGCTTACTTACTCTAGCACTCAACTCTTACCAACTCTCACTCACTTGAGTTTTTGATTGTTTTTGATCTTGAGTTTTTTGGATGATTGGAAATGAAACACAACCTCTGCCTATTTATAGGACAATGACCAACTATGCAGAAAATTCTAGAGATAGAAAACTCTAGAGAACACGTGACAAAAAGAGGTTAAAGAGAGTCTAGTAAAAGAATACTCTAGATAGTTTAGGATTAGTCTAACTTCTTCTTTTGTACGGACTAATTCTAGTTTGTTCTGGACTTTACTTTGTCTAGAGAACTATCTATCTCTCTTGGCTAATCTAGATAATTCTAGATTTATTTAATCACAAATTAATATCTTTAACATTCTCTGCTAAATAACTCCTATGAATATTGTGGATCATAATGATAGGGATACGGACAGTACTCTAGTAACATAGACTTGCACCATTCGCATAAGAGCAAATGGCTCCGCATCAATAAGCCTTAAATATATAATATGTCAGCAATGTTCCCACTGTTTAAGTGCAATTTCTAATTATCCCATTTGATAGATTATATAAGACCAAGAGAAGGAAGTTAAATTGAATAGAGTTTCATGCGATATCTCATCAAACCCAGAACAGAAAACCATTTAAACAAGAGAAGGAAACTTCATTTACCAATCATATCATGTTACATAATGTGGGTGAACTTATCCAACCAAAAAAAAAAAAAAGCCTAAAACCTCGCTCTTTCATACAGATTTTAGCACAGTGAGAGATTTCTTACTTAATCCGTGGCGAAACAGATCTAATACTTAAAAGCTGAACTCAATGGTTATAACAAAAGCATCTATAACAAGTTAGGCCTTAAGATTAGATTTATTGTATATCCATTCTCGTTATACTGTATACAGCACCTATAGTGAAAGTTTCTTTTTCTTTCCAAACAGCATCACCCCCTTTGCATACCGCGACAACGTTCTGCCTACTAGTGTTCACTATTCTAATGAAATTTACTGAGTAAATATAAACTTTTCTCTTGTTTCCCACCCAAAGCACTGTTTTCCTTCGACTGAAACATTCAGCAACTCAAATCACAGACTAAATTTCGAAACGACAGCACTAAAACAATAGCACTAAGAACATATTGGATTTCCTAGAAGACTTAGGAGCCTAGGAGTACTGAGAAAGCTCTCAGATTTCCCCAATGTTACCTGCATATAGTTCTCAGACTCCGAATTTAATTTCTTATGAAAGGAAATAAGTTTACTAATGTTAGCATTGCATTTCTCCCTTAAGACTAACTAAAGTAGATCATAAAAAGTGCAATAGTAATAAAAAGCTGTAAGAGTAATTCATACATGATAACATATCAACACATACTGCCAATTATTTAGATTTAGAAAGATTCCTTGTTAATCTAATCTCAAAATGCTACAAAAATTCAATGATATTTTACCTCTTTCAGCATCTTCTTCTTGTCATTTTTTTCTGTCTCCTCGCTTGACATTGCTTTGATTCCATTGTTTTTGTATCTTTTTCTCCTAGTACTTCTAATGAAACTAAGGTATTCTTGTGACACATTTTTTGAGAAATAAACTTGCCAAAACTCACATCCCTTTCGGCAGATGAAGCTTCTGGATCACAAATATAAATTTTGCTATACCCAAAGTACAGAAGCCTACCACTCTTCGTATATCCAAATGGTGGCGATACGAAACGGTCAAAACTAAACTCTTTACTCCAGCTCAAGTCATTACAGTTATCTTTAATCTTCTTCAATAACCATATTTCATTACAGCTGGGATAGGAAAAATAAATAGCACATAGAAAATCGCCTAAAACCCTTAGTGTAATAGAAAATTTTGAAACAAGAGGTTGCGGCAAACAAGGTGGTGATGGAAGTTTACTAAATTTTTCATCAGCCAAATGGAAAGAAAGAATGGTTCCTACATGGTCCACCCAATGAAGAGCTCCATTTGCAAACTTACCAGAACATTTTTTAACATATTCCATATTGATGTCCATTGTTCCCGCATTTCGCCATCCAGTTCCACCTCCAAGAGTGTACACTTGAACAATTTCAAAATTTGAGTCTCCCCCAGACTCATTTATCCGAACAACCTTATACTTATTGGTCGAAAGAATGTAACCAAATCCAGTCCACCAGTAATTTCTTTCAGATCTTGGAAGCATAATATATTCTCTGGTGATTGGATTACAGATACAAGCAGGCCCATAATTATCCTCCCACCATGAATTGAAGTAAATTAAACCATTGTATGAACCAGCAAGAGAAACGACCTTAAATGGAAGATTTAAATCCATCCTTGTTTTTCTATTAAAGGGTGTCTCGTGACTATTCTCATCATACTCGGTATAATAAAATTCATTATGACCTCGTTGATCATGAATTATGAAAATAAAACTTAACTTACCAGAATCATCATCAGCAGAATTAAGATTGTTCAAGTGCAATTGAGAAAAGGATGGATGATGAACAGCATCTCTCCACGGCTTGCAGTCCAGAACAGTTTCCGTAGGTAAACGGCTTAAAATTTCTAACACAATCTCTTTTGGGAGATTGATAAACTTCCCCATGATGAAACCCTTTGCGTAAATTGAACCGCAATTTCTTTTTCTAGGGTTTTAAAGGAGAAATGGGTTTTGATTTTGGAGACCAGAGAGACTGAAAGGGGGAAATAGACCTAGAAATATAAGACCCAAATGGGTTTTGATTTGGTTTTCGAAGGGTTTAGGGTAAATAGACGACTCCATTCGACGCGTTGTGTTTCTTTACATGTAGATGTATCATATCATATTCATATTAAGCTCTAAAAAAACCAAGGTGATACTCTTTGAGTTACAAAAACACCAGCCATATTATTTGGCCTTAATAAAAACCATTTGAAGAAAAAATGGCACAAAAACCCTATTTCATTGGATTATATGTAAATTTAGTTTTGAGGATCTTTCAAAAATCCAAAAATGACCTTCCGTGCATATTCAGTCGATTTCAAAGAAAACTTTGACGGAAGTTAATTGAAAACATATCAAAAACAAATCTTCTCCCTGTTTCTTCGTGTTTTCTTAGGGTTTCAATTCAAAAATTCGATTTCACAGAAGAGAAGAGAAGTTGATTCGAGATCATATCCTGCCGATTTTTGAATTCAGATCGATTTCTTAGTTTTTAATCATATCCTAAGAAATCAGATTAAAAAAAATCTGAATCTCCATGTTATTATTTTCTTCGTGTTTTTAGGTTTCGATTTCATCATTCAGATAAGAGAATTTAATTCAGGATCAATTTCATGCCGATTTTCTTTTAGTTTAATTGATGAATAAAACTGAAGTTACAGTTTCATTTTATTCTAGATCTGTTTTCAATTCAGTTTATATCTCAGCTTTATTATCAGTTGAAATTGCATCAATTGAAGTTATTTCGACTATAATTCATTGAATTTCAGTTTTCAGATTTCATTTTGATATTTGTTTTGACCGTTTTTTTTCATTTATTCTCTTGTGTACATCTTTTTACAGTTAAACATGTTGATTATGTTAATTTTCTGTAGGTGTTTTATGTTTGTTTCATTTTAGATTAAGTTTGTCAGAGTTTTGCAGGCTTTGATAATTTGTTGGAACAAAAACAGGTTTCATCGTATTATGTTGGAACCAAAATAGGTTTCATCATATATTACATATGTTTTCATCTGGAATATGTTGGGACCATTTTTGGTTTCATCATTTTTTAGTGTTTTTTTCTATGGATTCATCTGCACTATGTTGGAATTTTTTCATTTGAAAGCAATCAGACATTTAAATCAATTCTACAAGACAAAGTAAATTTGACAATTGAAACCATGCATAAGAAATTGAAATCTTTTATAAACTATTATAAGTATTTTGAATCGAAACATATAATGTTGCAAAATTCTATTACATCTAGTTAACAAGTATTACAACTAGTTTATTCATCTTGTTGTAACCTATCCTCTGCATCATATTTTGCCAGCAGTGCTTCATATTCTCTAGAAATCCCATTGCTACCAGCGGTTTTAAGCTTTTCGATCAAAGTTATCGCCCATCGGCATTTGGCTTTATAAGAGTTTTCTTCAGCACCAACATTCTCTTCACTTTGATTAGGCACTCCATTGCTAGTACCAGCAATCTACTCATTTGCGATATGCTCTTATTCACTGAACTTCCAGCACCGACATTCTCTTCACTTCCAGCAACACGCTTTTCATTGCCGTCAGTAACCTGCAGTTCAGGATCAATGTACTCTTCAACACTAATATCCTCTTTCCCTACACGTTGGACAAAGCCTTTTTCATGTTCACTATACGGAAGCAACAATGATCCTTTACGGTGACCCACATTCATCTGCAGAACACACAAAAATTGGTTTTTAGTTAAATTGTTTGATGTAACCAAGATTGGTTTCATCAAAAAAATTGTAGACAAAAACATATGGAACCAACCAAATATTAACAACATTTTTATCATTAAAAAGTGCAACCAATACGGAACATATGGAACCAAACATTGCACCGATATGACTCTGTTTCTCTTTTTCTCCCTATTGTTAAACCATATCTAAACGATAAGCACCAACAAAATGATGAAACCAATAACTGAAAATGGTGAAACCAAACATATGGAACCAAACATTGCACTGATACGGCTCTGTTTCCCTTTTTCTCCGTGTTGTTAAACCATAAGCACCAACAAAATGATGAAACCATAACTGAACACTTATGAAACCAATAGCTGAAAATGGTGAAACCAATAGCTGAAAATGGTGAAACCAAATCTGGTTACATTAATTAAACACACCCAATAGAGGACACACCCAACAAAAAATATGTAACCATAAGTGGAGATGGTGAAACCAAATATGGTTTCGTCAACAAAATGAAGACAATATAACACACCAACAAGAAATGGTCAAGCATATGTAAACCACAAGTGGAAATGATGAAACCAAATCTTGTTTCATCAGAAAAATAAGAAATAAAACCCACCAACATAACTTTAAAAAAAAAAAAAAAAAGTAACCTAAGCCTAATTAATCTGGTAAGACTCTGATCAGTTTACCAGATTAAACCTAACAAATGAAACCTAAACTAAACAAAAAACCCAAAAATCAAAAAAAAGAAAGATTAAACCTAATAATCTTTATTTCACATTCAATTGAAAAGAAATGAAGCATCAACCTAATTAATGGCTACGCTCATGTTGATTTCATCAAAAAAAGACCAAAAAAATTAACATCATCAACACCGAAACCATAAGTTGGTACGATTCTTACCTTTTGGATTTTTTTTTCATTGTTTCTTTTAACTTTTCATCTCTCTTTTTCTCTTGTTTAATTTGCTTCTTCACCATTTTGTTGTTTGAGAGGATTTAGGTCAAAAAATTGAGACGACTTAGGTCACAATTGGTTTCATTGGTTGAAGTAAGTAATCATCGAAGAAAAGAAGAAGGAAAAATCAAAAATCGTAGGATGATTTTCGCTACCGATGAAGACAGGGATAATGAATTTCTTAGATCTGATATTTTTCTTATGTTTGAGAGACCAAGAAAGAGAATTAGAAGAAGATACGTGGTGGAACCGAGTGAAATACGTGACGGTGTTTTAGACAGTTGGGGGAATTTGGGGTTTATTTACATCATTTGTTTTGTTGGAGTTTTATTACTCGGATGGTGACAGCTCTGGGGCTGTAACCCGCGCGTTATATCATATTTTTTTATATATATAATTTGAGTCCAAATTAGAGTGCTGTAGTTCAAAGCTGAGAGAGCTTTTTACCCCACTTGAGAGAATATAGACCAATAATAATCTTGGGTTTTGAGATCTTTTCGATGTTTCTTGCAACACACAGTATGGGGTGGGTGGTCAAAACCCACGCTTATCAAACCTCATCGCAGGAAACAAAACCCATATAGTATCTTCCTATTCTCTCATCTTTATCTCTTCCCTAACCGCTGCAACTAATCTAAATATACCCTAGAGAATATTATCTAGCAAGCTACCTTCTGTAGGGGAGATTAACCACTTTCTTTTGCGATCATAATCAGGTTGTGCAGTGGTGTGTACCACTGAAGAGGAAGGCGTGGAACTGCACCTACCGTGAAATCTACGCCATTGTTGAAGAAACTGGAAGCACGCCATAATCGTTATTTACGGAAAGCCATAATTAGACGCAAAAAACCATTCCAAAAGCATTTACTTCTTATGCAGCATTTACTATATTACTATAGAAGTCAACTAGCAGGTATTATTTATTTATTTTTGGATATAATTGTTATTATTTTGAGGTATTAAGATTATTAAACTTAAGACATTACAGATCATGATGTAAACTTCAATTTTTATTGTAAACTAAGAAGATTTGTCTATAAATTAGGGAGTTGTTGTCTTTGGTATGTTATGTTTTAAGAAACGGAAAGAAATGGTTGTTAGTTTCCTTCATACAGGATACAAAAGGTCCATTTTTAAACATCAGGCCAGTAACAGAGGAAACTACCTAATAACAAAGGATGTATGCAATAACAACTAATAAGTATTACAACATCGATTGCTATTTGATGAAGCGATATTATTGGAATCAAGTTCCGACGATAGCTCAGATGAGGATGAGCTGCCGTGGAAGTTGAACATTCTATATGTAAGATCCAGTTTGTTCTTTTAACCAACAAATCTAAGTTCAATTATCTTTTGTGGCCACTTAAAATAGACTGCTAAGGATAATTATGTGATGTGTGCCGTTTTCACAGCATTGGGTATTAAGAAATCTGATTTTGGAGGACCAGCACTTGCAAGTACTATGGTGCTATGGTTTGGCACCAAGAGAGGTCTAAAGGAAGCGCCGTTGACCCCGAATTTAGCATATGCTGTGTTCTAAAGGGAATGTCAAACTCCCTCTTCTTAGAGATGCCCCAGAATATCTAAAGAGATCGTTAGACTTTAATGGTGGACAGCTGTCAAGGAAGTTTAGGAACAGTATCAGGGCATACAACTCTATGCTTGCACTTACCTCAACTGGAGCAAGATTTGATAACAAACATAATAAGAGAGGTAGGGGACCCTGGACTTATAGAATTCAGGGACAAAGCTATCACAAAATTGGTTCCCTGGTGCCTCCCAAAAACAAGGATCCAGGATTCAACCAGCTCTATGTATGTGATACGGAATTGGCACATGAAACTTTGCGTCGGAAGAACGTATTTTTTAAACAGGCACAACAGGATGACTTGGGAGTAGATGGTGCACAGAAAAAAAATACGGATATGGTCCAAATGATAGCTACAACCAAAAAGACATGCCATGAACAGCACACGGAATCAAAATCTTCTAAGAAGAATGACAGTGAATTGGACTTGGGAGTCATCACAAGTTTAATCACTATGATGGATCAAAATATATAACCCATATGCAAAGACATTCAGGATGGCTAAGCATCGAATGCAATCCCAACCCGCGGTCGTATTGTGGTTAAGAATCATTAGTCGGCGGCAAAAAGATGCGAGGCGATATAACTTGCCAACATGTTCCGAAGTGGCAGCTTTGATAGTCCAGACTCCTACAGATGATGATGTGTACAGGGATATCATAGTTAAACATAAGGAAAATGGTTATACTAGAATCAAGGAGATACACCCATGCTATATGCCTATGCAGTTTCCTCTTTTATTCCCCTACGGTGAGGATGGTTATAACATTGATACTGCATACAGGAACGTGAAGATAAGAAAAGATGGTGTACTCAGAAAGCGGCAACAGCTTACTATGAGAGAGTGTTATGCATTTAGGCTAAAATGCATAAAGAGTATTTGTTTTGTTAATTCCGGATTTCATACAAAAAAGTTATCAGTTTAACAGTTCATAAAAACAAGTTACTACCAACCAAAATTCCACTGTAACAGAGACTCAACACACAAACATGCAAAAGTGGGGGTGGGGGGGGAAACAATATTTAAATCATCATCTCATTACATTTAAAAGATTATGAGTAGTTTGATGTTGCATTTTCATAAACTTCCACTATCAAAAATCTTCTTTAAACCTCAATTTAACTCTTTATTCCTCCGCAACTACAAACTTAAGCCCGTGCAACGCACGAGCGAGACACTAGTCAGTGCAGATTTGGAGTCCACAATTTGCCTAGGATTAGTCTTATAGTCCACGTCAGCTAGAATAGCCACCCAAGTCTTATGGTCATTCCAATCTTGCATCTAGACGCGTTGAACCATTCCGCGAAAAGTAGAATTTGGTCGTGCTGAATGGAACAGCGCAATCATCTCAGCCGTCAGATAAAAATAATAAAACAATCTCGCTAAACCATTTCGCGAAAAGTAGAATTTTTGTTGCGCTAAATGAAACAGCCCACTATAGCATTCGAGATATATCTGGAGAGAAATAGAAGAGAAGAATAGGCAACGCTTTTTGTCTAATCTAAAAGCAAAACTAGCACCATAAGACTCAGCCTTAAGTTACTTTGGACTAACACTAGTGGAAAATGGGCCATCCGAGACACAATGAAACGACACGGATCAATTATTGAGAAACACACGCATATCAAAAGTCTCGCTGACTAAAGTCAAAATGTCGTTCCAGTATGACTTTAGTTGACTTCTACAACAACGCATTCGGTATGCCTTGACTTAAGTCAAGGTTGTCATTGTAGTATCAGACAATAGTTGACTTCTACGACGACATATGAATAGTAAGTAACATTTTGCTGATAGATATTTTCGAAGAGGTATAATGGTCTATTATACTTTCTATTTCATCGTCGGTTTTATCTCCTCTCTTTTTCCTCTCCACACCAGAAACTTCTCTTTCTTCTCTCATTTTCCTCTTCAGAAATCTTCTCTCTCATTTTTCTCCTACACAGACCCAAGATCCCTTTTTCTTCAGCAGCTATAGATCGAAACCCTAACTTCGGTTTTTATCAACACAATCAGCCTCTAATGGATCAATTTTCTGTATAAATATTTTCAGAAGTATGTGGTAGATCAATCAGATCTTGCAGAAGCAAAGCCTAACGATGTTGTTTGATGACAGAATCGGGGTTGATGTTGTTTGATAAGGTTTGTGAATCTCTTCTCCTTACTCTCTCTTTTTGTTAGATTTTGATTCAGCAATTTGATGGTTGGGTTTCCTTTATTTATTTATTTTTGTTAATCTATGGGTTTCCCTTCTTTTTGATTTTTTTTCCTCTAAAAGCAAATCTCAAAGTTCAGGTCTTTCGAGTTGCAATTGCACCATAGTTTTGGTTTTATTTGAAGAATCAACTGATTTTGTTCTTTTAGAGAATCAATTTTTGGGGTTTTCATTAGAATGAAACCCTAGATTTTTATAATTTGGGCGTTTGTATGGGTTTGTTTGGGGTTCGTGATGCTTCGTTATGTTGGTTTTTCATATTGTAATGTGTTGGATGTTTTATTTTGAGATTGTTTTTGTTCATGTTCGTTTCCTGATTTGAGCTGAGGGTTTATTGTTGATCTTCTAGCTCTAGCTTGAAATACTTTTTAGTTTGTTTTAGTTCTCAAACTTTTCCGGGTGATGATGAATTTTTTACTTTATCATTAATTTCATTCTTATTCCTTATGTCACTGAATCTTTGGGTAGTATTAAGTTTGATATGTAATGATCCTTATTCCTAGGTCAGGTTGTTAGTTTTGAAATTCAACTATTTGCTTAACATTTAGGAGTTTTAAGTAGCTTAGTCATATCATTCATATTCTTTTCGTTGTTGTTAATTTTGTTGATTTTTGTTACATTCATGAAATCCTAGCATATGATAAACATCTGAGCACTGAGATTGGTTGTTCTTACATCGCTTCTTATTATTATCTTTTGAAAGCAGTGTTACCGAAGTGTCTTTCTGTACCTAATTAGTTGTATTGGTGCAACCCAAAAAATTGTGGATTTAAACTTGGACATGTCCTGATTTTCCATGTTAGTGGCATTAGCAATTATATCCATATACTAAATTGCAGTCATCGAGGTTCATAACAAATGTTGAATGGTTCTTAGTTGTTTTATTTTGATGACTTGCTACCCATTTATTTTATTTCCAGTAAGACGACTCACCAGTATGTAGTATGTTGATGCAGGGCTTAATTTGCATTGCAACTACGTCAAACACGTTGGCCTGCAAGATGAATTCAGGTTGCTGAGGCATAAGTCGCTACTGATATCCTTTGTTGGTTTTGTTGTTTTCAAGGTCAATGACTCGGTGGTGCTGTAGGTAGAGGTAGGTGGACATAACGTTGGTGGTCGTTGTTAGATTTAGTGGTAGTGTAACACCCCGAAATGCGGGTCATGAATAAACCCAAATTATAGGTATTACGGGCATGTACTTTGGTGTTCTTACTTGAGAGAGTGAATGTTCAAGACTTATAAACATGAATGTATTCCCTATAGAGTCTATCTACTGAAATTGGAAAGGATTTCCATTTTTAATAAATGTGTTTTATAAGTAGCTTGAGAATTATAGTCGAATAACGATATTTTCTAACAACTGTAACTGTGGTTTGTTTGTCTGCAAAACTGGCATCATTTGGCAGGGGTTTAGGCCATGAATTCTTATGGAAAACGTTCATTTATATCTTGTTTTTAATGGGTTTAAAGGGTTTGGTGTTTCGACTTTACGTTTAGGAGATTTGGCCTCTATAGTATGACACTTCAAACTGAAAACTGTAGGTGTACAGTTCTGTGACCTACTTTGCCCACTCTGTTGACCAACCATTTAACTCGGAATTTGGATTTTTAAAATGCAAATGAAAGGTGGTTCTTTCTACTTTCTAAAGTGGGGTGAAACTCTGAATTCCGACTTCTAACGAAGTCTGTGGAGCCTCGACAGCGCAGGCTGTCTGAGACGTCAGTTTTGCGACGTTTTTGCCCAGTTTTCACTGTCTACTGTTTAGTTACCTATATTTTTATGCTTTGAATTTACACTTATTAAGGAGGTGCAGATGAACTCTCTAGTGATATTATTTTAGGCCTGTATATTAAATTGTAAGCCAAGAAGTATGTTTAGGCTTTGATACCCGCCCGTAACACCTAGAATTTGGATCAATCCACGATCCGAATTTTGGGGTGTTACAGGTAGTGGATGAGATGTGCATTTTTATTATATTTCTGCAGGTAGATGCTGCACCCACAACTACTGGAAAGGGCTTGGTTTGGAAAATGTAAGTATACCTTGGTCCTTGATAATTAAATTACAGTGGTTTAAGTATTAATATATGTATGCACAATTTTATATTGATATAAATATGCCTTATTTGTCTCCAGGTCAACATAAAAACACAAAGGGGTTTTGTTCCGGTCGATGAGGGAATGAGAGTAATTGATAAGGATGGCAAGGTTGGAATGTAAGTTTACTATATACATGAAGGGTTTTATTTAAATTAGCTATAAATGCATCTTTTCCTCTTCGTTTTTAAGTTTCTTAACATGTGTAATGTAGCATGAAGCAAAGATGCCAGTCATTCATTTTATGTAACTATTGAAATTCTTTTTTCTTTTCCTGTGTGTTGTGGGATTTTATTTCAGACATGCAATAACAAAAAGCAAGTTTTTATAAGGTCTCCTGAAAAGTAGATGTTTATCTTGGCCTTCAGGATGATGATCATTTCTTAAAATGAGGTTCCTTCAAAATTTGAGAAACTTGATTTTTCTGTTATGCAGGGTAAAGAAACATGACACCTATGATGCTCCTATCAAATCAAATGAAAGATTGATTTTTCATGTTGGTTTTCGCCAGTTCGTTGTTAGGTAATTTCTGTTCAACTAGATTGAAAATGTATTTCGTTTAAAGATGTTGATACCTAAGTTATAAGCTTGTGATGCTCTCCAGAATATTTAACTCTTAATCTCTGATCTGTCGATGCTTTTCAAATCTGAACATTGTTTACTGTTTGATTTGATTTTCAATTTTTGAGATTTGAAGATGGAAATTGTGAAGACAGTTACTTAAATCATACCAAAATTCAGGAATAGAGAAAGAAATCGTGTGACTCTTAATGATTACTTAGAAGATTATTACTGGACAACAACATATGGAGATTTTCTTCTTCAACAGAGGCAATCAACAGTTAACTGGATAAGCGATGTATGTCTAGTTTGTGATTAGTAGTTAATTTTAGTCTAATTAATCTCTAATCTCTTAAGTTTTAATCACATTGTTCATTTATTTCTTTATGTGCTTTTTTCTAGGTTGTGGAGCTTGATTTCATCTATTCAAGTGGTGGTACGCATAGACGGTGGGATAACGGTTACCAAACTGCTCTCATATTGAGTGTGCCCAAATCTGGAGAGGAAACCCAAGAGACCCTAAGGACATCTGCATTTCCAAGTACCTATGTTAAGGTGATGACATGCTCATAATACAGTTTTGTTTATCATTTTATTAAGTCACTTGCATCATAGAATTTAAACGTTCCTATCTTTGTGTCTAAATAGCTGGAAATTGTAAATGCAGGGTGGTGGCAGATCTTCGGCTAGGGAACCCATTGCAAGAGTTGCAGCGGGAGCTCTTGCCAAGAACATCTTAAAGCTATACTACGGAACTTAGGTTAGTCTATTATATATTTATATTGATTGTTGAGCTTAGTGTATTGGCATGATCTTGTGTGAACTGATTTATTTGCACTCCATGCTTTAGATACAAAGAAACATACTCACCGGGCAAGCTCCATTTGTTGTTTGTTCGATGCAGGCACTTGCTGTTTTATAAGCACTTTTGACTTGGCCATAGTTGAGCTAATATCTCAATATTATGTTATTACCTCATTTTCATTGTTATTGACCTATCGGTACTTCATGTTAACTGCAGAGATCTTTGCTGCAACTTGTTAGGTGGCCAATCTCGGTCAGCAAGTAGCTGGCCTGGTTCCCTTGCACAATATTGTTACAGCTGATACCCTTCTGCAAGTCCACACAATTCTGTTAGTCCAGGTGCAAGGAGTGAATATATTCAGTGATGTTGACACCTTTTGTTTGTTGTAGGTGTGTTTTTCTGGAATTGTCCGCTCGGTTCATCATCCGGCAGGATCTGGTTTTGCTGTATTGCAGTTGTCTTTATGAACCTTAGAATTCTGGACTTGATTACTTATTTTCTTTTGTGGTTCTGAACCTAAGTGTAAACTGAATTCAGATATGGATTGTATAACCAATACAATGATTTTTTATTTAAATGGCCATTAGAATTTTTAAATCCAAGTTTTATTTCAGGTAATTCGACTCAGTTCAGATTTATCTCATCCGAGTAAAAAACACTGAAGTCAGTGAGATCTGACCTGGGATTCAGCTGAATCAGCTTTGGAATTCAGCTGAATTTCGACCTTTTTTTTTTGTATTATAAAAATAATCTACGACGCAATCCAAGTATAGTACCTAGTGACAGCTTGAAAGTATCGTAATTGTAAGTCAACTTGAAAGTGTCGTTCAAGAAAAACACACTAAATCTATGGCACTTTCAGCGGCAACTCTAAAATGTCGTATATCCGGCTAATACGACACTTTTCAACTAAACGGCTTTTTTCCACTAGTGTAAGCTTCCTAAAAACGTAATTAAGATAAAATGAATTTGGGTAAATTTTAAACGGAATTGATATTTATTTTTCCGTTCACAGCTCTATACATGCAGCACTCGCTGCTAAGGGCAGTAAGGGTACTGATTCAGGGTTATTCAACCGGAACCCACCACTCGATAAAAGGTTTCACCATTTGAGAGATGTTTGATTTAGATGTTGAGCTGTGAGCAGAGAGTTATTTAAGAACCGTGAATATCAGCTCCAATTTTAAAATTAAGAATTTGATTCACGGGATATATTCTTGTGATGGTAAAGGTAATTAATAGAAACGTACACCAGGCACAATATTTGCAAAGAACTATAGTTTCGTAGGTAAAGAATTATCGGTAAAACATGATTTTAAGCCACTCAATAACGATGCCTAACACATTAAATGTGAGTTAATTGATTTATTACAAATGGTTTTAAACATGGAAACGACTAGCAGTATTATCGATTGTAAATAAAAATCAAACAAACAAGGAAGAAAACCTGGTTACTCTGGGGCCTAGAAAAATTATTTGAGGCCTACCACTCGAAAACAAAAGCGGGTCATCATGAAGTAAAATCAAAAACCTCCTATCCAACTATTTTCCTTAATGGTTAATTTACCCTTAATCATTATTGTTAATTCGGGTTCTTAATTTATGTATCAACTAAAGTTAGTTCAACATGGAGAAATTTTTTTTGAAAAAAAACATCAAAACAGAATCGGTGGAAGATCATGCAGTCATAGACCGTATCTGGGTTGATGTTCCTCATTCACGAAGAACGCCAAGAATCGGTGAACAAGCTTAGAACATCGACCGATTTTTCTTGATGTTCTTGATCCATGAAGAACATCAACATACAATCGACATATGTTCTTCATTTTTTTGGCCAATTGATCACAATCGGTTGATAGAATCCCTCCACAAGTGACGATTATAAAAAAAATCAAAAATAATAACTTTTACATAAAGATATGTCCACAATCGGCAGAAATAGTTCCCCCGTCTACCAATTGTAAAAAACTAAAATTCAAGAGTTTTTCTGTAAAAAAAATTCCACAATCGGTTTACATAAACTAAAATTACTCATACCTTCTTTGTCCGATGTCGGAATGACCTCATTCTTCTTGCGTTCAACCTATATTTTCATGTTCTATAATATAGAGATAAAAATTTGGGATTGAGTAAAAATTGTAACATGGTTAGTGAATGGGTTGATGTAGGAATTAACATATACCGATTGTAGGCATTAACATATACCCAGAACCGGTTGATGTGTGTACCTTATCCACCGATTCTGGGCTATCTTCTTCGTGTTTGATGAACATCAATAACAATCAGCATATGTAGTAGATCCATGTCAACTGATTCCGGTTGAGTTTCAGAAAATTTGATGATGAGAACGGGTTAACGTGATTTAACTCAATCACTTGAATTATTTATCACCGAAAATATTATTTGGAAACCCTAAAACATAAATATTGTTGTTTGGGATTAGATTTTAGTTTTTGATTATAATGGAAATTGAAAAAAAAGAATTAGGTTTTAATATTTTGATTAAAGATTGTTAATAAAACACTACACCAAATGTAGTGTTTCACAACTGTAACTGGCAGTTGCAAAATAGGGTCGCAACAGTTTAGCTCTATTACGAAAGTAAATGTTGCAATATTTTGCAACGGCTCCAAAGCTGTTGCGAATTTTTGGTCGAACTGTTTAGAACTGTTGCTAAAGTAGATGGTCGTAACAGTGGGAAGCAGTTGCGAAACTGCAATTACGTAACAGCTTTCTGCAGTTGCAAAAATTTTGCAACACCAAAAAAATTGTGGTTTTGACTGGTCATTGTTACCATTAATTCGGTATAGTCTACATTAGTGTAGGTGAGACAGACAAACAAACATTAACATTACTTCTACCAGAAAAAGAAATCGACATAACATAACACAGATATTTCTACCAGCTAATCTCCCAACTCTAAATAGTTAACATGCTAGGATTGGTGGAACTTACAATTTCTATGCAAATGAGAAACTATGTTTGAGACTCTTCACAAAAAATGAACCTTTCTTTTCGGCCCAGTCTTCCATGAACCTTGCAGCGACACATTCTGGTTGGTATACAAATCTCCGTACCTATAAAAGAAAGATATGAGTGAGGTTAGCCGTAAGGTTAGACCAAAGAAAGCATTATTAGTGAAATCAGCAAATAGGCTAGCATGAAATTAAACCTACAATAAGGTTAGAAATCTGAACGTGTTAGTTTGGCTAAACAACTTTGCCAAAAGTTCAAAGGTGAAGGTAATAGAAACACCATAATATTAATCGAGGCATTTGTTATTGTTAGCCTTTTATTGTACTTTCTCAAACGTTAGATTGCAAACCACAGCCAAATTACCTTGCAAGCTTCTTAGTTACACAAAAATTAACTAATTGGTGAAAATACAAAGTTGTTAGTGCAAAATCTTGAAAGTACACCAGGAATGATCTCATAGCCTGCAGCAGTTAAAATTTATAGACAGGATATGCGATTAGATGCCAGGAACAAAACAACACTAGATAAGATTACCTTGTCTTTAGTCTCTCGAGCACTTAAATTGTCACGATTTGTGAGGCCATACAAGCATCAAAATTAACAAATACCACCCTCTTCCCCTTGGGCTCTGTGACAATAAAAGTACGAGCCCTCAACCTGGAGTGAACTCCAGAAGTAACATGTTCCTTATTCGCATATCCCATCGTGTTACCATCTGCTGCAGATGTTATTGCACGGCTTCCATCCACCGCCATAATGATGAGAGAAAATCGCCATACTTCCTTCTATAACTGACACTAAAAGTCGTCACTATTCACTATATCCTTGAGATTCTCCTTCGAACAAAAAACACAAGAAGAAATAACATTGACAGTCAACATAGTTCAAGTTAGTCAACATTGACAGTCAGCATAGTAAAAGTCGTCACGAAATCCAGTTCACAAAATTCACGAACCATTTTCGGACATTAAGCCTATAAAAATATACAAACAATTTTTGTAATCTAATTCAAGTATAATGTAGTTCTATTCCGAGAGAAGCCGATAAATAAAATTAAATCAGTACAGAAATGGTTTTCTATAGGGGAATCCTAACAAGCATTTTACAAAACACATACAAAATCTCATTTCCCAAATTCTAAGTATTCAATTCAACAAAAATTATATCATAATCAATCAGAAATGCAAGAAATTAAACTTGGGGAAAACATAAGAGTACCTTGTATGAAAGAATTGTTGGTGTGTAGAGAAGTGGAGGTTTTAAGAAAAGAGAAAACTAATCTGCCATAACAGCAAATCACATCAGGAATGACCGTTGCTCTCGCATCTTATTTTCAACAAGATCTACAATCTTCTTGTCCGGTTTTACAAACCTGTTACTGATCTGGCAAACGATGGGAAGACCATGAACACAAGAATCTTCACTTGCACATACAACATATTTTCCATCTATAAAAGATGTTGCCATTTTGCTATTGGTGTTTCTGAATCCTGTAAATATAACATCTAAACATTAGATTTACATAGACAAATCCCAAATATAATTAAAGCATTAACTTTTAAGATTCATGGTCGGTAAAAATATTCATCTACTAGAATTGCAAGAAAACTTTTATTGTATACCTCTAAACTTATGAATGACATCAGAGCCATCCAAAATCCTTTTTTTGATGGCTTAGCATTTTATTGTGTGGCTTAGCGTTTATTATCTGCAAAACAGTTGTCTAAAATATCAGCACTACTCCATGCCAAAAGCAGAGGCACCGTTAAATCTGAACCAGGTTAGATTCTCCAAGAAGGGAAAAGAAAATTAACAGCTAGACATTGATCAAGATGTTAAAATTTGTAACTGGTATATTAGTGATTGAAGTTGACAAATATCTTGTAAGAAGATGAAACTATTTCTAACATAGTTGCTCTGGTGATGGAAGAAAGTGAAAGGTAGCATGCCTGCATCACTGAACAAAGCCATTGGCAATTAGATAAACTTGGACAGATGCATGCTATGCTTCAGATATTCCCATCACTAAGAACTAAACAGAAAGATACGAATGGCAATTAAAGAGTTTCACCACAAGACAAGTACATTAACAATTGCTACAGAAGATGCCAACAGAGACAGAATCATGAAGATTCTCTGCTAGTTAAAGTTCATAATAAAGCTGTAAAGACGAAGCATATCACTTCAAGGCAGAGATACTATTTGCACTTCATGAAAAATGAAAGCAGGACTTTGAACAACTGGTAAACAATAGACAGATACTTGAAATGATATTAGGTGGTTTCTTACTAGTCAAAGTCCTCAGAGAGCGTTCTGCTACTTGACGTTGGGCTTCCTTCCTCGTCTTCCCAATTCCCTCACCTACTTTTCCACGCTGAACCAAACCTATAAGAACACAGAAGTACAATATATTTAAGACACCAACCAAGAGGCATTTATGTAATATGGTATCCTTTTTTATTACCTTCGATCCGCAGTTGATTGCAATATCTTGTAAAACTTTAGCAGGGGTGTCTGGATATTGTGGAGTACCTCGTCCAGATTCAGTCTGCAGATCCTTGATGCTCGGAGCTAACTGACCAAGAGGCATCTCTTCATCTCTAGGACTAGGAGACAACTTATTGTTAGAAGCTGATCGACCCAGTGGTGTCTCCTCACCTATACAACAAGAAGGTATTGAATTATATTTAGAGCTCCCAACAAGGTATAGATCTAGAATGAGATATACCATAAAATAGGTTTGCATCACTCTTATCTAAAGAATTATACTCCTGTGAGTAACTTTTTGTGTATAATGAACATCAACTCGAAGAACAAATACAAAATTTCAAATCCGAAGGAGCACTGATCTATTATCGAATAAGCAACCACTTATTTCCTAATTTCAGTCCGAAGTATGTACTTGACACTTAACATGGTATAACATGTTTACTTCTGAAATTTGAAATTTGTGTATAATGAACATCAACTCGAAGAACAAATACAAAATTTCAAATCCGAAAGAGCACTGAGCTATTATCGAATAAGCAACCACTTATTTCCTAATTTCAGTCTGAAGTATGTACTTGACACTTAACATGGTATACCATGTTTACTTCTGAAATTTGAAAACAAAGGAACGCATAGCAACATTTGTGGAAAAAAAGAATAAAAACAATTCAATTTCGGCAAAAACATGTTTGATTTTGAAAGTTAAGACAAAAAAGATTCAATATTTCTTCAACCCAAGTGCTAACTGTTCAATATTTAAGCATAAAAATCTGTATAAAAAAGAAAAAAGAAAAAAGAAAAAAAAAAAAAGAAAAGTGGATTACCTTTGTTCCAACTGTACTCAATTCTCAATAGCACATATCAATTGGGTTTAATAGGGTATATAGAGAATGCTCCAACTCCAAGAGAAGAACAACCTGGACCTAAAAAAAAAAAAAAAAAAAAAAACCCAGAGGAGAATCAAAATCAAAAAACATTTTGATTTTGTAAAATTGAGAAGAAGAAGATTAATTTAAAGCACTACCAATTGTATACCTCACCATAGCATCTTCCATAAATTCTACCAAAAGGCATCAATTTCATAAATCAAAAAAATCAGAATTAAGTCATAAAAATAAAAACCCATCCCTAAAGCATGGTAATAAACAATCTCCAAAACCTATAATCAAACAATCTCCAGAACCTATAATAAACTCGAAAATTGAAACTTAATTTATTGTTTCTTACCAAGTATGGTTTGATGAAGATGACTCCTCCAGAGATTGAAAACCCTAACCACGCTGCAAAAAAGAGCCATACACTAAATCAAATCAATCAGCGATATCAAACTAGGGCTTGTAAGAAATATTTGGGTTTTAAGAAAAACCCTAACCTTATAATATCGAATAACTCCTCGGATGCAGTTTTCTTTGTGATTTAGCATCGGCGTTAGGGTTTTTACTTGAAAAATATCATATCTACAGATTCAACAATCTTTTCGGATAGAGAGAGTGAAAGAGAAGAGAGAGAGTGGAAGAGAAGAGATTCAGTGGTGGTGGTGAGTGATGGCAGGCGTAGAGCTAGGTTTTTGCTCGAGAAAGAAAGAAGAAGAAAGGCAAGTGAGAATAAGAAAGAGACTTCTTTCGATAATACTAATAGTTAGCGAGTCAGTTTTGATCTGAATGGGCTAAATAGTCAACTAGACCGAGTCAGCTGAAGAGTGTAGGCAGACCCACTAATTTTTCGCATGCGTACAACAGGATTTGGTTGCAAATCGCAACTGAATCCAACAGTTGCGAGTTTCGTAATAGTTCTTTACTGTTGCGAACCTTTTGCAACTAAAATTCGTAAGAGCTGCTAAGCTGTTGCAAATCTGAGTTGCTAAACCCCATATTTGGTGTAGTCAAAATGATTTACGTTTTTGTTTTTGTTTTGGATAAATAGAATTATTAAAGTTAGTGTAGAGGGTAGTTTACTATTTTCATATACTTTAGACATCCATATCCCCTTCTTTAGGTTAGGGAAAGAACATGATAAGCCTCAAATAATTTCTCTAGGCCCTAAACTAGCCAAGAAAAAAAAAGAGAGTCAAATCATACCAAAGGAAATAACAATAACATGTTAATATGTGCCTTTTGGTGGTAGAATTTCTCTTCAAGAGAAGATGTAGTTTTAAGGGGATCTGTAAAAGTAATCACTATGGGGGACAATTTTCCTTGGCTTTGAGTACAATATAACCCAGATCGAGGACCATAGCTATACTCTTGTACAAGATATCAATTATAATGACACAAGTGTCACCAGCAATAAATCGGACATGTTGAACTTTATTTTTTTGAAACTGAAAACCGATATATTGAACTAGTTTCACCAATTATGCATATCATATGGTTTTTCCCATAAATAAATGAACCATACCTAATACGCACCATAGTTCTTTATTTCTTTTTGTGCTTGAGCGCAAGCTACCATTTATCCACGATTAACCAATATCAAACGTCCCAACTGAATTTGCATTCTGAATGTGAGTCAGTTGATAACAAGGCTTAAGCATTGAATGTGGGTCAATTGATTATCACAAATACCTAACTAGCCGAAAGAGATGTTGTTGTATATGTTATTGTAGATCTTATTTGTGGTTCATACAGTAATACTACTCAAGGAGGTATTGTTGTTACTATTGTTGATCTTGATGGATCTTCTGATACTATTACTAAAGAGATGTTGTGGCTGTTATTGTAGATCTTATTGGCGGTTCATACAGGATGTATATGCCATTGAAATTAACATTATATGCAGGTTTGAATATTGATCTATTGTTGTATATTTTCTAGCAGCATACAATTTTTTTGAAAAAGTTGATTTCTTAATTATATGAATCTGTAATGGTCTTCCCTAATAAAAGGTGATGAAAAGGTTCATGTGAAAGATAGATACAGAAAGAGACAAATAAACAACAGAAAAGATGATTAGAGGAGATGCTATAGATAATCAGAAGATCAGGAATGAGATAAATAGAGGAAGAAAATAATGGTAACATGAGACAAGAGTTGCATGAGGAAAGAAAATTTATTGTACTAGCTAGCATATCCCGAAAAGGAAAACTACAAGGATGGATATAAGCAATTCTCGTGGATGAGAAGTTACAAAATAAGTCAATAGTCCCATCTACAGGATATGGCTTAATAGATAAGGGGTGCCCTTAGAGGGACATAATATAATTGTCCTCTACTCCAAATGATTCTTTTCCTCAAGAATCAATTATGGAAACCCTTATTGAATTACTAGAAAAAAAATCCAGGTTGTTTCTTCTGGAGTGTAGTATGACCAATGTATCAAGAGCTGCTGAACTTATTGTTTATTCTTCATAACAAATATGGAATATAGTACATGTTATGGCCCAACCTTCATATAACCTTATTTGTCAAGTTTTTGCAAAGTGGCATGTGGCAATAGTCTCGCTCTTAGCTAAAGCTTAAGCTGTGAAACTTGAAAAACCATGAAGGGAACTGCAATTTATAAGCTACGATTCATATCTTTTCAATCACTTAAAAGGCCCAAAACCTTAGCTGCAAGTTTTAAATTCCTTCTTTACTGAACAAAAAACTGTCTATACGGTTGTAATCTGAGATAAACCGAGTCTTCAACTTGAAATGACCTCCCCACTCTCTTCTTGTTTTCCTGTTGCTTCATTCTGTATTGGGATTCTATTAGAGTAGTCTTAAGATTATCTTCCATAGCTTGTCTCCTTTGTAAATAATTTTCAGCAGAAGAGTATGGAGTAATTGGATGAGAATACAACCCAAATTTTAGTGAAGAATACGTACCCATATAAAGCCTCAAAGGGAGTGAGTCCCAAATTGGTATGCTAAGTGGATTTAACCACCGTTATGAAGGTGGTATCCACTTGATCCACTTAGTTAGTGTGTAACTAGTCATGCACTTTAAGTAGTTTTCCAGAGAAACATCCACTCTTTCTGTATGACCATATGATTGAGGATGGTATAGGCAGTTCTCATATACAATGCAGTACCAAGTCTGGAAATTAACTCTTTCCAAAAATTGCTTAAGAATATATTGTCACCATAGGATACAATAGATCTTAGGGGACCATGCATCTTGTATATGTTGTCTAAGAAGATATTAGCAACAAAAGATGCAGTTTGCTTGTGACTTAATGCAGAAAATGATTAAATTTGGTAAACCTTTCAACCACCACTAAGATTACCTGTCTACCTTATGATTTAGGGAGTCCACTGATGAAATCCATGATGATGTGTTGCCATGCTCTTTCTGGGATTGGAAGTGGTTGTGGAAGTCCTTCCCGTAGAGTAGTTTTGTTATAGCACTGCTTGGTTAAACCCACCAAGTGTTGGTCTGTCAAGTTTAGTTGTCAAATTTAGTCCCAAAACTTTAAGCTTCTTTATTTTATTACTAGTTCGTTAGGTTTGCTCCTATTACCCATGAAGAATCTGAGGATGTATTGGCATCAACAAACACATCATCCTTCAATTCAAGATCAGTAACAACAGACTTGACGTGTTCATTTCTATCTTTATTTTCTCAAGCCAGTATTTATTAAAAACATAACATATGAAGTAAACTTTGTTTACTTGTCTCTAGTATTGGTGACTCAGTCATTATACTATAATTAAAGCGTAAAGGAATGATATACTAATTTTTATACAACTTTAGTATTTAGTATATTAAGTTACCAAGCATAGTTTATCTATGGACTTCGAGAATCGACGTTGTCCTAATTCAGTAACTTGTTACTCCCTCTGTCTTTTATTAACTGTCCTAATTGATTAAGTCTAAATATTAAGAGGATCAGAGGAAATGCCATGACTAAACTTATTAAATACTAGATTATTACTAAAATTAAAACTAACATTCAAGAAAATATATATCGGGTAATAGTATTATTTTGGGAAATGTTTAAAAGAAATTAAAAACAAATATCATAGTTATACAACCTACTTAGAAATTTAAGCATTTTTATAGGTAGAAACTTTATTAGGAATCTTATAGCCATTAATACTTTTATTTAAAAAGAGAATATGAAGATTAATAAGAAATTTTTTAAATAGATTTCTTTTTATACATGGAGATACTATTTAAGATTTTGGATTGAGTTTATATAATTAGAAATGATTTTATAATAATAAAAAAGGGTATATTTGATAGTTTAATGAGAAAATATGTCTATAAACCATGAGAGGGAGGATAACAAAAGACAGACCAAAATGGAATATAAGACAGAGGGAGTATTATTTAATGTATTGAAATTCAGAATGAATTCAACCCTAGGATTATGTTTGAAAGCAGTTTAATAAACATAGTTTAAGGAACTAGCACTACAAAAACAGGTCCTATTATTAGTGAGGGTTCTTAAACCGTGACAAAAACAGAAAAAACCGTCACAAATAAACATTTGCGATGGAGGACCAGCCTTCGAGACTAGTGGCGTCACAAATGTCATTTGTGACGGTTTTTCTGTTTTTGTGTCTGTTTGGTCAACCGTCACTAATAAATTTTCTATTTGTGACGCTTTTTATGCCGTCGCCAATTGTACTTCACCGCCGTTCGAATTTTTCCGGTCAATGATTAACTGTTACTGGTCACCGGCGCCGGATTTTAGATTCTAAGAATTCTCAGAAATTTTAGGTTTTTCAGATCATATACTTAGATTCATGAAGTTAAAATAAGAAACTACACTTTCATAACAAAATTTTACAAAGTTTTTACATTGAAACTTGCATATATGCAAGTAAGATGCATGTTTTACTGATTCTGCCTTTGTGGACTGATTTCAAGTAAAGTAAGACGGTAAAAAGACTCGGGAATGGGTTCCCAACTCCCCTCCGAACTAATGCATCCTAAATACACCAAATGGAATACGAAGATCTTCAGGCCTAAAACATTAAGAAACCATTAGTAAATACAAAATCATCAAGAATCCACAAATAACAAGTACATAAAAAAGAGGGCACCTGCAATTGATTGTAGAAAAATTTGAACCAATAAACTCCCATTATTTGATTCTTTCCTTCCACCATATCCACCACCTCTGCCAGCACCACCTCCATATTTCCTTCTTGGTAGTGGAGAACTTCTTCCCCTATCCCCTACCTGGATATAACCTCTCCTTAGTGGACTATATCCCCTCCTCATGATTTCCCTGCCATCATTCATTCCACACAGTTACATAATTTTAAAATTAAACTTAAAATCCCTAATTGTGTCAAATCAAAATCCTAGATGTGAGAAAAGATACCTAAAAAACAACAATTAGGCCTGGAAATCAAGTTTCTACGAAACCAAAAGAGAGGGATTAAAGAATTTGAGATCTGATTCTTCTAGCTGTGAACTAGATTGAACATACTTAGCGTTAAGATAAAAAAAACTCAGCATCGTTATACACCAATAGATCTACATAAAAATGAGTAAAAAGTTAGGGTTTCTCATCATAGCGTGAAACTTCTCAAAGTTTTTCGGAAGGAAGAGACATTTACACTGTCAGAAGCGCGAAACCGACAAAAAAAAACTGCTCATTTGACTAATTCTATTATTTCCTACGGTTGGTCAAAACACCCTGACTATTTGTGACGCCCCTAAAAATAAACCCTCATTAATAGGACCTGTTTTTGTAGTATAGACTTGCAAAACTTTGTAATGTAGTTGAAAGTAGATTTAAGACCAATCACATGACCGATCCTAAGTTTAGGACAGATTAACAGATCACCAATAAGGACCGATCCCAAGTACAAACCGCACCCTTACAGAGTTCAATTCGTTTTTTACATTTTTGATAGGTTTGTTATCTTCAGTTTCTGTAAACATCGAGATGTATACGGATGAACTTGGAATGTTAATAAGATATCGACATAATGATTTGAACATGTGATAAAATCTTATATCTTAATGTTCAAGTACTTTCCTTTGATACTCAAGGCAAGATCCTGAAACCGAAATTTCAATATGTTTTAGATATTTGAAAATATATGCTTAGCATATACCAAAGGTTTGCATGTCTGAAATTATTATATTAGTAGAGTATATGAAAGTATGTTACGTAATATTAGTTTTAACTAAGAGTGATTCCAGTTTATGAGTTGGAATACAATTGGTATTTTTTGTTTTAGGGGAAAACATTTGGACATGCATCCTTAGTTCCTTTTTGAGGCTAATGATAAAACTTGAAGGGAAATATTCTCCAGTAAGATAACGATATTTTGCCACCATAAGAGACTCGAGTTCTTCAAAAATTTCTTGACATTCAACCACAAATCTGCACTAACTTAATTTGTTAAACTAATTAGAGAATGACCTATGACGTAACGGCCCGGGATATTTCTCATTGTCCTAAGCTGCAGCACAAAATATTTTCTAAACTCATGCGGTTTGATTCCATTGACCCGGGATTATAATAGATCGTCTCGAAAGATACTATTTGGGTTTAAGCCCATTGATTGCAAAGAAGAAAAACGTCCAGAAGGTGAATTCAAGGCTGAGCTTCAATTCCATTGATTGTTAATGAGATTGAAAAATTGTGCTCATTTCACAGTAGGATAAACATGTGTTTATTATGGAGTGCATCCTAATCAGGATGAAAATCTGAATATGCAAAACTTTAAACCATAAAGATTTAATTCAAAACACACGTTATCACACTACAAAATTTTCAATTTTATCATTTGTTTTTTCTAGATCCTTCTATAGTTGTAGATATATTTTCAAAAAAAAATTATATATTTTGTATATATATTTTCAAATTTTTATTTTTGAAATAAATTAATTTTGTATGAATCTAAGTCTCATTTTGTTTTTTGGTACCAGGGCTGTTAGGAGGATTATGTTGTGCATTGGAGTTGATATTATTGAGGACTTCAACCTTTTCATGGATAGGGTCAATACCATTAAAGCTGATGCGGTGGATGGTGAATATGTTGATCGAGGACCCTTACGCTGGATTTGATTGGCTGGTTCATGTTGTTGGCAATGAAAGAGGACCGGCAGATGTTGCATATGATATAGTTTTCTGGGAAGATTATAAGTTGTGGTCCCTTTCCGAGGAGAATGAGCCAGCAGATTTAGTTGATTATTGGATGTTTGGGATGGAGTGTATTTTGGTGCTTAATCATAACACCCGGCGGCTTATATGGTTGTTAGGTACTGTTGTTTTTTTAGTTGATTAATTGAATCACATCGTCTCATGTTTGGATGATTAATCTATCTTTGATAATTATAGGTAAGTAATCTTATGCTTTAGTATTTTCTAAGTGCTTGAAATATATGGCAAAACACATTACAGTTATGTCAATGAGAGCACATGTTTTTGTTGAGTTTTGGGATTCCAATAATAACATGTTTTTTCTTCTGATTTTAAACATCATATTAGGTAGTAGTATTTATTGAAACAAATAAGCATTTGTTCAAGACTCCACTGTTTTATCTTTCCGAGAAAATGACTAGACATTACAAGTTCAAGAAAAAAAGAAAATCTATGATCAAAAAAGGAAATGAAAACAAAAACAATCCCATCATGCTATTATTCGTATGATACTTCAGTGTCGTGTTTTGTTTGATTGTGTGAATATATCATCAAGTCGGTTTAGTGTTTTGTATTAGAATCCATCTTACCAAAAAGAAAAAAAATGAGATAAAGCACATCTATCTGTTTTGTTTGACCAATAGTTTAGAACGTGTTAAACTACTTTTGATGATTTTCACAGAATCAGTAGTATTGATGAGCTTTGTTCCAATATTTATTTCATAAGACTCATATTTATTTGAGATAAAATCAGGTTGTTTATTAAAGTCTCTAAATATGACTTTCTCTTTTAACACCCTCTTATGATATGTCAGGCATGTCTTTGAGTCCAAAACTTTCTTTTTGAACCTGGGTGTACGTTCCAGTTTTCTTTATTAATAAATTCTCTTTGTATACCAAAACCTGTTTTGGTGTTATACTTTCATAGTGTGATAACGTGTGTTTTGAATTAAACCTATCTTATACCAAAACCTGTTTTGAATTAAACCATGCAATTTTCAATTTTATTATTTGTTTTTTCAAAACACACGTTATCACACTACAAAATTTTCATAAACCTGTCTTTGTATACCAAAACCTGTTTTAACATTTATCTTTGAAAACCCTAGAACGTACAACTAATGTCTAGTCTTTGCCAGAACATGAACTTACGGTTTAGTATCAAACCAGGAACGTAAAAGAAAGACATGATGGAAACTTCACTAGTCCAGAAGGATAACAAATCTTCGGATCCAAATATGCTTACTGCAGACAATCCAGATCTTAAGTTTTTTTGAAATATGAGACTGTATCTATTGCTACAAACAATTTCATTGGATCTAATAAGCTTGGTGCAGGAGTTTCTGTCTAGTGTACTAGATAGATTCTTGTTCTTGGACGTTGTGCTTTAACATTATAAGTTGGCAATGACTTTACCTGCTTATTTCCAGGGAGCGTTGGCGGACGGGCAAGAAATAGTTGTACAAAGGCTCTAGAAAGGCTCTGTACAGGAGAAGAGTTTAACTCCAGCACCCAAATCTCATTAGGGTGTTGTGTGGAAGGAAATGTGGATATGCTGATATATAAGTACATGTCTAATACAAAATGCTTATCTTTCCAGTATGAGACTTTCTAACGATTTCAGTCACTCAAGAAGTTCCGACCTAATACCTGACATCGTCTTAAAACATCTTCCATACAAAATAGTAAACTTTTTTTTTTGTACGACCATCTGACTCAGGTACCTATTTTAATTTATACCACCGTTGTAACCAGTTATCCATTTTTATTCTATACGACTACTTGACCAGTGTACCTAATTTATTTTATATGATCGTTTTTGTTGTGTACCCAATTTATATATATATAAAAGACAACTATGTTTTTGGGTAACATTTAAGGTTGCGGGGTGTCATAAAAAGTCTTACAATATAAGCTGAATCTGCTGATTGATGACACATAAATTAAGATAGGTACCGATTTGGCCGGTCAAATATATTAGATTTAATCAGTCCGAATTTCGGGTAATGTTTTATTTCAGTCAAAAGTCTAAATTTCAGGTACTGTTTTATTTCAAGCACTTGGATTGTACAAGGATGAATACAAATAAAACATGTTCCGAATATTTTTCGTACTTCAGTTGCATTGTCGATTTCTACATGAAAATGTATGAATTTCAAACTACCCCAAACATCTACAGAAGTAGGCCTACCTGAATTTAGGTTTAAATGGTTGGAGCAGTGGTGGTACTAGTTGAATGATGGACCACGGGGTGCTTGACTGAAAAACTGTATAAATAACTCGGGTAGCTGGACTGATGTAAGGCATAAATATCAACGTTGTCAAATCCAAGCACTATTCACTAGATGCTTTCAAACTTATAATCCATGCATACCAATGTGAATACCATCATACACAAACATAATGATTTTATTATTTTTTTGATGCGAAGAATTTTTAAGAGTCGGTTAGATAATTAGAAATGTCATTTGGAGGTCTGACCAATCTAAAGACGCATGAAATTTCTTACTTAACTTAGCTGGGCTATCATCTGGTTTATAAGAACATACAGTTTCATGAATTGAAATACTTAAGTTTCTCTGCAGTATCGACAAGGACATCTGAGTTCGGCTATGAGATGGTGTTGACATTTCCAGCATAAAAGTCAATTATTCCTTTCAATCCCATCTCTATCAATACATCCTTTAGATCTAGCTCCCAGCACCAATTTACCGCGTCACTTATAGCCATACAATCTGCATTAGTGCGTTCCCTGCATCTCCAACAATGGTTAGGCAGGTATATATAGCGGCTTAATGGGGAACTTCTAACGGAAACCAGTTAATATGGATACACGATAAGAAGTTAAATTTACTTACACTATGAGCACCACTAAGAGAAAATGTACCGGCTCTCTGAATAGGCCCCATGAGAGGATTGTTCGTAGGACGAGGATCACGAGTTCCATCATTAGGAGCACAAGTATGATCAGTGAAGTGTGCATTGATGTCAGGATGAATTATCTCAGCATATAACATGCCGTTGCAGGAAGCAATGAATTTGACCTTGTACTCTCATATTGCAATACCTTTAATAAACCATCTTTTTGCAGCAGTACACATACAAATTGAGAGGAAGAATACTTATAAATGCAGTATAATATATTGTGTGTATATTAAAACTGTAATCCACCCTCAATCCGAAATGTCTTTCATAAGTGGCCTTTATGACAACAATGATTGCTTAAATCATTTCAGCATCAAATAATAGCATTAAATCTGTACGAAGGATATGGATGAAATGTTGAGATATATAAATTAAGACTTATGTTTGACCATATGACAGAACAGGCTTAAGTAATTACGACCAAGTTTAGGCTGTTAACCTGTCCAGGCCCTATGTGAGACTAATACCAGAATCTTAAGGCTATACATGATTCACTAGGCTGACTCGACCTTGTACGAGCGGCTAAAACAAAAATAACAAAGCAAACTCTTAAGAATTCAAACTAATAAGCTACAGACTAAACGAGAATAACAAGGGTGCCTTAAGGAAAAAAAATATTAGCATGAACTACAGATACAACAAACTATTTCTCACCCTTTGTATTGTTCCTCTTAGTGAAGCCAGCTCCAGCTCATCAAGCGGTAAATGTTTCACCTACAACATTACAGCGTGAGAAACAAGTGAACAGCATAACCGAAGCTACTCAAAAAAACTAGGACCATTAGTGGAATGAAGTTAGGTACCTCAACATTAGCTGAATATCGAGGTTGATAGAATACATTGGCTTTAAGTTGACCCTTTTGAATAACAAGGGACAACATTGTTCCTTTTTGCAAGTTCTCTTCCTTGGATGTAGCGAGTAAAAGACCAACAATCTCCACTGCCAAGCTCTCGTCAGGCCTCCCTGTGGCATCCAACTGCATAACAAGAACACAAACATAATAGACAATGAGAATTCGATTAACGATGAGTATCGCAAGAAATATGGCAAACAAATAATTGCATATGATTCGTGAGGAAAGTCTATACAAGCCAACTCTAATGCAAAGGATACAGCTCTTAAGTTAAATTAGTTCTGACTGTGTAGAGGAAATATCCAAAGGGTGATCTAGTCGTTGGGTTGGCCATTGCAAAAATTTACACTACATAGAAGTCTCAAATGCCAAGCTAGGAAGTTCTCTACTAACCCTGATTGACCATCCAAAAGAATATGACTGACTAAATCAATAGTGGAAACCATTCTAGCAATGCTCACTAGCAAGTAGAGGTTCGTTAAGAAAATCTGCAAGGTAGTAACATATATGCATTTTTCATGGTCGTAACTCGTACCTTAATCTTTTCACGTGATATGCTCAAGGATCCAACCAATTGAGGTGCTATCATCAGCTGATTTAGCTTGATACCGGAGATGGAAACCTCCCCAACAGGACCAGTTTCCTCTCCATCGTCCATCATCTGGGTGCTTGTATTCTCGTCACTTGCTGCCAGTTTAGTATTAGAAACACAGATGGGGACAACCTTGAAATTTGATCCTTCTAGTAGCTTTCAAATTCATAAGTCTTGGAGAATCAACAGTATAAGAGGACATCAAGCTGAAGAACTCAAAGCCACGCATACGGAAGTCCAGTACTTTTACCTGCAGATTGGTAGAGAAAGAAAAAACATAATACACACCATTTTACCAGACTAATTCAGAAAAACCATATTAAATGCCACTGCAAAGAAAGCTAGTTAAAATATGTAAAAGCCAAGAATTGCATAAGGATTCTTGTTTTATTGGGAATTACTTAACCAAAAATGAATTAGTTTTCTGTCTTTATAAGACCTAGCTTCAACTACCGGAAATAAAACTGGTTAAAGGATTTTGAATTGCAAATCCCCATAAAAGATGATAGCAATTTACCTACACACATACAAATTTGGTAACAGAATAGCACAATCGACGATCAAAACCCATGAACCTTTGACAAAAGTTCAAATTCTGAATGAACCGAATGACTTCTATATGGGAAGCAAGGGGATTGGTTTTAAACAGTAAAAAGAGGGTTAGGGTTTCAAACAGGAAAAAAACGCTACTACAATCACCTTTCAATATGATGTAAACGAAAAATTAAATAGAAGTTAATACCTATACCATTTGGATTTGATGAATTCATTTCTATCCGTTTATGGCGCTCTGCAAACTTGCATAAGAGAAGATGAAGGAGAAACTGCAACAAGAATGGTTAGGGGAATTGAAGAAAGATACAGGACATATAACTTCTGAATCCCCGACATATTTGAAGCTAACCTAACCAGAGTAGTTTACCTAGCTGACTAGGGAGGGTATTATTGGGATGAATCGGATCTGGTGACTGGGCGGGTCACAGTGAGTCAGACTCGCACATATTTACCCCTTTTTAAAGATTCTAATTGTACCCGCCCCTTTCTCTGAAATAGTCAATTTTTTTTGACCTTCCCTCAGAAAAAAAAACCGACCCTCATGGATTTTCGCGGTTGGTGAGCTTCCCTCCCTCGACACTAGTAAGGGGTCCATCGATTGTGTCTTTAATATTTTCTTTATTCAAGGTATGTACAATTTTTTTATTTTTCTATCTTCTCCAAATTATTATCATATTAATCATATTACTATATTTTTCATTAGATATTGGAATGTAAATCTTGGTGAAGTATATAACTCTCTTTAGCTATGTAATATTGGCTTAGCAGTAAAACAAAGAATGATTAATAATGAAAAAATGATGAGAGAAACCACCGAGGAGACTTATTAGAGATCAAAATCCACAACACATAATAAAATTTTCCTCAGTACACATGGTCAAATGAAAGTAAAACTAAATTAAAATACTTTGAGTGGTTTCTCTAGGGTTTGTAGAATTTCAAGTAAAATGTCGTTCGTATTTTTGTACTAGTATTAAATAATTTCATTAATGCTTCTGTTTACATCTAAAGAGGTGCTAAATCAAAAATTGCTTAACAAGAGAAATTTTAGAAATAGATCACTGTGGTCAATTTTAGAAAAGTTAAGTTAAGTTTGGTGCTGTTAAATCCAGTGAAATGACACAAAAGGAAAAAAAAAATGTTTCTACTAAAAAAAAAAAAAAAAAAAAAACGGATAAGAATACATAACGAACAAGCCATGGCATGATAATTAAGGAAGATCCATGGACTGGCCCACGAGACACTTTTTTGTTGATATATATTACCGAACGGAAAAATACGGTTTAGTCCAAAAATCAATCCAAAAGTACGATCTAGTCCAGCCCGAGTCAACTAGGTACAAATTAGTCCAAAATATGGAAAAATACACAAATAACCCTTATTATTTACAATTTAATCCAAATATTTGCAGTTTACTCCACAGTGACTCATAATGATGTCAGCAATTTTAAATAATTTAAAAACGATTTATCGTTTAAACCGCTCGTCCAAAATTCATAAACTTTATATATTCGGAAAGCTCTTTCCGATAGCTATAAAAAATGTACCCATATGACTATATAATTTTCAGTTTTTTTTTTTTTTTAAATTTGGCTTCATTATTTGACGTGTACAAAAAAAAAAATACATGCACGAATTTTGCAGTCATTTTTTCACATGTGCACCACTTTGTACACATCTACAAAACATGTATGAAATTGGTCATTCATATCCGGACCTATTTTATCACCGGAATTACACTGGTCCACCAATATGACAACCATGCAAAACATGTATGAAACAGTTTATTCATAATGACACACAAATTTACTTTTTTATGAAAAATACACCGGTGCATCAATATGGAAACTCAGATGCAGTAGTATATACACACCTACCCCATATTTTATAAACATAACATGGAAACTCAGATGGATTTGAACCATCAACCTCCGCAAACCTTATGATAGGCTTGGGGGCTCTACCATTTTGAGCTTGTGAGTCCCCGAATTAGATGCATAAACAGGTGTACAACTATGTACACATTAACAACCAGCAGGTGTACACATCAACTTGCGGATTGCAACATAAAATTTCGGAGAGAACTTGAGTTTGAACTGTATCCATATCCATATTAGTTGTAATTTCTTCTATGAATTGAAGTACTTTCCTTCTATTCTCTTCATGGTAATGTTCATCAGCATCACTAATGCAATTTTAACTAATAGTAGCACTAATGCAGGTTTCGCTAATAATACTACTGTTTTCTACAACGGTGATAGAATCATCTGTTGCAGCTAATGTGTTCATTATCACTGATCTGGTTTTTTTGTGGAGGCCTGAAGGAGTGCTAATGCATATAAACTAGAACAATTAA